>BPLQ01012298.1:0-547500 GCA_021605075.1 Caerostris darwini
ATTTCCCTAATTCTATAAACTTATAGCATAAAAAAAAGTATTTCACTTGATATTTAGACCAGAATGAAACGCAATACCCTATAATTTATTCTTTAATGCAACGTAACCTGATTATTCCTTAAATAATTAATTGGCCTCCATTATTTACCATCATCCTTGTTTACTATAGTACGATTCCTCGTAATCGTATTCTACCATAAAGCCCATCCGTTTTTTCACCTTTTAATATTAGTTCATTATTTAAACGATCAGCAATTTATCTCCACACAATCTTCACCCCAGCTTTGCCTTGCCAATATGGAACCCGGACTAACTTCCTTCTTACCAGAGTCACAGCATTCCAGAGCTCAGGCGATTAATAAGGGACCCCGATAAAGTCCCCTGTAAGCTCCTTCCCCTATTAAGGTGTCTAGTTGCCATAAATTTGCATTCCTTGCTGCGAAATGACCTAAATTAGGATCCCACTTCTATTAAGTTCATTCCAATTTTTATGCCTCTGCTAATCGCGGGGATTAAGGTCTTTAAAGGAGACTCCAATTTATTGGTCAGTGTGGAACTTGCACCAGTTTGAGAAGGGGGGAGGATTTTATGGACGAACCATGTTGGCGGAAGAGCTATTATGAATAGCCGGGCGTGTGATTTTGGAAGTGGTTATTAAAAGGTTTTAGGTTTGTTACTCGGGTTATAATGGTGAAGGATTTACGAGGTTTAAATGGTTGTAATGAAATACGCCATGCAGAAGAACTTGTGGATAGGCACCCTTTCATTAGAAACTTCATAGTGTCTTTTATAGGGTTCTTCCTGTAATATGCACGTGGCATTTTAGCACTGATAATAAAGATTTAGATCATATTGAAATATTGGATATTTTATTGAACATGATGCTTTGTATTATATTTAAGCTTAAGAAATCTTGATATTTTGCGATTTTTTCTTAAAATAGGGTTACGCCTTCTTTAAAAGACAAGTTTTAATATATGACGGCCCAAAACATGAAATAGATTTAGAATGAATCTATTCAAAATATTTCATTTTGCGCAATATATTTCTGAATCGTCATATGTTCAGAAATTTAAAAAAAACTCCTACGCCTTTATTGCAATGTTTGTCTGAGATTATTTATTTCACTTGTTAAAATATTGCAGGGCTACGAGTGTATCAAATTTGCATCCATTCAAAAGTTGTATTTTGGGGAAAGAAAGTCAAATATGTCTACGATTCCTTTCTGAGTTTCTTCGGTGGTAGTCGATGGTTCCATGGGTTTTAATGTTCGATGGACCAAAACATGATCTAGATTTGGATGGATTTTAAAATTCAATGAACGTGAAATAGATTTCACCAAACCATGAAATATATTTGAAATGAATGTATTCAAAACATTCATTTTTTCCCATGTGCACGTGGCAATATCACCGAATCGTTACACCCTTCGCGCGATAACGTTTTGCAAAGTATCTTCAAATTTTAGATTACCCTTTTTTCAAGTAAAACGACATGATTCTACAAAAAACATATTGAGTAGTGTCATTTTTTACATGCAATAGCGAATGAGGAAAAAGATACGATTGTCGTACAGTTATCCCGATATCTCTTTAGCATAATATTATTTTATTCAGCAAGTGCTGCACTTACTATAATTTGTGCAGCACTTATGCTCTATGTGCGATAACCATTTACAAAGTATCCTCAAATATGATATGACCTTTTCCCAAGCAAAACTACATGATTCTACAAAAAAAAATCTAGAATATGCACCATTTTTGACCAGTAATAAGAATGACAAAAAAAATACAGCGGTTCTGATAACTAGAAAAAATTATTCAAACTTGGTTATGATTCTGTTTGATTGCTATTGATAGCTATAGTACTGCCACCATTAATAAAGTAGTGGAAGGTTCTCACCTACACAACCGCATAACCAAGCACAACCTACAACATAACCACCATAATTACCCCTCTTATAATCTACATAACCAAGTAACCATACATAATTTACTGCATAGCAATGTAACCTTACCATTTACTCAAGCTTGTAAGATATCAGAGTTTTCTGGAAAAATATTCTTATGGTTAATTTAGACAGACATCAAGGATTACCCTGTGCGATTGAATGAAGAATAAACGACTTAATTAACAAATAACGAATATGATAAAATAAATTACCTTTCATTAAATCAAAACTCACAACTATGGCTACTATCTAATATCAAGTCAAGTGCTCTGTGTTAATTTTGAATTCTATGGTTTTCAGTATCATTATAGCTTGGACTATTTCAAATTTTTTTCTAAGGTTCAGTTATGTTCATGAAAATGAATTTACCCATAATTTACAATATTAATTATTGAAGAAACAAGTGATAAAATATGTTCACACATTAATTTTTAATTAAATAACTTTTTAATAGTTGTCATATGAATATTCCACATTATGAAATAAACGAAAAAAAGTTATTTCTTATTATTAAAGTGATCAAATTAATCCAATTAATCCTTAACATAACCATTAAACAAAATTTTGAAGTAATAAAACCAATAATAAAAAAAAATACTTATGAAATAAAAATAATAATTCTTCTTTATGCAAAGAATAATTATAATTCTATGTAAGTAATTGGTCTTTGTAGATTGAAAAATCTACTAAATCTTGTAGATTGAATTTCTTAAAGAAAATAAGTAAATAAAATTAATAAAAAAATGTTAATAAAAAAAAACCCTAGTAAAAATAAATTTTTTTTTCAACATACGGTTGCATAAAATTACATAAATATATTTGTTTACATCATAAAACATTCGTGCATTAATCGAAATCACAAAAGAAAATAAATAAATAAAAAACATTCCCTTTTCTAATGAAATTTTTTTAAGCCAGTTTTTGCTCCAATGACTAAAGATAATATATTTTTTTAATAAATGCTTAATGCTCCCTATGTTTACTACTTTTCATAAGTGAAAATTAGTAGCATTTTTTTTCTTATGACAAGCATTAACAACACTGCTAGAAATTCTTGACTTTTCCTGTTTCTCCTTCGAACATATGTGTTTAATCACTTCTGAAATTGGAACCAAATTTAGCAAACATTTTCACTTGAGAACGTTGAATTATGGTAAAACATGAAATAACTGTGCAATTAACTATTTTTACACTTGTCTCAGTCAATACACAGAATTAAAACAGACGTGTTGTAAACGTTTGACATTTTGTAATTTATTCTACTCATTTTTTTTCAAAAACTGGCAGCAATTACCGCTAGTTCCTAATGAATGGTGTTAAATGGTTCTTGTTGCTTTATTGATCATTTCATAATAAATGAAGTGAAAAAGGAATAATAATTTGTTCTTGTAGATTGGGATTAAAAATTATCTTAATGTTTCCTTAATTGCTTTTGATTCGTTTTTTATTACCCGTTCCTATTGTGCGATAGAAAAAGGAAATTAATGAACAGGAAACCTAGATGAAAAAAAAATAATAAATAAATCCTCTGATCTTCTAAAACATTTAAATAATGCCGCTAATTCTGATTGAAATTAAGCACCTAATTAATGTTAATACTTTGTTTTAATTGTTTAACATTATTATTTTCAGTTGGTTAATCAAAATGGATTTAAATTTGTATAAATCATAAATAATACATTGTTTATTTAAAAAATAATTTTTATTAAATAAATGAAGTTTAATTATGATGTAACAAATTAAATTATTATGTAGTCAATTTTTATTTGTAAGCTTGGTTAGCATTAAATTGCATTTAAATTCTAAACTATTTAGTTTGATTCAATATGTAGTAGACTTTATTTTATGACGTATTTGATTCAATAATTAAATTTAAATAACGTTTTAATAAAACATTTGTAACTAATGCTAAATTCTCTTTTTCTTAACAGTTGTAAAATGCTGATTTATGTAATGTAACTTTTGAAAATTTCTTGGATTTTCAACAAGCAAAAAAAAAAAGGAATGAAAATCGTGCTATTCGTATACTCAAACTAATTAAATGTAAAATATTTCTGTAAAGTTAAACAAATAAAAAATTGCAAGAAGTTTTTATAATAAATAATATTCGAGGTATTTTATTTGTTTTTTTTTCATCTAGTTTTAGTATATAGATGAAGTATTAACAATATATTAATTTAAATAACAGGATATTATATTAATATAATCTAGTAATTCAAATGGAAATTACTTAATAAATATGATAATTTAATTTAATCTAAATAAATTATAAATATATTATATAGTTTTTATTTATGAAAAAAATATTTTAAAAATAATATGAAAAAAAAATCAATAACAAATAAAATATGCAAAAGAACCATTTAACGCCATTCATCTAAGTAAATGGTTCTTGCTGGTTTTACGAAAAATACTGAGTTTTCTATTCGAAAAAAGAAATCAAATCTGTTTCATTCTGTATTGACTGTTTAATCTTCTTAAACGCACATATTCCCACCGTTATAATCCATTTCTTAAAAAGAAAAATAAGTAAATAAAATTTATAAAAAAAAAAAAAAAAAATCATATATTATATATATTAAAAAAAAAAAAACCTAGTAAAAATAAATTTTTTTTACAAATATTTGCGTAAGAAAACGTAAATGTATTTTTCACATCATAAAACATTCACGCATTAATCGAAATCACAAAAAGAAAAAAAGAAAATAAATAAATAAAAAACATTCGCTTTTCGCAATGGAGGCAAACAAACCAGTTTTTGCTCAATGCCAAAAAAGGTAATATTTTTATTTAACTAAATGCTTAATGCTCCCTATGTTTACTACTTTCCATAAGTGATAATTAGATATTTTTCTTACGGCAAACATTACAAACACTACAAGGAATTACTAACTTTAATCAGTTTAACCTACACACGTGAGTTTAATCATTTGAAATTGGAACTAAATTTTCTGAACATTTTCACTTTGAGAAAGTTGAATTATGGTAAAACATGAAATAACTGTGCAATTAGCTATTTTTACACTTTATCTCAGTCAATGCACAGAATTAAAACAGATGTGTTGTAAATTTGACATTTTGTAATTTATTTTACCCATTCTTTTTTCACAAATGCACAACTACAGCTTATTCCTGATGAATGGCGTTATATGGTTCTTGTTGATTTAACCATTGTTATTGATCATTTTTCTTATAATAAATGAAGCGAAAACAATTATAATTGGTTCTTGTAGATTGGGATTAAAAATTATCTTAATGTTTCCTTAATTGCTTTTGAAATGTTTTTTTTATTACCCGTTTGTTATTAGGAAATATATTCGGTCATTAATGAACATGAAAACAAGATGAAAAAAATAATAAATAAATTTTCTAATCTTTAAAACATTGAAATAATAAGCTAATTCAGGTTGAAATTAAGCGGGATAATTAATGTTATCATTGTCCCAAAGTGTTTCACATTATATTAGACCAGTTGTTTAATTAAATGGACTTTACATTGGTACAAAATCATAAATAATACATTGTTATTTAAAATAATAATTATTAAATAAATGAAGTTTAATAATATGTAACATTAAATTATATTATGTAGCTCAATTATTTTTATAAATGGTTAGCATTAAATGTATTTAAATTCCTAAACTAGCTTTGTTTGATCAAATATATAATTAGACTTAATTTTATGACGTATTTGATTCAATAATTAAAGTTATTAATTTTTTAATAAAACATTATAACTAATGATTTTTCATTAACAGTTTCAAAGTGCTGAAAATATTATAGTAACTTTTGAAAATTTCTGGAATTTTCAACAAAAGAAAAAATTATGAAAATCGTGCTATTTGTATGGACTCAAACTTAAAATGTAAAAATATTTTTGTAAAGTTAAACAAATAAAAAAAAATGCAGAACGTTTTTTAATAAATTATATTAGTAAAATTTATTAATTTCTTTAATATTCTTCAAAATAATAGTATATGTAAAAATAATATATATGAGGTATGAATAATAAAATAATTTAAAAATATTAATAAAATCTAGTAATATTAAATAATATAATATTAATGAATAATGATAATATTATTTAATAATATAAAATTATTATATAGTTTTTTATTATATGGAAAAAAATATAATACTTATAAAAATAATATGAAAAAATACTCATGGAATAAAAATAATAATAAACAAAAAGGGAATTATAATTCCACCTATGTAAATGGTTCTTGTAGATTTGAAAACTGTGTATTGACTAAAACAATTCGAAAAAAATAGCTAAGCCACTGTTTATTTTTTGTTTTAAAAACATAAGTCATGAGTTATAATTCATTTCTTCGCTAAATTTAGTTAAATAAAATTAATAAAAAATCTGTTAATAAAAAAAAAAAAAAAAAGTCAAAAATAATTCACAACATACGTTTGCATAAAATGACGAAAATATAAATTTTTAAATCATAAAACATTCATCATTATGGCAATCACACAAAAATAAAAATAAATAAATAAAAAAAAAATCGTTCACATTTCTAAAGAAATTTTTTTTTCCAGCCAGTGTTTTCCATTGCATAAAGAGCAATGTTTTTTGCTAAATATTTGCTTTATGTTTACTACTTTTCATTTTAACTAGAAACATTACAACAAACATTAACAACACTACAAGAAATTACTGACTTTTCCAGCTTAACATTCGAACACATGAGTTTAATCACTTCGAAATTGGAATCAGCGAACTTGAGAAAGTTGAATGCTGGTAAAACAAGAAATAACTTGCAATTAGCTACTTTTACACTGTCTTAGTCAATCGCATAGAATTAAAACATATGTTTGTTTATTGACATTTGTATTCTATTCTTACCCATTTTTTTCAAAAACTGGCAACAACTACAGCTAATTGACTGATGAATGGCGTTAACTGGTTCTTGTTGAAAAAACAGTTTGTTATTGATTTTTCATATGAAGTGAAAAAGTAATATAATTGGTTTTATATAAATTTAAATTATCTTAATTTTTTTAATTGCTTTTGAAATGTTTTTATTACCCGTTCCCTGTTATTACGATAGGAAAAAGGAAAATTAATGAACAGGAAAACTATATGAAAAAAAAATAATAAATAAATCCTCTACTTCTAAAAAGCTTAAATAATGCCGCTAATTCTGATTGAAATTAAGCACCTAATTAATGCTAATACTTTGTTTTTAGTGTTTAACATTATTATTTGCTCATCTGGTTTATCATAATGGATTTAAATTGGTATACATCATAAATAATACATTGTGTATTAAAAATAATAATTATTAAATGAATGAAATTTAGTCATAATGTAGCAAATAATTTGAGTAGTTTTATTTTTTGCATTTGAAGACTTGGCTAGCATTACATTGCATTTAAATTCTATACTATTTAGTTTGATTAAATATGTAATTAGACTTAATTTGATGACTTAAGTAATAAGAAATAGTTTTTAAATAATGTTTTTATAAATAATTATTCCTAATCCTGCACTTATTATTTATGATTTATACCAATTTAAATCCATTATGATTAACCAAATGAGCAAATAATAATGTTAAACACTAAAAAATGTATTACCATTAATTAGGTGCTTAATTTCAACCAGAATTAGGGGTATTATTTAAGTGTTTTAGAAGATTTGATTTATGTTTTTTTCATCTAGTTTTCCAGGTCATTAATTCTCTTACCGAAATATTTACCTATCGTATAAGAGGTAAGGATTATAAAAAACAATTCAAAAGCAATTAAGAAAGCATTAGGATCATTTTAAGCCCAATCTACAAGAACCAATTACTTACGTAGAGTAGAATTAAAATACTTCTTTCGCTTCATTTATTATGAAACGATCAATAACAAACGGTTAAATCAACAAGAACCATTTAACGCCATTCATCAGCAATTATCTGTAGTTGTTGCCAGTTTTGAAAAACAAAAAAACGGGTAGAATAAATTACAAAAGGTCAAACGATTACAACGCATCTGTTTTAATTTTGTGTATTGACTAAGACAAGTGTAAAAATAGCTAATTGCACAGTTATTTCATGTTTTACCATAATTCAACTTTCTCAAGTGAAAATGCTCGCTAAATTTAGTTCCAATCCAAGAAGTGATTAAATTCATCTGTTGGAAGTTTAAACAGAAAAAGTCAGGAATTTCTCGCAGTGTTTTTAATGTATGCCTTAAAAAAAAAGAAAAAATGTTTCTAATTATCACTTATGGAAAGTAGTAAACATAGGGAGCATTGAGCATTTAGTAAAAAATAATATGATCTGTAGGCATTGGAGCAAAAATTGGCCGGAAAAAAAATTCACTAGAAAAAGTGAATGTTTTTTTACTTATTTGTTTATTTTTTTTCTTCCTTTTGTGATTACGATTAATGCATGCATGTTTTATGAGGTAAAAAAATATATCTTCGTCATTTTAATGCAAACGGTATGTTGTAAAAAATATTTCTGTTTACTGGGGTTGTTTTTGTAACATTTTTTTTTAAATGTATTTATTTATTTTCTTATAGAATGGATTATAAGTCAGGACTTATAATAATAAAAAACAGTGTTTTTATTTTTTTTTCATATAGAAAACGCATTAGTTTTCAATCTAAAAGAACCAATTACTTAGTTAGAATTATAATTTTTCTATATGCATATTATTATTGTTATTTCATGAATATTTTTTATTACTATTGATTAGTGTATTTGAAAATTTTGTTTAATTCTAATTTAGATGATTTAAATAATAAGAAATATCTGTTTTAGTTTAATTCTTAATGTGGAATATTCAAATAATAACTATCAAAAATTATTTTAAAAAAGAATGTAAAATAATTTCCATTTATAATGGGTGAACGTATTTTATGAAATATTTATAACATGTTCAGCATAATGAAATATACGGAAAAAGGTATTCTTATTATTTATATCGTCAAATTTTTTTAATTATTCATAAACTTAACTGAAACCTGGAACACTAAAACAATATATTAATATTAATTAGCTGCTTGATTTCAACCAGAATTAATGGCATTGTTTAAGTGCTTTAGAATAAGAGAGCATTTATTTATTATTATTTTTTCATTTAGTTTTCCTGTTCAATAATTTTCTAAACCGAAATATTTTCCTATCGCATAACATAAACGGGTAATAAAAAATAATACAAAAGCAATTAAGGAAACATTCAGATAATTTTTAATCCCAAGCTACAAGAACCAATTACTTACGTAGAATAGAAATATATTTCCTGTTTCCCTTCATTTATTATGAAATGATCAATAACAAACGGTTAAATCAACGAGAACCATTTAACGCCATTCATCAGCAATTAGCTGTATTGTTGCCAGTTTTTGAAAAAAAATGGGTAGAATAAATTACAAAATGTCAAGCGATTACAACACATCTGTTTTAATTCTGTGCATTGACTGAGACAAGTGCAAAAATAGCTAATTGCACAGCTATTTCATGTTTTACCATTATTCAACTTTCACAAGTGAAAATGTTCGCTAAATTGAGTTCCAATTTCAGAAGTGACTAAACTCATCTGTTGGGAGGTTAAGCTGGAAAAGTCAGGAATTTCTCGCAGTGTTTTCAATATTTGCCATAAGAAAAAATCTTTCTAATTATCATTTATGGAAAGTAGTAAACATAGGGAGCATTAAGCATTTAGTAAAAAAAAATATTACACTTGGGCAGCGGAGCAAAAAATTGGCTGAAAAAAAATTTATTAGAAAAGTGAATGTTTTATTTTTCATTTTTTGTGATTACGATTAATACATGAATGTTTCATGATGTAAAACAAAATTTTTTTTTTTCATTTTTTGCAAACGGTAGGTTGTAATTTTTGTTTTTCTTTTTACATGGGTTGTTTTTTTAACATTTTTTTATTAAGTTTATTTATTTATTTCCTTACACAATGGATTATAAGTCAGGACTTATAATAATAATAAAAAAAACACAGTATTTTTATTATTTTTTTTTTCATAAAGAAAAAAAAAGCAGTAGTTTTCAGTCGACGAAAACCAATTACTTAGGTAGAATTATAATTATTCGTGATGCATGTTATTATTCTTATTTCATGAATATTTTTATTATTATTGGTTGGATTATTTCAAAATATTGTTTAATATTGAAATATATTGATGAATAATTAGACTAATTTGATGATATAAATAATAAGAAATAGCTTTTGTCGTATAATTCCTAATCTGGAATATTCATTTGATAACTATCAAAAATTATTTAATAAAAAAAAAACTTAAAATCATTTACAAATTTCAGTTCATCATGTGTGAGTGTATATTTATCACTTGATAAATTATTGTAATAATTAATATTGAAAATGATGGAGAAATTTATTTTCATAAACATACCTGAAACTTAGGCAAACTTTGGAAATAATCGAACCACTAATAATTCTCAAAACCAGACAATTGAAAATGAAACACAGAGAAAGTGACTTGATATTAGATTAGCAACACATGTATCATATTAATTTTAAAACACAGTTTTTCATAAACATTCATAACACACTTTTTAAAATACACGTTTCGAAAAAAAATGTAACTTATCTTTAGCCAATAATTTGAAATAATCCAAATAATAATAACTCCGAAAACCAATCAATTAAAAATGAAACACAGCACGTATCATATTCATTACATGCATCATATTAATTTTTAAATACATTCTTTCATAAATATCGACATCACACTGTTTAAAACACAAATTGTAAAAAAATATAACTGATGATGAGCAATATTTTAAAATAATACAAACAATAATAATTCTGAAACCCATAGAATTCTAAATGAAACATAGAATACGTAACCACATCACCAAACATAACATCCTTAGTCGCCTATTTGTAACCTACATAGCCACATAATCTAACACAACTTACAACATAGCCTACATACCCCCCCTCCTCTCTTTCTAATCTACACAAACACTTAATCATACACAATTTACTACTAAAAAAATTAACCTCCCACTTGCTCAAGCTTTTCAATTTTTCTTGAATAAAAATTGTTCTTGTTTGAGGCAGCCAATACGCACTATTCGGTGCTATTTAATAAAAGGCAACTATTTTATTTAAATAAAATAATAAAATAAATAATTTATTCTTCATTAAATCAAGGCCCATAAGTATGGCGTTATTTATCTATGGTCACTCGATAATTTCCTCGTTTAATTCTTCAACATCTTTACTCTCCCGAAATCACTGCTGAATGGTTTGGACTAGGATAAGGAGCATCTGTCATAAATGTGAGAATGTTTGCATTGTATATACTCCACTGATACACTCGCTATTATAGCAAATGTGATACTAATTTTAATGGTGAAAGTTGCTCAGTCAATTGCAAAATTTCTTTGAACATAATTCTATAAATGCTTGATGAAATAATTCAATGTGTATTATACTTATGTAACTTAACAAAGAGTCTTGTTTTTCTGTACTATTCTGTCACCTACTGAATATTCCCTACATTACTAGAACACAATATTGCCAAATTTCATGACAGTGGCTTAAAATGTTTGAAATTTTCTGAAATATTCAAAATTTTTATATGATTAACTATATCTGTATTGCCATCTGCATTAAAACAACAGTTTTTATACGATCTGATCATCGGGCCGCATTCTGGATCTCAGTATAACAGGTTTCGAGCTCGAATCCCAGCTTTGCCATGAATGTTTGCAGTGGTTCGGAATCCACTTTAAATCGTAGGTCCCGGTCTCCCTTATCTTCAAACTACGCGTGTCCTCTGGGTAATGATAAATGAGTAACAGCGGTGCAAGCCTTGCTTATGGCATAAATATTAGCTGTCTCTGTATTGCCAGCTGAATTAGAACAGCAGTTTTTGTATGATTTTACCTTACTGTAAGAAAAATGAGCAGTTTAAAAAATTCATAAATTCTTTCCGTGGATTGTGAAAGTTTAAATTAAAATGAAATCAATTACAATATAGAATTAAAAATGTTGTTTATTTTATATTTATTACAATATATTGTTCAAACAAATGAACAAATAATTTATTTTAATTGCACGGGATTTTTTTTTATTTTTTCACAATTATGTCCAAAAATA
This sequence comes from Caerostris darwini, assembly GCA_021605075.1. Classification (NCBI taxonomy): domain Eukaryota; kingdom Metazoa; phylum Arthropoda; class Arachnida; order Araneae; family Araneidae; genus Caerostris; species Caerostris darwini. The sequence continues at coordinate 12,044 of BPLQ01012298.1, forward strand.
TGTGCAAAAATAACTAAATGCATCAAGTCTAATCTTAAAAATTTAAAATGTAATGAAAATCAAACACTCCACGGTAACAAAGAACGAGAATAAAAACATGTATGAGTCAACAGCATCTTTTTATATTTTGTCTTTAGTTTATCAAAAAAAATTAAAGTTTTGAATTGTTTAAAAGTAATAATTATAATTGTTATTATTATATAGCAGGCACAACAGAGATAACAAAAAAAAATTATTGTTATATTAAAAAAAGTTTTTAAATTAGTATTTATTGTTATATATATTTTTTTCTCGTCAATATCAAATAATTCGTAATAAAAACAGACGATTTAAAAGAAACAAAAGCCTAAAAATAAAAATTTCTAATTAAATTTATGGTTCAATTTAAAAAAAAAAAGTTTTTAACAAAATATTTAATTATAAATAAATAATTAATTCTTTTCATGAATCTTGGTTAAATTAAAAATAATAATAAGACTCAAATGGATAATACAAAAGAGAAAGAAAGATAAGTCTCAAAAGGCAAAAATATTTGACATTATACCCCTGGATAATTCGTATAATTGGAAATTATATTTGTTATTTGTATTAAAAAATAACAGTTGTGAAAGACCTAAACAAAAAGACACAGACACATAAATATGTTGCTTTCAGATAAATAAACTGAAATGTTATTAATTTTTCGTCTATATGACATTTTTGTATGTATAACAAAGTCTATATAGTATTAAATTGGATTATATTTAATACATATTTACATATCATTTACGAACATAGCGAATGATATGTAAAATACGTATAAAATACAATCCAATTTAAAATCACATAAAAATACGTATTAATATGAAAATGAACATGTTTGGAACAACATGCATATTTGAACGAATGAAAAAATCAAAACTACTCAATTATTAAAACCTTTTGAATTAAATATAGTTTTTATGTATAAAAAATATGTAACTTGCCTATTGCAAAATTAAATTAAAAGAATACATTTATTTGAATAAAAATTACAGTCAATCCCTGAACTAATTATCTCCTATTTATATTTTTTTCGGAACTACACGAAATAACTTATAGTCATCTAAAACGAGTATTTTGGACTTTATTATTTCCAAAATGAGTGTCTCAACTTTATCTCAAAACCCAAACTTTGTCTCAAGTGGACTCAGACTGAGTCCACTTGAGACAAAATATATGCAGCAACAGACATTCTGTCTCAAATTCCTGTCGCTTGACAGATATTTTAAGTAATGTCTTCTAGTACCAAAATGTTGGACAAGGTGCATGTAATTGATTGCATATGACTGTCTAAATTAAGATTATTTTGGACTAATTTGTATTATTTCCACGGCAAATTTGAATACACTTGAAACATCGTACGCCCAACAACTGTCATTCTGCCGTGATTTCCTATAGTTTTACAGATATTTTGCTTGTTGTCTTTTAGTAAAAAAAGATGGACAAGATTTTACTTTACTGTATGTTAGTGATTGCTAAGCTTGCGTTATCCTTTCTCTGGAAACATTTATTTTACATTTATTTTACAGCTATTTCTTGTTGTTTTACAGATATTTCACTCGATGTCCTTTAGTATCCAAAATATGGGGAAGGAACTCCATGTAATTGATTGCTTATGAGCAATGAGCATTTATTGTTATGAGCTGCTTATAAGCATTTACTGCTTGCTATTTATTGCTTATGACCATTTACACCTTGAAACAACTCATATGAAGATAGCTATTTCCATGATAAACATGAATTCATTTGAGACATCGCATTGTCTAGCAAATTCCTTCTGTCGTGATTTCCTATGGTTTTACAGATGTTTTATTTGATGTTCTCTAGTACCAAACAGATGGACAAGGAGCTTACATATAATTGATGACTACTTATGATTCCTTAAATTATGAGTATTTTGAACTACTTTATATTAATTCCAGAACAAATTTGAATCCATTTGAGACATCGTATCTCTAACAACAATCATTCTGTCGTTATGTCATGTCAACAATCATGTCCTTTTGTACCAAAAATATGGACAAGGACCTTACATTACTGCCTGTTACTTATTGCATATGATCGTATGAATGAAATAACTAAATAATATGAAATAATTCATACGAAAGCTAAATTTTAATTCTGAACCAACAAGAGTGTTTTAGAGTACTTTGTATTATTTTCTTGACAAACCTGATTTCATTTGTGATATCGCATGCCTAGCAGTAGTTATCCTATAGACATTTCTCGCTGTTTTAAAGGCATACAACTTGATGTCATTTAGTGCCCAAAAGATAGGAAAGGAGCTGATGTAATTGATCGTTTATGACTATTTAAGACTTTGCGTTATTTGTTTTTTCAAAATGAAGGCATTTTAAGTGATAAGAATAGTGATGTATCATAAGAAGATTTCAATGATTCCAACGATAAATCAGAGGGTTATAATCTGGATGGGTAAGTTTATACGTAATAAATAAAACAGGTTACAAACTTTTTTATCGTAATTCTAACGATGCATGTTTTCGATTTATGTAAGAAAAATTGTTCTGTATCAAAAATGTAGTTGAAAAAAATATATGTAGTTGAATGCCTAATATACTGATGTCCCGTTTATGAATAAGTACATTACATTTAATTTCCGTTCTTTATTTCAAAATCAATTAAATTGAAGCCATATTTAATGATAATAGCAACGATGTAACGTAAGGGGATGTCGATAATTCCAACGACGAATCAGAGTAACATAATTCTGATTGTAATTTGCAATACGGCTGTCTATATTTATACATCAATTTCTATAACGCAAATTAATAAAACAGGGTGAAAACTTATTGAACATAATTATAAAAATGCATAATTTTCAATTTTGATAAAAAAATTGTTCTGAACTGAAAATTTAGTAGAAAAACATAATATATGAAATTTAATACCTAATATTTTGAAGTTCCGTTTATGTAAATATATTGCATTTAATTTTTATTATTTATTTCAAAATGAATTAAATTGAAGACATTTCAGTGATAATGTCAACGGTATAATGTAATAGAATGTCGATAATTCCATCAATGAATTAGAGTCATATAATTGTGATTGTAATGTGCAATACGATTGCCTATATTCATACATAAATTTCTATATAGCGAATATAGCGAATTAATAAAATAGGATGAAAACTTATTGATCATAATTCTGGCAATGCATAATTTTCAATTAAAAAAAAATTGCTCTGAAAAAAAATGCTTTTGAAAAAAATTAATGATCCATAAAAGAGATATTGATGTTTTTCATGGTTTCAGAATAAAATAATAATAATAGTAATAATAAAAAAATAAAAATAAAAAACAATATTTTTTTTTACATTCATTCCCATAAGAAAAGGTTTTTTTTTCCTCTTACACTCTTCAATACCGCGAACAACAATAAGCGCAGAAACTTACGTAGAAAAAAATCCGAACATAATGTGTTTACGAGACGCATTTCTCGACTACTTAGAAATCCGCAATTTCCGCACATGCGGAAATTAACGAACCCTCATCCAACGTAATAGCATCGATGGATCCATAGGAATGGATCATAATAAGAAACTCATCAACAATTCTGGCTGGTCCAATTTTTTTTTTTTTTTTTTTTTTTTTTTTTTTTTTTTGCGTGTGTTTCATTTTTTCACACCGTAAAATCTCAATTACATTTATCTCTAAATATGGTTTTGAACTAAAATGCATCAACAACAATTTCAACATTATTTAATTGCAGAGAAATAAATTGCATAACGAGCATATATATTTTTTCTATAGATGGGTTTCTTGTTGGCACAGTGGAATTTTTAGCAGATCCTGTAAATCCTGAAATCAAATTGTACTGTGTCCAAAAAGTTTATCTTTAAAAAAAGTTTTTATAATTAAAAAAAGTTTTTATTTTAATAGTTTTTAGTTTTCCAATTTTCAATTTAAATTTCCCGGGAATATGGTATTTCAGTTTTTTTTTTTTTTTTTAGGTTGTTGGCACTGTCCTTGACATCTGCGAGAAATTGTACGTCAAAATATTCATTAGCGTTTGAGTTACGTTTAGCTTTGTGAGACGCTAAAACTGAATCCGGCGATTGCCATTATATTTTACCATTATATGTAATTTCACCTATGTTAAGGCACTTGTCACTGATTCCAACCACGAAATTTTGATTTCCACCTCATAGAAATCTGTCCACTGATTTTCAAACCACTACAGCATGTACATTTTGACATGGTAATCTATATCGTCGCGATTACCTCCAAGATGTTTTTAAAGTTTTTAATGTATGATTTTATTCCAGACCTTTCTTGCATTCATAAGTAAGCACATATATATGATCTCTGTGGCATTTTATCTAATTAAAAAAAACACTGTCTCCATTACATTTTCTGCTACTATTCTACTTTATTCTTTATGCTTAGATTGTTTATATATCTCTCACAATTTTTGTCGCTTTTTGTTGTTAAAAGGCATTTTTTAAGGTTTTATAGGATTATTTTTTACGAAACTTTAGTGAAAAAACTGTTAAAATATTTTTCAATAATCTACCCCGTCAAATTTTAAAATTTTCTTAGCATATAAACCATACATGATATACTAAGAACTCATGATAAATAAAAATAAAATTATTGATAGGTTAATCATGTCAAATACTTTATAAAATAATTTTCTACTTCTTAATACAACCCTGGTAAGATAAATAAAGGGATAATTATAGTTTTTAATTAAATTACATTTATAATAATGCACTAATTATAATTCCTTGTTATTGTAGAATAATTTTCAGCTAAAAGTTCTGAATAAAAAATAAATATAAAATATATTTACTTTTAATTTACGCTTGAAATGAATAATTGTAATTTTTAATGAATTTATTTCCACTATCTTTTGAAAATTATAATAAAATAAATTAATTAGATTTATTAAAAATATTATTATTATTATATAAATATATATATCTCAGTAAGAACAAAAATTTAAAAAAATGCAAAATCAAATAATATTAATAAATCATGATTTTTTAATTCGCAAATTGATGGTAGAATTTTTTAAAATATTAATTAACTAAATTTTACGAAAAACAACTGAATTCAATTGTCATTTCCAAAACTTTCAACATAAAAAATAAAAATCCAAATCATCATTTAAATCAGAATAAATTCAAATTTTATTTTTAAACAAACAACAAAGCAATTAAAATGTCACAATTTTAATTATTAAAAAAAATTATTTCATTTAAATCGAGAAAACAAATCTTAAATTTTATATTTCTAAAGAAAACAAGACAAAACAAAAAAATAAGTATGAAGTAAATTTTCATCTAATTTTATATTTTTTTCCATCAGCTTTTCATTTTATTTTTTAATTTACTTTTTTAGTTTTGCATTGGATGAGTATCAAGTGCTCAATTCAAGAAAAATGTGACGATGATGATGAAAATGTTTGTGATTAATGATGTGTAAATAACACATCATTAATCACAAACACAAATAATAATTGCTTGCGTTGCTCGAATGTTATTTTTTTTTGTTGTTAAACTTAAAGCAGACCATTTATAAATGTCTGAATAGACACGCATATCATAATCTATAATATTTATGATTACTGTCATTTGACACGAAATTTTCATTGATCTGTCAGAAGAAAATATAACATATTTATAAACTCAACTGGCTGAGCTTATTGTGAAATATTTTGTGAACATTTTGGTTCATAAATGCGATGTACTAATTCAGATATTTCGGATATTATCACTAAAAATATTTTGCCGATTGTAATTTTTAGTTGCAGTTTACTTTAGACTGCTTTAATGTATCAAAAACTTGATTAAATTTATTTTATGATGTTATAAAATATTCAAAATGATATTTTATCTCGGTTGAAAGAAAACTTCGAAAATTCGTTGTTACTCTGATATCTCTCCCCTTGTTACTTGGATTAATATTATTGATGGTATTGTTGCTCCATGATAAATATTGTTTATGGTATTGTTGCTTCATGATAAATATTGTCGATGGTATTGTTGCTCCATGATAAAAATTGTTGAAGGTGTTGTTGCTCCATGATAACTATTGTTGATGATATTATTGCTCCATGATAAATATTGTCGATGGTATTGTTGCTCCATGATAAATATTCTGAGGATATTGTTGCTCCATGATAAATATTGTTGATGGTATTGTTGCCCCTTGATAAATATTGCTGATGGTATTGTTGCAGCATGATAAATATTTGTTGTTAGTATTGTATTCCATTATGGTACTTTGACTAGAAGTCATTTTCTGGCCGACGGTAAATCGCTATCAGATTCAGCGTCACAAAAGATACACTGGGATACACAAGAATCTCAAACTCTCTCATGTTAAATTGCGACGTCAGGAATCATTTAGAGAGGGATCCATTACATTAACTAGCAAATTAAGAGAAGATCACTCAGTGTATCCTTTGTGACGATGATACAGTGATTACCGATCCAGTCAAAATGCCACAATAGAAAACATTACCATCAACAATATCTATCATGGAGCAACAATACCACCAACAATATTTATCATTGAGCAACAAAATATTTATCATGGAACAACAAAAACCATCAACAATATTTATCATATAGCAACAATATCATCAACAATATTTATCATATAGCAACAATATCATCAACAATATTTATCATGGAGCAACAATTATTCAACAATCAATCAACAATATTTATTATTTAACAACAATACCATCAACAATATTTATTATGGAGGGCCTGAATGGCCGAGTAGCTAGCGCTGTGGTGCTCGGTACCACAGATTTCGGGTTCGAGTCCCGGCGGTGCCTTGGATGTGTGTAGTGGTTCGGAATCCACTTTAAACCGTAGGTCCCGGTCTAATATGAGCGTTGCGGGGGCATTATTACTCCGCGTCCGTGGCTTATCTTCAAGTTACACGCGCCCCCTGGGTCATGCAAAGTGAGTAACGTCTGTGCAGCGTTTGTCTTAAGGCATCTAAGACGTCCATGTCTGTTTGCCAGCTGCATTGGAAAAAATATATATATTTATTATGGAGGAAATCATGAAAGCTTGCCATTTAAGTTTTCGTTCACTATGAACACTTTATGACCTAGTGTAAAATAATTACCACCTTCATTTTTTTTTCAAACAACGTCTAATTTATTACATTACCCTTATTTTTAGGAGTTAGACAGAAATTGTCATGATCTACTGTTGGTTAGAAAATGAACTATTTATCATGGAGAAAATTATGTAAAAAAAGAAAGATTGCATTTTAAGTTTTCTTTCATTGTGAACACATTAGAAAATGAAATATCCAAAAATGTAAATCATTTGAAAATTTAATGAAATAATATATTTTTAATCTGAAACAAAATCATTCTCAGACTCAATTTATAATAAAGGATGAATTTTTTTTTCAAAATTTCAGTAATTTTTGATATTATATTGAAAATTTACCTACTCCTTTTATTATTCTTCGAGCTATCTCTAATTTTATTTCCAATTTCTTCACTTGTAGAGTCAAAAAACACTTCAAGTACATTTAAAAGGAAACGTTAAAAAAGCAATATTCGTAAAGAGTTATTATAAAAAATATCTTTTTTAAAATCATATTCTGGCTAGGAATATTTCAAGAAATAATAATTTCATTTATTATTATTCGAACCACTCTCATTTTCCGCCAGTTCTTTCACTTTCGGATTCAGAATCTTCAGTAAAACGATAGAAGTAAAGCAATGGATAAAATAGTATAATTTTTCATTAGTAAGGTTAAGGAGGAAGCACATGCAATCCTTTTGCCTATCTCCTACTTAGTATTGTTGCACCATGATAAATATTGTAGATGGTACTTTTTTCTATTAAGGTATTTTGATTGGAGGACATGTTCTAACCAACGGTAGATCGGTAGTAAATTGAGAGTCACAAAGGATACACATCTCCCACTCTTTCATTTTAAATTGCGAAATCACGAATCACTTAGAGAGGAATCCATTCGATTACCTAAAGGAGCCATTCCATTCGATTACCTATGCTACCTCCATTCGATTACCTATGCTTTGGAACGCTGAATCTGCTAACAATCTCCATTGGTTAGAAAATGCCCTCCAGTCAAAACAGTAAAAGAAAACAATACCTTCAACAATATTTTTCATGGAACCACAATAGCGTCAATAATATTTATCGTGGAATAACAAGAACATCAACAATAATTATCACGGATCAAAAATACCCTCAACAATATTTTTCTTGTGGCAAGAATACCTTTAACAATATTTATTATGAAGCAGCAATATGATTAACAATATTTATCATGGAGCAAATTACATTACCTTATTTTTTGAGGAATTAGACAAACTACTATGAAATATGGAAACTAAAATATTAAAAAATGTAAAAATTTGTAAAATTTATTTAAATAAGCTATTTTCAATCTGAAACAATATCAAAATTAGACATAATTTGTATTAAAGGATATTTATTTTCTGAATTTGAATAAATTTTGATTTTATATTGAAAAGTTACCTACTCCGTTTTATTCGAGCCATTACTGTTCGAGCTATCTCAAATTTTATACTTGTAGATTCAAAAATCCTTGAAGTACCTTGAAAAGAAAACATCAAAATTGCAATATTCGGAAAATGTTATCATAAAAAAAAACATTTTAAAATTTATATTCTGGCTGGGAATATTTTAAGAATTAATAACTTCCTTTATTATTATTCGAACCACCTCTCGTTTTCTTCCACTTTCTGAATCAGAAACTACGATAGAACGAAAGAAGTAAAGCACCTTGGTAAAAAAAAAAAAATAAACCCGCAAAAAATTAAGGAAATAGCCTCCAAATGAGGAGCAATTCAATTACAACAGAGATGAGAGGAGCGATCAGGAGTGGATAGGGGGTCGGCCAAACGATAATTCGGTTAAACCCGCGGCCTTAATAAGACGCTACATCCCCTGTTCCGACAGTGATGCGAGTCGAAATTTGATTTCAGCAACTAATGACATGGTGGCTGGGATGGTACGAGAGTCTGCTAGGCCATTCCAGAGTGCTCAGGGTCTGAAAAGTTGCGTTTTTTTTAGTTGCTCTAAATGCAAAAAAGGAATCGTAATATTTTGTGCGTTAAGTTATACGTGTGGCCTGTGGAGGGATGTAATTGAAACAATTTAGAATGGTCTGCAGGATGTATATATTCGTAATGTTTTTAATTCTGTCTTTGCAACGATTACAGGATAAAAATATTCTTGTGTAATATATTATCATTTAGTGAAGAAAAATGTTATTTATCTGCAAAGAAATGCAATAAAGGATTCTTTATAATATGCAACAACAATTTAAACATTGTATTTATATTACACTGAAGTGACAAAACTCATGGGATAGCAATATGCAAATTTTCAGATGGCAGTAGCATCGCGTAGAACAGGTATAAATGCGCAGTGCTTTCGCAGAGCTTTCATTTCTGTTCAAGTTATTCATGTGAAGAGGTTTTGACGTGATGATGACCGCACGACGGGAATTAACAGACTTTGAACGCGGAATGTTAGTTGGAGCTAGACGCATGGGTCATGCCATTTCGGAAATCGTTAGGGAATCCAACATTCTCAGATCCACTGTGTCAAGAGTGTGCCGAGAGTATGAAATTTCAGGCATAACATCCCACCATGGACAGCGCAGTGGTCGACCGCCTGCACTTAACGACCGAGTCCGGCGACGTCTGCAAAGAGTCGTAAATTCTAACAGACAAGCAACACTGCGTCAAATAACCGTAAAAATCAATGTGGGACGTACAAGGGACTTGTCTGTTAGAACTGTGCGGAGAAATTTGGCTTTCTTGGGCTATTCCAGCAGAAGACCGACTCGAGTGCCTTTACTGACAGAACGACATCGCTTGCAGCGACTCTCGTGGGCACGTGAGCATATCGGTTGGTCCCTAGATGAATGGAAAACCGTGGCCTGGTCCGATGAGTCACGATTTCAGTTGGTAAGAGCTGATGGTAGGGTTCGAGTGTGGCGCAGACCCACGAAGCCATGGAACCCAAACTGTCAGCAAGGCACTGTTCAAGCTGGTGGTGGCTCCGTAATGGTGTGGGCTGTTTTTCATGGCATGGACTTGGTCCTCTGGTGCGACTGGACCGAACATTGACTGGAAATGCTTATGTTCAGCTACTTGGAGATCACTTGCAGCCATTCATGGACTTCATGTACCCAAACAAAGATGGGATTTTTATGGATGAAAATGCGCCATGTCACCGGGCCACAACTGTTCGCGATTGGTTTGAAGAACATTCTGGACAATTCCAACGAATGATCTGGCCACCTAGATCGCCCGACATGGATCCCATCGAGCATTTATGGGACATCATCGAGAGGTCTGTTCGTGCCCAAAATCCTGCACCATCAACGCTTTCACAATTATGGACGTCTATCAAGACAGCATGACTCAATATTCCTGCAGAAGACTTCCAACGACTTGTTGAGTCCATGCCACGTCGAGCTGCTGTACTTCGTCGGGCGAAAGGAGGGCCGACACGATATTAAGAGGTATCCCATGACTTTTGTAATCAGTGTATATTTCAACATTATATTTAATACCATGTTGTGTCTGTTCACTTTGTGTAGTTTGGTATGAAGAAATTTCTAAAGGGTTAATTTTTCCATGCAAAGCAATATGTAAGCACTAAACATTTATGCAAAACAATTTTTTCTCGCTTTATCTATGAATACCCGAGGCATTTTGATTGTTTTGCAAAGAAACCATCACTCTGATAGACTATCTGAACACTTTATGATCTAATATAAAATAGTTATCCCCTTCATTTTTCTTAATTTTCAAACAACCGCTAACTAAAAAATATCTAACCAAACACTCTCTAACTCCATTTTTTGAAGAATCAGACAGAAACCATCATGAAATAGGGAAAATGAAATATTCAAAAATGAAAATCTTTTGAAAATGTATTGATAAAGGCTATTTTTAATCCGAAACAAATAGACTCAATTTGTAGTAAAGGAGGACTTCCATTTCTAAAATTGAATAATTTTTGATTTCACATTGAAAAGTTACCTACCCCTTCTATTATTCTTCGAACTATCTCTAATAATTTTATCTCCATTTTCTACCCTTATAGAGTGAAATATACTTCAGGTGCCTTGAAAAGAAAACGCCAAAAAAACAATATTCGCAAAGAGTTCGCTAAGGAAGTTATTAATTCTTAAAATATTCCCAGCCAGAATATAAATTTTTTTAAATATATATATTTTTTATGAAATAACTTCCTTTATTATTATTCGAACCAACCTCTCGTTTTCCTCCAGTTCTTCCACTTTCTGAATCAGAAACTACGATAACACGAAAGAAGTAAAGCACCTTGGTAAAAATAAAATAAACCCGCAAAAATTAAGGAAATAGCCTCCAAATGAGGAGCAATTCAATTACAACAGAGACGAGAAGAGCGATCAGGAGCAGATAGAGGTCGGCCAAACGATAATTCGGTTAAACCCGCGGCCTTAATAAGACGCTACATCTCCAGTTCCGACAGTGATGCGAGTCGAAATTTGATTTCAGCAACTAATGACATGGTGGCTGGGATGGTACGAGAGTTTGCTAGGCCATTCCAGAGAGCTCAGGGTCTGAAAAGTTGCATTTTCTTTTTGTTGCTCTAAATGCGAAAAAAGGAATCATAATATTTTGTGCCTTAAGTTATAAGTGTGGCCTGTGGATGGAATGTAATTGAGACAATTTAGAATGGTCTGAGGGATATATATGTGGGTTTTTAACTTTGTCTTTGCAACGATTACAGGAAAAAAAATTCTTATTTAATATAGTAACGTTTAGCTAAGAAAAATATTATTTATCTACAGAAAAGGCAATAAAGGACTCTATATATTATGCAATAACATCTGTAATATCATATTTATATTATATTCTAACATATTTATAACAATGTTGAATATTTTTTCTTTGTGTTTGTTGATATGAAGAAATTTCTGAAGGGGCTATTTTTCTATGCATCGCAATTTGTGAACACTAAGCATTTATAGAAATAATTTGTTTTCACGTTTGATCTATAAATGGGGTCTGATGGTCGAGTGACTAGCGCTCTAGTGCTCATTACCACAAGTTTCGGCTTCGAATCCCGGCGGTGCCTTACATGTTTGAATCAGTTCGGAATCCACTTTAAGCCCTAGGTCAAGGTCTAATATGACTCTAGGGTTGACAAACTCACTCTGTAATAAGAAAGCATCTCCTGTCTCGAAATCTGCTAGTAAGCAGACGGCCTTGGGCTACCAAGGGGAACAAGTAGAACACTTATGAATGTTCAAAGTTCTTTGAATGCTTTGCAAAGAAGCCATCACTCTGATAGATCAATTTCATCATAATTTTAATCAAAGGGCATTTTGGTTTCTATGCGTTTGGCTTATGAACCATGGAAACAGGTTTATTGCTTTTGCAAAGAGTCTTTTCTTTCGGCGAAGACAGCACGAGGACTTTTCTATGTAAGGGCAGCATTTACACTTTTCCATGTTTAGTCTACGGTCTTTTGAAGTCTGTGTATTGCTTTGTAAAGCAATACATAGCAATAGAACAAAGCAATAAAACTTAGTTTAGAAAACAGATCTCGGGTTTAAATTTCGTTTTACTTTTTTATTCTCTTTTCTTATCTCATACTATTGGGCATTTAAATAATATGAGTCATAATAATGTTAGTTAATAAAAGGCACATAGTCAAAGACATATGTAGTCTAAAACATTGTCATTGCTAAAATTAACGTTTAATGAAAACTGAAGATCGATTTTAATCGTGCTATCTGCTATATTTTACAGTTAAATCATTAATCGTAGATTAGAATCCAGACAAGCAAAAATCATCAATTCTATTTTTAACAAGATTGAATAAAGAAATTATTATAAGAGTAAAAAATTGCGCCCTTTAAAAAACAAGAATTCATTGGGAACTTTTCGTGTGCTGCACTTGCATCAATAGCAAATTTTTTTTCTTGTATATTTCGTCAGAGATTATTTTCAAGACATGAATCAATACAAGCAACCCAAAAGCCAATTATTTCCTCTTACGTGGACCATAAGCTATAGATTTCTGAATATATCATAGACAGCATGATTCGCTACAATATCTTGTTCATCTGACACGTAGCCCGTGGTAACGTGAGCAGCTAGCTAGAGACATGATTCAGGTACAAATCCTCTGGAGAGGGTTGTTGCAACACTGTTACCTGAAACGAGGTGGCTCGATGGGGATTATGACAACGTGAATAAAGAGTCTCTCATCGACAACCTGGCACCCCTGAGGAGAAACTTTTGAATTTTCTATGTTACAATATGTAAATAAGAATCAATTACCACCAAAATTCCTCCCGGAGGACAATGTGATTTCTTCACGGCCCGTCGGTGGACTGTTCGTAGCATGAATAAATGAAACATGAGGCCTGATGGCCAATTGGCTAGTGCTTTGGAATCCATATTAAACTGTAGGCCCCTGTCTAGTGGTCTAATGATTAACATAAGGTTGGCAAAAAATTACCGTACAGCGACACACCAACCAATTAAAGAAATACGACGCCATTATGTTCAACAAAAAATTCATACTTTTTAACAAGTATGCGAAGATATATTTCATTTGATATGCAATGCATTAGCATAGTATCTTGATTTTAAGCTTTGTTATGGAATTTATGCAAGCTATGCAATGTATATACCAGAAAGGCTACAATTATAATGTAATTTGATTAAAAATGTTCTGTTTAACAAGAGTTAGTAAGATTTTATGAGCCACTTGGAGCAGTAGTCTGCGAAGGTAGAAAAAGTTCTACCATCCAACAACGATTAAAAGAAAGGGTTCATTTTTTAACAGTAAATAAATGTAAATTCAATTTTTCTAAATATTTGACATTTATATTCTTTTAAAAAACTTTTTGTGCAATATTTTCCCTGTAAAATGATTTAAAAAAATAAAATATTCATTTATAGAAACTTTCTATAATGTGTTATTATGATTCCTTGAAAATGCTCGGAGTTACAAACAAAATACCGATTCTTGTACATATTTATCTTTAATAAGCACATAGTTCAATAAATGTAAAACTTGAGAAACAGAATTTCAGACATTTCTCGGAACCACCTATTAACTAATAGTGTGACTAAATGAATTCATTCGCCGTATTAAATATATTTTGCTTCGTCCTTACAATAGAAATAAATAATTCCGTGCTTTCAACTGTGGTATTTTGTTATAAAATAATAATAAATTACTATTATCATTAAATATATCCAAAATATATCAATACAATGCTTTCAGTTGTGGTCTCTGGTTGTAAAACAATAACAATAAATGAATATTATCATTATAGTTCTGAGCTAATGCTAGAATAATTAAAACTTTTATGTCATACTAAAAGAGCAGTTGGTAATCTTTTCCTTAACAATAAATATTAAATAAGAATGGTATGGTTCATTTGGTTTCATGGATATGGAGATCTAGATGCAATACTTTCCTTCTGTAGTCCCCTTGTTACTCTAATAATCCATTCAAGCAAACTATCATTGTTACAACTTCAGGCTACAAGAATACACAACTTCGAACACTTAATATCTGTATGAAACATTTGTGATACAAACTACATGAACAAAGATAACAACAACAACAGGAAAAATTCCAACCCAATGCATCCATTGCAATGAATATCACCATACATTCTGTTTTGTTTCATTTATCTCCAGAGGAAGAACTTCCACTTGGCTCCCTTGTTGAAGCAGAACCATTCTTAACTGGGAAGTTCTTGTTGCTGGAAATTTATTAACAACCTCACTGCATATTTAATCACGAATTACCATCCTGATCATAGCACGTGAATGAAAATCCTTCCCCCAAATATGCCTTGAAGGGTACGCGAATGAACTAATCTATTTATCCGCTTAATTAAGTAGGACCTATATTAATTCCGTAATTAGGACGGGGCAAAAGGTGTCCTGGTGATAATACGGACCAATTTACGTCCAAAACATGCCACCTGCTACCAGGGGACTTTTCTTCCATAGAAAACAACTCATTACCGTACTAGAGTTCCATCTTGGGACTAGTGCATAAGATCACGTTTTCGCGCGAATACGAAGCAGAGGAAGGGTTTGGACAAGCTTGGATTAATTTGATTTTCGGTGTCGTGCCGGCTTTGTTTGTTCATTATTACCCATCCAGAGGTTGTGTGTGTCAACAGGGGTGAAAATTACTTTTCTGGTTTGAGGTGAAGATTATTGGAATTCTTTTGCACTTGAGGCATTTTCTGCTGTTTAAAAGTGATGGAGTAATGGATGCGATGGTAAGCTGTCTTAACCAACATGTTATTATTAGGTCCCATTTGACATACATAAAGTTCTTAATGTTTTCTAGGTTACCCTATTTTATCAACAAAACAATGCTTTTATGAAAACATATAAAATTTTAAGTTTTAAATGTAATTAAAAGTTTAATGTATTAAGTTTAAAATTATTTAAAACTTTATATTTAAAATATATTCAAAATTTAAATGTAAGTGCTTATTTCTTTTATATTAAGCTTTTTACAAAACATGCTTACTCTGCGTTACTATTTGCAAATTTACATTTAGTAGGTTCATCGTATTTAATAAAAAAAGTAATGGCTTAAATGTGATGGATTAATGGATATTTGTGCTGATGGTAAGGTGTATAACCAACATGTTATTATCCCATTTGGCATACATACAGTTATTAATGTTTTGTAATATTACAATATTTTATCAACAAACTGATGTTTTTATGAAAATACTAGAAAATTATTAGGTAATTACTAGAATTTTATATATAAAACTTATATTTAGTTTTATTTGATTAGTTAGATTTATTTGAATAGCTTATTTACTACATTTATTACTACATTATAATGTTTATTTATTACATGATTATTTTATTTATTTTGTTTGCTATTTTTAGTTTTATTTGATTAGTTAGATGATTATTTGATTTAGTTTTTGATTAATTTGATTTTCGGTGACGTGTGGGCTTTGTTTGTTAATTATTACCCATTCAGAGGTTTTGTGTGTCAACAAGGGCGAAAATTACTTTTCTGGTTTGAGGTGAAGATTATTGGAATTCTTTTGCACTTGAGGCATTTTCTGCTGCTTAAAAGTGATGGAGTAATGGATGTGATGGTAAGCTGTCTAACCAACATGTTATTATTAGGTCCTATTTGACATACATAAAGTTGTTAGTGTTTTGCAGGGTTACCCTATTTTATCAACAAATCTATGCTTTTATGAAAACATTTAAAACTTAAATTTTAAAAATTATTTAAAACTTTATATTTAAAGGATGATTGAAACCTTATCTACAATTTTAACTTTATCTATAATCTTATCTTAAACTTTAACTATTTCTTTTATATTAAGCTATTTACAAAACATGCTTACCCTGCGTTTTTATTTGCAAATTTACATTTATTATGTTTATCGTATTTGATAAAAAAAAAGGAATGTTTAAAAGTGATGTAGTAATGCATGTATGTGCTGATGGTAAGCTGTCTACCAAATGTTTTTGTTTAGTCATCATTTGGCATACATATTGTTTGTTTTTTTACAGGATTGCTCTATTTTAACAACAAACTGATGTTTTTATGAAAATATTATTTAAAATTTTAAAATTATCTAAAATTTTATATTTAAAAGATGTCTACAAAACAGGTTTATCCTATGTTATGTTACTATTTACAAGTTTACATTTAGTAAGTTAATCTTAATTAGTAGAATTTTATATATAAAACTAATATCTAGTTTTATTTGATTTAGTTTTTTTTGATAATTAATTTGATTTTCGGTGTAGTGTCGGCTTTGTTTGTTCATTATTACTGTTCCAGAGGTTGTATGTATCAAGAGGAGCGCAAATTACTTTTCTGGTTTGAGGTGGAGATTATTGGAATTCTTTTGCACTTGAGGCATTTTCTGCTGCTTAAAAGTAATGGAGTAATGGATGTGATAGTAAGCTGTCTAACCAACATGTCATTATTAGGTCCCATTTGACATACATAAAGTTGTTAGTTTACCCTATTTAATCGGCAAAACTATGCTTTTATGAAAACGTTTAAAACTTAAGTTTTAAAAATTATTTAAAGTTTTAAATTTCAAAGATATTTAAAGTTTTATATTTCAAAGATATTTAAAGTTTTAAATTTCAAAGATATTTAAAGTTTTAAAATTCAAAAGATATTTAAAGTTTTATATTTCAAAGATATTTAAAGTTTTAAATTTCAAAGATATTTAAAGTTTTTAAAATTCAAAGATATGTAAAACTTAAATTTAACTATTTAATTTTTTTCTGTTAAGCTATTTCAAAACACGTTTAATCTGTGTTACTATTTGCAAGTTTACATTCAGTAACTTAATCTTAATTAGTAGAATTTTATATATAAAACTTATATTTAGTTTTATTTAATTAGTTATTATTTAGTTTAATTAGTTTAGTTTTATTTAATAACCCATTCCAGAGGTTGCTGTGTCAACAGGGGCGAAAATTACTTTGCTGGTTTGAGGTGAAGATTATTGGAATTCTTTTGCACTGAGGCATTTTCTGCTGCTTAAAAGTGATGGAGTAATGGATGGGATGGTAAGCTGTCTAACCAAGCAGTTATTATTAGGTCCCATTTGACATGCATAATGTTTTAGTGTTTTGCAGCGTTACCGTGTTTTATCAACAAAACGATGCTTCTTTAAAAATAATATTTCAAACTGAACTTTAACTAAACATAATAGTTAAAATATTTTAAAATTAAAAGATATTTACCAGATTTTACACTTATACTCTAAAGCACATTGTATTTTAACAACGGTTTACATTTTAAAACACTTGCAGTTAGTTTTTATATAACTCTAATATTTAATAAGTTTATCGTAATTTATCAAACAAAGTAGTTTATTCAAGAAAATATTATTTAAAACTTTAAATTTCAGAAATATTTAAAAATTTAAACATAACTATTTATTTCTTTCATAATAAGCTATTTACAAAACGTGTTCAACCCGTACATTTGGTAAGTTAATCGTATTTAGTAGAATATATTTAGTTTACATATATACTTTAAAACACTTTACATTTTAATAACATTATACACTTTAAAATACTTACAAGTAGTTTTATATATAACATTAGTTTTTATATAATAGTACTATATAACACTAATATTTAGTAGGTTTATCGTATTTTATCACATAAAAACAACTGAATTTAATGGTTTATTCAGGAAAATATCATTAAAAATTTAAAAGTTAAAAAATATTATTGAAATTTTTACATTAAAATGTATATTTATTTAATACTAAACAGTTTAAAAAAGATATTTTAATTGAATTATCACTTGTTTGATGTTTATGCTTAGTGAAATTTTGTATTTTAGTATTTTATTAATTGTTTGAAATTATTAATTATTTATTAAATTAATTAACTTTGAAATTAAAAATAAAAATATTGCTTAAAACTTAAAAGTTCAATTTTTTTTATGTTTAACGTTTATTTTTTATTTTAACGTTTGATTTTTTTTTTTTTTTCAAGTCACATCCTATTTTCGAAGTGCTCTTTACATAAATTCATTTATATTTTTTGTTGAGAAAAATTATCATTGGGTTTCATTTAAATTTCAGGAATATAAATTAGACCAGAAGACACATTGGACAGAGAAAATTTGTGCTGTAAACAAACACAAAATATTTAGCACATAAAATGCCTTGAAACTATTTTTATATTAACTGGCACATAGAAAATTAAAGATTGTGAAATCTATTAAAGGTATTAAAAATATTAACATTATTAAGAGAATTAACAATTTATTCAACCCATCAATGCATTATTTGTCTTAAAGCTCCCAAATTTTTACAATCCAAAAAGGATCAAAGCACATCCATCTTTACCTGATAGGTGTTCCTCCTCGTTCTCAAGTTCTATAGCACTACGTTTTCAGCTGTAAGATCAGAAATGTCATGAACGAGAACAATTGCTTCTTGTTGCCGTCATGTTAAAACAAGCTAAATAATGAACGTCAGCTTACCAAACATCATATATTATATACACTTAAGAGTCAAAACATTATGACCACCCCTACATTTTGCAATGAACTCGCCTGGATGACGTGGAAGGCACGTGATCAGGTGGAAGTGGTACTTAACTGGTATTAAGTGGTGGTATAAATCCATGCCAAGGCAGGTTGAAGCTGTGTTGCGCCAAAGGTAAGCCAACTCGCTATTGACACGTGGTCATAATGTTTTGGCTCTTGCGTGTATATTGCTTATATAACAGTAAATCTGCATGATCATTGGAATCAATTAGGTTTTCGAATTTTTTTTAATTATTTCTTTAAGATTCTGGAAAATATTTTGGACGCACATCATTTAATTTTTCAATATATCAATTTTACCCACAGCAATAATAAGTAAATAAATAAAATAAAATAAATGGCCATCAAAGAAACTAAACTTAAACCCAAAACATATAAATCTTCGTAATTTGACCGCTATACAGCACATTTTCTTAAATTTTACATAAAGCTGAACTGGAGTATTTCTATTTAAAATAGGCATTGAATCCTCTTCAAAAATATATAACGTATTTCACCCTTTAGCATTTTTTACACCAAAGAAAAAAAATAGTATAATTCATTCAATGATAAAAAATGAAATTCTCTATGGATAGTAGAATACGTACAAGCATAAATCAGAGAAAGGGATAATAAAATTCATAAGTTTAAGCGGCAAACTGGCTGAGAGAGTAAAATAACTCTGCTACCATGAAAACTGAAAAAGCGTAATAAAATAGAAACAGCAGAAAAGCAGTACTATCAATAAGTTGAGAAAGAGAGAATAGAAATCTGTGTTAAGAAGTGAGAGAAATAGAGGCGAGGAAATAGTTTTGGGAGAAGACATAAATCAAAGAAACAACTGAATTCTTTATTTTTATTCTTCTTTTGCGCTTTAAGTTCAGTCTTATTGATTTCTCTCAATGCCCCTCAACGTGCAACTGAACTCTTAAAATTTCTTACTAAAATTGGTTTCTGAATTTTGATAAGAATATTTATTCCGCTTTTTGTATTCTCTTCAAGGATTACATGAGTTTTCAAATTTATGTTGCTTTCTTTATAAGAATCCTATCAATCTCTTATTGGTTTTGGTTTTTCCACAATATTTGATTCTTCTCTTCTATTTCATTCATTCTTATTACATTTTTTTCTCATATTCCCTTTCTTCTTCATATTCCATTTTTTCCCCATATTCCATTTATTTAATTACTTACTCATATCTTATTTCTTACTTCATTTTCATTCATTCCTATTGGATATTTTTATTATATTCCATTCCTTCCCCATATTCCATTTATTTACTTACTTATACATATCATATTACTTTCTCCTATTCCATTTCTTCTTATTCCAGCCTGCTTGGCACTTTGATCCCATTGGCATTATGTTTTATTCATTGTATTGGAATATCAGTAGGCGGCTTGATGGCCAATTGACTAGTTTTCAGGCCTTTGGTACCACAGGCTTCAGGTTAAAAATATGTCGGTGGCATGGATGTTTGTTAGTGATTCGGAATCCACGTTAAACTGTAGGTTCTTATCTAAGTAGCCTAAGGTGTGTCCAAAATGACCTTAGAGCAACAAACCAAACCAAAAATCAATGGACTCGGTAGAGAATATGCCAGTGAATCTTGAAATATTAGTAACAATAATAACAAGTAAATAAATAACCATAAATAAATCGTCATTCAAAGCGTAAACACAAAATATTTAATACTGCATAAATGGAACCACTACATTGCACATTTTCTAAAATTTTGTATGTAGTTGAATAGGAATCCTTCGACTTAAAATAGGCTGCAAATACTTTTTAAAAAATATAACGTATTTTGCCCTTTAGCGTTTTTTACACTTCAGAAAAAATATTGCACAATTCATTCAAATGATAAAGAACTGAAATTCTCTACGGATAGTAGAATACGTACAAGCATAAATCAGATAAAAGGATAATAAAATCCATAACTTTAAGAGGTAAACTGGCTTAGAGATTAAAATAACACTGCTACCATGAAAATTGAAAAAGAGCAATAAAATAGAAACAACAGAAAAGCATTATTACCAATAAGTTCAGAAAGAGAGAACAAAAATATGTGTTAGGAGGTAAGAGAAGTAAAGGCGAGGAAATAGTTTTTGGAGAAGACATAAATCAAAGAAACAACTGAATTATTTATTTATTTTTCTTCTTTTGCGCTTTAAGTTCATTCTTATTGATTTCTCTCAATGGGCATCGAAGCTCTTATAATTTCTGACTAAAACTGGTTTCTGGATTTCGATAAGAATATTTATTCCGCTTTTTTTAATCTCTTCAAGGATTAGATGCGTTTTCAAATTTCTGGTGTTTTCTTTATAAAAATCCTACCAATCACATATTAGCAGCGGATTTTCCACATTTGATTCCTTTCTTCTATTCCATTCATTCTTATTTGATTTTTTCCTCATATTCCATTCCTTCCTCATGTTCCATTTATTTAATTGCTTACTCATATATAATTCCTTTCTTCTATTCCATTCTACTGTATACCTGTATCTGTTCTGTCTGTATAACAAAGTTTACATAGCATTAAATTGGATTATATTTAATACATATTTACATATCATTTATGATCATAACGAATGATATATAAAATATGTATAAAATATAATCCAATTTAAAAAGACGTAAAAATATGCATTAAAATAAAAATGGACATGTTTGGAACAACATGCATATTTGAATGGGTAAAAAATCAACACTACTCAATTATTGAAAATAGTTTTTATATATAAAAAAATATGTTACTTGCGTACTGCAAATTTAAATCAGAGGAATATATTTATTTGTATAAAAATTACATTTAATCCCACACTAATTATGTTATATTTATATTTTTAACTCCACGACATAACTCATACGATAATTAATTTTTAATAGTCAGTTAAAACGAGTATTTTGGACTACTTTGTGTTATTTCCAAAATGAGTGTCTTAACTTTGTCTCGAGTGGACTCAGACTGAGTTCCCTTGAGACAAAGTATGTGCAGCAACAGACATTCTGTGTCAAATCCCTGTCGCTTGACAGATATTTTACTTAATGTTTACTAGTACCAAAAATATGGACAAGGATCTTACATTAATGCATATAATTGATTGCTAAACTTGTATTTACTTATGATATCATATGTTTGGAAACTGGATTTCCTTTAGTACCCAAAAGATGGACAGAGATCTGCATGATATTGATTTACTTATGACCGCTTACACCAGGAGATAACTCATATGAAAATTATCTTTTAATTCTGAACTTATTGCATTACCTTTTCTGAGGAATTATCATGACATATGGAAAATGAAATATTGAAAAATGCAAAACTTTTGAAAATTCAATGAAATAAGCTATTTTTATTCTAAAACAAAATAATTTTTAAACTCAATTTATGGTAAAGGATTATTTGTTTTCAAAATTTGAATAATTTTTTATTTCTTATTGAAAAGTTACCTACCCTTTTTTATTATTCTTCGAGCTACGTATCTCTAATTTTATACTTGTAGAGTCAAAAACACTTGAAGTACCTTGAAAAGAAAACGCCAAAAAATAAATATTCGCAAAGAGTTCGCTAAGGAAGTTATTAATTTTAAAATATTTAAAAATTTTTTTAAATATATTTTTTTAATAATATATTTGTTAAAAAATTTATATTCTGGCTTGCAATATTTAAAGAATTAATGACTTCCTTTATTATTATTCGAATCACCTCTCGTTTTCTTCCACTTTCTGAATCTGAAACTACGATAGAACGAAAGAAGTAAAGCACCTTGGTAAAAAAATAAAATAAACCCGCAAAAATTAAGGAAATAGCCTCCAAATGAGGAGCAATTCAATTACAACAGAGACAAGAGGAGCGATCAGGAGTAGATAGGGGTCGGCCAAACGATAATTCGGTTAAACCCGCGGCCTTAATAAGACGCTACATCTCCAGTTCCGACAGTGATGCGAGTCGAAATTTGATTTCAGCAACTAATGACATGGTGGTTGGGATGGTACGAGAGTTTGCTAGGCCATTCCACAGTGCTCAGGGTCTGAAAAGTTGCGTTTTTTTTAGTTATGTAAGTTATTTAGTTTATTTAGTAATGCTACAAGTACAATGTAATTTGATTGCTAATATTCTGTTTAACAGAAGTTAGTAAAATTTATGAATCACAGGAACGTTTTCATAAAAAATAATTGCAGTTATAAAATATATTATTATAACTCTGCTAACGAAATTTACATTACCACATACAGATTCAAACCGTATATATAAAAATTCGTGGTAAGAAAGATGATTTGACGACTTGTAAAAGCAATAAAAGAAACGTAATCCAGTTTATTCATACTTTAAATAACCTGGAAGTATTTTGTTTACGTTTTCTTGATACGAGAAGGGGAAAAAAGCCAAATAGTGATACAGCGCCAAATCTAGTACTGAAAATGTTTGTCTCATTTCATTTGGTTCATTTTGTTCCATCTCTAATAAAGATCTAGATAGGATACTTTCCTATACTTTTCCTTTCCTCTAGTCCCTTGTTACTGTAATAATCCATTCAAACAAACTACCATTGTAACAACTTCAGGCTACAAGAATACACAACTTCGAACACTTAATATCTGTATGAAACATTTGTGATACAAATGACATGAACAAAGATAACAACAACAGGAAAAATTCCAACCCAATGCTTTCATTGCAATGAATATAACCACACATTCTGTTTTGTTTCATTTATCTCCAGAGGAAGAACTTCCACTTGGCTCCCTTGTTGAAGCAGATCCATTCTCAACTGGGAAGTTCTTGTTGCTGGAAATTCATTAACAACCTCACTGCATATTTAATCACGAATTACCATCCTGATCATAGCACGTGAATGAAAATCCTTCCCCCAAATATGCCTTGAAGGGTACGCGAATGAACTAATCTATTTATCCGCTTAATTAAGTCGGACCTATATTAATTCTGTAATTAGGACGGGGCAAAAGGTGTCCTGGTGATAATACGGACCAATTTACGTCCAAAACATGCCACCTGCTACCAGGGGACTTTTCTTCCATAGAAAACAACTCATTACCGTACTAGAGTTCCATCTTGGGACTAGTGCATAAAATCACGTTTTCGCGCGAAGACGAAGCAGAGGAATGGTTTGAACAAGCTGGGAATAATTTGATTTTCGGTGTCGTGTCAGCTTTGTTTGTTCATTATTACCCATTCCAGAGGTTGTGTGTGTCAACAGGGGCGAAAATTACTTTTCTAGTTTGAGGTGAGGATTATTGGAATTCTTTTGCACTTGAGGCATTTTCTGCCGCTTAAAAGTGATGGAGTAATGGATGGGATGGTAAGCTGTCTAACCAACATGTTATTATTAGGTCCCACTTGACATACATAAAGTTGTTATTGTTTTGCAGGGGTATCCTATTTTATCAATAAACTGATGCTTTTATGAAAATATTATTTAAAGCTTAAACTTTAAAAATTATTTAAAACCCTTATATTTAAAAGATAGTTGAAATTTCAATGTAGCTATTTATTTCTTTTATATTAAGCTGCTTCCAAAACATTTTTACCCTGTGTTGCTATTTGCAAATTTACATTTAGTAGGTTAATCTTATTTAGTAAAAAAATGAAAGGGTTTAAAAGTGATGGAGTAATGGATGTATGCACTGATGGTAAACTGTTAACATTATATGTTCTTGATTAGTCATCATTTAGCATACGAAAGGAAATAAAAGTTTTGAAGGGTTACCATATTTTATCAGTAAACCGATTCTGTTATGAAATCATTTAAAAATTATTTAAAACTTTATATTTAAATTTTAAATGTAATTATTTATTAACTTTATATTAAGCTATTTACAAAACATGCTTCCATATGTTACAATTAACAACTTTACAATTATTAAGTGAATCGTAATTAATAGAATTTTGTGTTTGAAAATTATATTCAATTTACACTCATACTTTAAAACCCTTTACATTTTAATAACAGATTACAATTTAAAACAGTTACAGTTAGTTTTTATATAACACTAATATTTAGTAAGTTTATCGTATTTTATCAAACAAAGTAGTTTATTTAGGAAAATATTATTTAAAATTTTACATTTCAAAAATATTTAAATAGTTAAACATAACTATTTATTTCTTTTATACTAAGCTATTTACAAAACGTGTTCAACCCGTGTTACTAATTGAAAGTTCACATTTAGTAAATTAATCGTATTTAGTAGAATTTATATCTAAAACTTATATTTAGTTTACCTTTATACTTTAAAACATTTTACATTTTAATAACATTATGCACTTTAAAGCACTCACAATTGTTTTTATATATAACATTAGTTTTATATAATAGTATTACATAACACTAATATTTAATAGTTTTATCGTATTTTATCAGATAAAAACAACTGAATTTAATGGTTTATTCAGGAAAATATTATTAAAAATTTAAAAGTTAAAAAATATTATTGAAAGTTTTACATTAAAATGTATAATACTAAACAGTTTAAAAAACATATTTTAATTGAATTGTCACTTGTTTGATGTTTATGCTCAATGAAATTATGTATTTTAGTATTTTATCAATTCTTTGAAATTATTATTCTTTTTGAAACTAAAAATAAAAATATTGCTTAAACCTTAAAAGTTCATTTTTTATACTCTTTTTTTAAACGTTAAAAGTGTACGATTGTGTTTGATTAGTCACAGTACGTCAGTTTGATTAGTCACAGTACGTCAGTTTGATTAGTCACAGTACGTCAGTTTGATTAGTCACAGTACGTCAGTTTGATTAGTCACAGCACGTTAGTTTGATTAGTCACAGTACGTTTTCGTACGATTTTTTTTTGTCAAGTCATATCCTATTTCCTAGTGCTCTTCACATAAATTCATTTATATTTTTTGTTGAGAAAAACTATCATTGGGTTTTATTTAAATTTCCGGAATATAAATTTATGAATTAGGCTAGAAGACACATTGGACAGAGAAAATTTGTGCTGTAAACAAACACAAAAAATTTAGGACATAAAATGTCTTGAAACTATTTTTATAATAACTGGCACATAGAAAATTAAAAATTGTGAAATCTACTAAAGGTATTAAAAATATTAAAATTATTAAGAGAATTAACAATTTATTCAACCCATCAATGCATGATTCGTCTTACAGCACCCAAATTTTTACAATCCAAAAAAGATCAAAGCACATCCGTCTTTAGCTGGGAGGTGTTCCTCCTGGTTCACAAGTTCTATAGCACTATGTTTTCAGCTGTAAGATTAGAAATGTCATGAACGCGATCAATTGCCTCTTGTTACCGTCATATTAAAACAAGCTAAATGTCAACTTGCCAAACATCACACATATATATTGCTTATATAACAGTAAAGCTGTATGATCATTGGAATCAATTAGGTTTTCGAATTTTTTTTTTTGTATTATTTCTTTAAGATTCTGGAAAATATTTTGTAAGCACATCATTTAATTTTCTCAAAATATCAATTTTATCAACAGCAATAATAAGTAAATAAATAAACTAAAATAAATGACCATCAAAAGCTTAAACCTAAAACATATAAAACTTCATAAATTGACCGCTATACAGCACATTTTCTAAAATTTTACATTAAGTTGAACTGGAGTATTTCTATTTAAAATAGGCAGTGAATCCTCTTAAAAAATATATAACGCATCTTATCCTTTATCATTTTTTACACCAAAGAGAAAAAAACATATAGCATAATTCATTTAAAGAAGAAAAACTAAAATTCTCTACGGAAAGCAGAATCCGTACAAGCATAAATCAGAGAAAAGGATAATAAAATCCATAACTTTAAGCGGCAAACTGGCTTAGAGAGTAAAATAACTCTGCTACCATGAAAACTGAAAAAGGGTAATAAAATAGAAACAGCAGAAAAGCAGTACTATCAATAAGTTCTGAAAGAGAGAATAAAAATCTGTGTTGGGAGGTAAGAGAAATAAAGGCGAAGAAATAGTTTTGGGAGAAGACATAAATCAACGAAACAACTGATTTCTTCTTTTTCGCTTTAAGTTCATTCTCATTGATTTCTCTCAATGTGCATCGAAGTTCTTAAAATTTCTTACTAAAACTGGTTTCTGGATTTCGATAAGAATATTTATTCCGCTGTTTGCAATCTCATGAAGGATTACATGAGTTTTCAAATTTATGTTGTTTTCTTTATAAAAATCCAACCAATCGCATATTGGCAATGGCTTTTCCACATTATTTGATTCCATTCTTCTATTCCAATTCATTCTTATTTGATTTTTTTCTTATATTCCATTCGTTACCCATATTTCTGTTATTTAATTACTTACTCAAATCTTATTTCTTTCTTCCAATTTCATTCATTCTTATTTGATATTTTAATCATATTCCATTTCTTCCCCATATTCCATTTATTTAATTAATCAATTATTTGATGGTATTGTTGCTCCAGGTAATACACAGCAGCAATGGATAAATAAGATAATTTTTCATTAGGAAGCATATGCAATCCTTTTGCCTATCTCCTACTTGGTATTGTTGCACCATGATAAATATTGTGGAAGAGATTGTTTTTTATTATGGTATTTTGACTGGAGGTCATGTTCTAGCCAAAGGTTATATCAGTAGCAAATTATGAGTTACAAAGGATATACTGGGATTAACATTTCCTGCTCTCTCATTTTAAATTGCGAAGTCATGAATCTCTTAGAGTGGGATCTATTCCATTAACTAAACGAGCAGATCACTTATTGTATCCTTTGTGAACCTGAATCTGCTGCCGATATACCGTTGGTTAGAAAATGACCTCTATCAAAATACAGTAATAGAAAACAATACAATCAACAATATTTATCATATAGTAACACTACCATCAACAATATTTATCAAGGAGCAACAATATTATCAACAATATTTATCATGGAGCAGTAATACCATCAACAATATTTATCATGGAGCAACAACACTATCAACGATATTTATCATGGAGCAAATCATGCAAAAAAGAAACCTTACCATTGACGTTTTCTTTCATTGTAAATACTTTTTCATCTAATGTTAAAATAATTATCACCTTCATTTTTTTTTTATTTTTAAAACAATCTCTAAATTATTACATGACCTTTTTTTGAGGAATGAGACAAAAAATTATCATGATCTACTGTTCGTTAGAAAATAAACTCCAGTCAAAATACCGTAATAAAAAACATTACCATCAACAATATTTATCTTGGAGCGACAATACCATCAATAATGTTTATAATGGAGCAAATCATGAAAAAATGAAAAATTTAAATTTAAGCTTTCTTTTATTGTGAACACATTAGAAAATGAAATATCCAAAAATGTAAATCTTTTGAAAATTTAATGAAATAATATATTTTTAATCTGAAATAAAATCATTCTCAGACTCAATTTATAGTAAATGATTATTTTTTTTATCGAAATTTGAATAATTTTCGACTTTATATTGAACAGTTACCTAACCCTTTTATTATTCTTCAAGCTATCTCTAATTTTATTTCCACTTTCTTAACTTGTAGAGTCAAAAACACTTGAAGTACCTTGAAAAGAATACTTATTATTATAAAAAATATCTTCCTTAAAAATTTTATATTCTGTCTTGGGATATTTTAAGAATTAATAACTTACTTTATTATTATTCAAACCACCTCTCATTTTACTCCAGTTCTTTCATTTTGCGAAGTAAAGCAATGGATAAATAAGATAATTTTTCATTAGGAAGCACATGCAATCCTTTTGGTCCTACTTGGTATTGTTTCACCATGATAAATATTGTTGATGGTATTGTTTTCCATTACTGTATTTTGACTGGAGTTCATGTTCAAACTAACAACAGAGAATTGAGAGTCACAAAGGATACACATCTCCCACTCTCTCATTTTAAATTGAGAAGTCATGAATCGCTTAGAGTGGGATTTATTCCATTAACTAAACGAGCAGATCACTCATTGTATCCTTTGTGACGCTGAATCTGCTACTGATATAGCATTCGCTAGAAAATGACCTCCAGTCAAAATGCCGTAATAGGAAACAATACATTCAACAATATTTGTTATGGAGCAATTTTAACATCAACAATATCTATCATGGAGCAACAATACCATAAAAAATCTTTGTCATGGAGCAACGTCTTCATTTTTCTTATTTTCCCTACAACCTCTAACTTATTACGTTATCTTTGTTTGAGAATTAACCAGATACTTAAAAAAAAAAAATGAAAAATGCAATATTTTTGAAAATTTATTGAAATAAGCTATTTTTAACCTGAAACAAAATTATTCGCAGACTCAATTTATTTCAAAGGATATTCTTTTTTCTAAATTTGAATAATTTTTTATTTCATATTGAAAAGTTATATACCCCTTTTAATATTCATCGAACTATTTCTAATTTTATACTTGTAGAGTCAAAAACACTTGAAGTTCCTAGAAAAGAAAACGTCAAAAAATCTATATTCCTAAAGAGTTATAATTATAAAAAATATGTCCCTTAAAAATTTTATATTCTGTCTGGGAATATTTTAAGAATTAATAACTTCCTTTATTATTATTCGAACCACCTCTCGCTTTCCTCTAGTTCTTCCACTTTCTGAATCAGAAACTACGATAAAACGAAAGAAGTAAAGCACCTTGGAAAAAAATAAAATAAACCCGCAAAAATTAAGGAAATAGCCTCCAAATGAGGAGCAATTCAATTACAACAGAGACGAGAGGAGCGATCAGGAGTGGATAGGGGTCGGCCAAACGATAATTCGGTTAAACCCGAGGCCTTAATAAGACGCTACATCCCCTGTTCCGACAGTGATGCGAGTCGAAATTTGATTTCAGCAACTAATGACATGGTGGCTGGGATGGTACTAGGCCATTCCAGAGTGCTCAAGGACTGAAAAGATGCGGTTTTTTTTAAGTTGCTCTAAATGCAAAAAAAGGAATCATAATATTTTGTGCGTTAAGTGTGGTATGGGGAGGGAATTTAATTGATGTAATTTAGAATGGTCTGCGGAATATATATGTACGTTTTAATTCCGTCTTTGCAACGATTACAGGAAAAATATTTTTTATTTAATATAGTAAAATTTAGTTAAGAAAAATATTATTTATCTACGGAAAAAAGGCAATAAATGAATTTATATAGTATACAATAACGTCTTGAACATCTTATATATTACAATGTTGAAACTGTTCACTTTGTGTTGGTTGGTATGAAAAAATTTCTGAACGGTTATGCTTCCATGCAAAGCAATATGTAAGCACTATATGTTGTTTTTTTTTTTTTTTTTTTTTTTTGCTCTTCTCTGACGCAACAGCCCCATGCTGGGCCAACTCCGTCTGCCTATTGGCAGATTTCGGGACAGGAGATGTGTTCTTTTTACGGGGTAGGGTTGTCAACACTAGGCCTAATATTCCTATTAGACTGGAAATTGTTTTGGTATGATAGCCTTTTTCCAAACACAAATTATCATTAAAATGAAAAGATCTTCTTCTTCTCCTTCATTGGTGCAGCAACCCCATGTTTGGCATGGTTTTCGAGACAGGAGATGTTTTCCTTTTTTACGGGATTGGGTAGACAGCCTTAAGCCAACGCTCTACGGTCATATTAAACCGGGACCTACAGTTTAAAGTGGATTCCAAAGCACTACAAATATCCATGACACCTGCCTGGACTCGAAACGAAAGCCTGTGGAACCGAGCGCCAGAGCGCTAGACTAAGCATTTATGCAAAGCATTTCTGTTCTAGTTTGATATTTGAACACGAGAAGTTCGTTGACTGCTTTGCAAAGAAACCATCACTATGATAGATCAACTTCATGAACTTCAGCAACTAATGACATGGTTTGTCGGGATGGTACGAGAATTTTGTTATGCCATTCCAGAGTGCTCAGGATTCTGAAAATTTGCGTTTTCTTTTTAGTTGCTCTAAATTCAAAAAAGGAATCATAATATTTTGTGCGTTAAGTTATAAGTGTGGTATGTGGAGGGATGTAATTGAGACAATTTAGAATGGTGTGCGGGATGCATGTTTTCATAATATTTTTAATTTCGTCTTTGCAACGATTAGAGGAAAAAAATTTCTTATTTAATATAGTAACATTTAGCTAAGAAAAATATTATTTATCTACAAAAAAAAGGCAATTAAGTATTTTATATAATGTACAATAACGTCTTTAATATAATATAAATACAATGTTAAAGATGTTATTGCCTTACATATAGACTCAACTCAACATTATATTACACAGTCCAGTCACACTAATGTGACCACCACCTACTTTCGACGTCAACGTGAAATAACCAATCACAAAAGGCAGGTGGCAGCCCATTGCAGTGGAGTGTATATAAAGAATTCCACTTATATACCCCTTAAATACCACTTAATACCACATTCCACACTCCACTTAAAGCCATAATATACAAGAGTGTATATTCTGGCTTTTGAGAGGTGGTGGTTATTATAATGTTGAGTCTTTTTACTTTGTGTAGGATGATATGAAGATAGTTCTGAATGGTTATTTTTCTATGCAGAGCAATATGTAAGAACTAAAGATTTATGTAAAACATTTTTCTCATTTGATCTATGAATATCGTTGATTGCTTTGCAACGAAGCGATTGCTTTGTTAAATCAATTTCATCATTCTTTTTATGCAAGTATATATTTACTTCTACGGTTTTGACTTATGGACCATGGAAGCATGTTGATCACTTTTGCAAAGAGACTTTTCTTTCTGTGAAGTCAACTTGATGACTTTTCTATGTAAGGGCATTTGCTATGTAAGGGTTTTCTATGTAAGGGCATTTTGTGTGCATTTTTCTGCGTTTGTTCCATGAATCATCGAAGTCTGTCGATCGTTTTGAAAAGCTGCAACACAACTGGGTGGGTCAACTTTATGATTTTCTATTCTAAGCCATTTATGCTTCTCGCATTTAGCCTATAAACCATCAGAGCTCATTAATCGCTTTGTAAAGGATCCATTATTTTGATAGGTTAACTTATAATTTTTGATCAAAGGGCATTAATGCTTCTTTACGTTTGATTTACGAATCGTTGAAACGTTGTTGATTACATTTGGAAAAATACTATTTCTTTGGCTTCATATACTTTTCTATGTAAGGTTCTACATTTAACTGCGTTTGGTCTATAAATACTCCAAGACTGTTGATCGTTTTGCAATGCGGAAACACATCTTGGTCAGTCAACTTTACGATTTTCTATGTAAGGGAATTAATGGGCCTCGCATTTGGTATATGAAACCTTGAACATCTTTAATTGTTTTGCAAAAGAACAATCACTTTGAAAACTCAACTTCACAGTTTTTATCTAAGGGTATTTATGTTTCATCGAGTGTGACTAATGGTAAATCGGAGCTTGTTGATCACTTTTGAAAAAGGACTCTTCCTTTGGTGGGTCAACTTCAAGATTTTATTATCCAAGGTCTATTATTTGTCTTATGAAACTTTCAGGTTTTTTGTGAGATTTTTCATAGAAATTGTGAATGTTGATGTTTGTTGATAAGTTTATTGATCTTTTTTATCTTGCTGCTGTTGTAAGACATGGTGTCATAATCAAGCGTCTCCTCTTCCTCGACTGCAATGGACGCTATTAAAGTATTCAAATCGGGCTCCTGCTTACTATTCTAAAGTCTATGCATTTTATTCTTTATAACATTTTTTAAAAAAAATTTCTGTCACATGAAGGCAGAATTTCAGTTGAACGACACTAACCTATGTTCAACAACTACAACAACAACAAAATTCATACTTTTTGACGAACACCCGCATATATTTTTGATTTGATATGCAATGCTTCCTTTAACATCCCATCTTTATATTTGAGATTTGTTGTAGAATTTATGCAAACTGTGCAATATACATACCAGAAATGCTACAAGTACAATGTAATTTGATTGCAAATATTCTGTTTAACAGAAGTTAGTAAAATTTATGAATCACAGGAACGTTTTCATAAAAAATAATTGCATTTATAAAATATATTATTATAACTCTGCTAACGAAATTTACATTACCACATACAGGTTCAAACCATATATATAAAAATTCGTGTAAGAAAGATGACTTGACGACTTGTAAAAGCAATAAAAGAAACGTAATCCAGTTTATTCATACTTTAAATAACCTGGAAGTATTTTGTTTACGTTTTCTTGATACGAGAAGGGGAAAAAAGCCAAATAGTGATACAGCGCCAAATCTAGTACTGAAAATGTTTGTCTCAAGCTTTTGCGATTTAGATCAAGAGAATGCTCTCCATTTTATTACTACTCTATAGAACAATCATGACAATACAGGAATACATTCAATTTTATTATAAAATAGGATAATTAATACAGATTAACATTTGATATGATACTTTTTAATTAACAAAAGCATAAACGAAACGGAAGATAAGAATAAACAATGATTATAAATATGATCTGAAAATATGCTAGGGTATTCTATAGAAACATAAAAAAGAGACAACAACAATACAAACATTGAATACCATTAGTGATAAAATAGCTATTGACTAATAGTTTCATTCACCGCATTAAATACTATATATAATAATACACTTTGTTTTATCATTATAATAGAAAGAAACAACTTCTTCAACTTCTTCTGGAAAAATAATAATAATAAATTAATATTATCATTGTGATTTTGAGTTAATGCTTGAATAATTAAAACTTATATGCCATACTGAATGAGCAGTCGGTAACCGTTTTCAGTAATAATATTAAATAAGAATGGTATGGTTCATTTTGTTCCATCTCTAATAGAGATCTAGATAGGATACTTCCCTATACTTTTCCTTTCCTCTAGTCCCTTGTTACTGTAATAATCCATTCAAACAAACTACCATTGTAACAACTTCAGGCTACAAGAATACACAACTTCGAACCCTTAATATCTGTATGAAACATTTGTGATACAAACTACATGAACAAAGATAACAACAACAGGAAAAATTCCAACCCAATGCTTTCATTGCAATGAATATAACCACACATTCTGTTTTGTTTCATTTATCTCCAGAGGAAGAACTTCCACTTGGCTCCCTTGTTGAAGCAGATCCATTCTCAACTGGGAAGTTCTTGTAGCTGGAAATTCATTAACAACCTCACTGCATATTTAATCACGAATTACCATCCTGATCATAGCACGTGAATGAAAATCCTTCCCCCAAATATGCCTTGAAGGGTACGCGAATGAACTAATCTATTTATCCGCTTAATTAAGTAGGACCTATATTAATTCTGTAATTAGGACGGGGCAAAAGGTGTCCTGGTGATAATACGGACCAATTTACGTCCAAAACATGCCACCTGCTACCAGGGGACTTTTCTTCCATAGAAAACAACTCATTACCGTACTAGAGTTCCATCTTGGGACTAGTGCATAAGATCACGTTTTCGCGCGAAGACGAAGCAGAGGAATGGTTTGGACAAGCCTGGATTAATTTGATTTTCGGTGTCGTGTCAGCTCTGTTTGTTCATTATTATCCATCCAGAGGTTGTGTGTGTCAACAGGGGCGAAAATTACTTTTCTGGTTTGAGGTGAAGATTATTGGAATTCTTTTGCACTTGAGGCATTTTCTGCTGCTTAAAAGTGATGGAGTAATGGATGGGATGGTAAGCTGTCTCAACCAACATGGTATTATTAGGTCCCATTTGACATACATAAAGTTGTTAATGTTTTGAAGGGTTGCCTTATTTTATCAACAAAACAATGCTTTTATGAAAACATACAAAAATTTAAGTTTTAAATGTAATTAAAAGTTTAATGTATTAAGTTTAAAATTATTTAAAACTTTATATTTAAAATATAGTCAAAACTTAAATGTAAGTGCTTATTTCTTTTATATTAAGCTTTTTACAAGCTTTTTTCTTTTATATTAAGGTTACCCTGTGTTACTATTTGCAAATTTACATTTAGTAGGTTAATCGTATTTAATAAAAACGTAATGGCTTAAAAGTGATGGATTAATGGATATATGTGTTGATGGTAAGGTGTATAACCAACATGTTATTATCCCATTTGGCATACATACAAGTATTAATGTTTTGTAATATTACAATATTTTATCAACAAACTGATGTTTCTATGAAAATATTAGAAAATTATTAGGTAATTGTTAGAATTTTATATATAAAACTTGCATTTAGTTTTATTTGATTAGTTAGATTTATTTGAATAGCTTATTTACTATATTTATTACTACATTATAATGTTTATTTATTACATGATTATTTTATTTATTATTTTTTTTTTACTATTTTTAGTTTTATTTGATTAGTTAGATAATTATTTGATTTAGTTTTTTTGATTAATTTGATTTTCGGTGTCGTGTGGGTTTTGTTTGTTCATTATTACCCATTCCAGAGGTTGTGTGTGTCAACAGGGGCGAAAATTACTTTTCTGGTTTGAGGTGGAAGATTATTGGAATTCTTTTGCACTTGAGGTATTTTCTGCTGCTTAAAAGTGACGAAGTAATGGATGTGTGTGCAGCTGATGGTAAGCTGTCTAACCAGCATGTTATTATTAGGTCCTATTTGACACACATAAAGTTGTTAATGGTTTTGCATAATTTTTCAACAAAACATGCTTTTACGAAAACATTTAAAATTTAAGCTTTAAATTTCGAAGATATTTACAATTTTAAATTTCAAAGATATTTAAAACTTAAATGTAACTATTTATTTCTTTTATATTAAGCTATTTCTAAACATTTTTAATCTGTGTTACTATTTGCAAGTTTACATTCAGGAAGTTAATCTTAATTAGTAGAATTTTATATATAAAACTTATATTTAGTTTTATTTAATTAGTTACTATTATTAGTTATTATTTAGTTTAATTAGTTTAGTTTTACTTAATTACCCATTCCAGAGGTTGTGTGTGTCAACAGGGGCGAAAATTACTTTTCTGGTTTGAAGTGAAGATTATTGGAATTCTTTTGCACTTGAGGCATTTTCTGCTGCTTAAAAGTCGTGGAGTAATGGATGTGATGGTAAGCTGTCTAACCAACATGTTATTATTAGATCCCATTTGACAAACATAAAGTTGTTAGTGCTTTGAAGCGTTACCCTATTTTATCAACAAAACTATGCTTTTATAAAAATAATATTGAAAACTTAACTTTAACTAAACATAATAGTTAAAAAAATTTAAACTTCACAATTTAAAGATATTTATTAGATTTTACACTTATACTTTAAAGCGCAGTAACAGTTTACATTTTAAAACACTTGCAGTTAGTTTTTACATAACACTACTATTTAGTAAGTTTATCGTATTTTATCAAACAAAGTAGTTTATTCAGAAAAATATTATTTAAAACTTTAAATTTCAAAAATATTTAAAAATTTAAACATAACTATTTATTTCTTTTATAATGAGCTATTTACAAAACGTGTTCAACCCGTATTACTAATTGAAAGTTCCCATTTAGTAAGTTAATCGTATTTAGTAGAATTCATATATAAAACTTATATTTAGTTTACATTTATACTTTAAAACACTTTACATTTTAATAACATAATGCACTTTAAATCACTTACAAGTAGTTTCATATATAACATTAGTTTGTATATAATAGTATTATATAACACTAATATTTAGTAGGTTTATCGCATTTTATCACATAAAAACAACTGAATTTAATAGTTTATTCTGTATATAAATTTTTATATACATTATTATATATATTTTTATATTTAATATTATTTGTTGAGAAATTATATATTTTAAATTTTTTATATTTTTATATTTTTTTGTTTATAGTTTTTTATATTTTTTGTTGAGAGAAACTATCATTGGGTTTTATTTAAATTTCAAGAATATAAATTTATGAATTAGGCCAGAAGACACATTGGACAGAGAAAATTTGTGCTGTAAACAAACACAAAAAATTTAGGACATAAAATGTCTTGAAACTATTTTTATAATAACTGGCACATAGAAAATTAAAAAATTGTGAAATCTATTAAAGGTATTAAAAATATTAAAATTATTAAGAGAATTAACAATTTATTCAACCCATCAATGCATGATTCGTCTTACAGCACCCAAATTTTTACAATCCAAAAAAGATCAAAGCACATCCGTCTTTAGCTGGGAGGTGTTCCTCCTGGTTCACAAGTTCTATAGCACTATGTTTTCATCTGTAAGATTAGAAATGTCATGAACGAGATCAATTGTTCTTGTTACCGTCATATTAAAACAAGCTACATAATGAAAGTCAACTTGCCAAACATCATACATATATATTGCTTATATAACAGTAAAGCTGTATGATCATTGGAATCAATTAGGTTTTCGAATTTTTTTTGTATTATTTCTTTAAGATTCTGGAAAATATTTTGTAAGCACATCATTTAATTTTCTCAAAATATCAATTTTATCAACAGCAATAATAAGTAAATAAATAAACTAAAATTAATGACCATCAAAAGCTTAAACCTAAAACATATAAATCTTCATAAATTGACCGCTATACAGCACATTTTCTAAAATTTTACATTCAGCTGAACTGGAGTATTTCTATTTAAAATAGGCAGTGAATCCTCTTAAAAAATATATAACTCATTTTATCCTTTATCATTTTTTACACCAAAGAGAAAAAAACATATAGCATAATTCATTTAAAGAAGAAAAACTAAAATTCTCTACGGAAAGCAGAATCCGTACAAGCATAAATCAGAGAAAAGGATAATAAAATCCATAACTTTAAGCGGCCAACTGGCTTAGAGAGTAAAATAACTCTGCTACCATGAGAACTGAAAAAGCATAATAAAATAGAAACAGCAGAAAAGCAGTACTATCAATAAGTTGAGAGAGAGACAATAAAACTCTGTGTTGGGAGGTAAGAGAAATAAAGGCGAGGAAATAGTTTTGGGAGAAGACATAAATCAACGAAACAACTGATTTCTTCTTTTGCGCTTTAAGTTCATTCTCATTGATTTCTCTCAATGTGCATCGAAGTTCTTAAAATTTCTTACTGAAACTGGTTTCTGGATTTCGATAAGAATATTTATTCCGCTGTTTGCAATCTCATGAAGAATTACATGAGTTTTCAAATTTATGTTGTTTTCTTTATAAAGATAGTACCAATCACATATTGGCAAATCTTTTCCACAATATTTGATTCTTTTCTTCTATTCCATTCATTCTCATTTCATTTTTTTCTCATATTCCATTCCTTCCCCACATTCCATTTATTTAATTACTTACTCATATCATATTTCTTTCTTCAATTTCATTCATTCCCATTTGATATTTTTATCATATTCCATTTCTTCCCCATATTCCATTTATTTAATTACTTACTCAAATCTTATTTCTTTCTTCTATTCAATTTCTTCGTATTCCAGCCTGCTTGGCACTTTGATTCCATTGGCACCATGTTCCACTCATTGTATTCAAATATCGGTGGGCGGCTTGATGGTCAATTGGCTAGCGCTCAGGCCTATGGTACTACAAATTTCAGGTTCAAATCCTCGCGTTGGCATGGATGTTTTTTAGTCATTCGGAAGCCACGTTAAATTATAGGTTCTCGTCTAATTAGCCTAAAGTGTGCACAAAATGACCGTAGAGCAACAAAGCAAACCCAAAATCAGAGAGGACATGGTAGAGATTATGCCAGTGAATCCCGAAAAATTAATAATAACAATAATAAATAAATAAATAAACATATATAAATGACCAATCTAAGCGTAAACACAAAATATATAACACTGCATAATTCAACCACTACATTGACCCATTTTCTAAACTTTACATTTATCTGAATAGGAATGCTTCGATTTAAAATAGACTGCAAACCCTGTTAAAAAATATAACGTATTTTGCCCTTTAGCATTTTTTACACCAAAGAAAAAAAGCGTATAGCATAATTCATTCAATGATGTAAAACTGAAATTCTCTATGGATAGTAGAATAGGTACAAGCATAAATCTGAGAAAGGGATAATAAAATCCATATCTTTAAGCGGCAAACTGGCTTAGAGAGTAAAACAACACTGCTACCATGAAAACTGGAAAAGCGTAATAAAACAGAAACAGCAGAAAAGCAGTTCTATCAATAAGTTCAGAAAGAGAGAATAAAAATCTGTGTTGGGAGGTAAGAGAAATAAAGGCGGGGAAATAGTTTTGGGAGAAGACATAAATCAAGGAAACAACTGAATTCTTTATTTTTCTTCTTCTTTTGCGCTTTAAGTTCATTCTTATTGATTTCTCTCTCAATGTGCATCGAAATTCTTAAAATTTCTTACTAAAACTGGTTTCTGGATTTCGATAAGAATATTTATTCCGCTTTTTGTAATCTCATGGATTACATGCGTTTTGGAATTTATGGTGTTCTCTTTATAAGAATCTTATCAATCACATATTGTCAATGGCTTTTCTACATTATTTGATTCCTTCCTTCTATTCCGTTAATTGGTACTTACATCTTATGCCTTTCTTCTACGTCATTCATTCTTATTTTATTTTTTTCTCATATTCCATTTATTTAATTATTTACTCATGTCTTATTTCTTTCTTCAATTTCATTCATATTTATTTGATATTTTTTATGATATTTCAATTTTTCCCCATATTCCATTCATTTAATTATTTATACATATCATATTCCTTTCTTCTATTCAATTTCTTCTTTTTCCAGCCTGCTTCGCACTTTGATTCCATTGGCACCATGTTCTACTCGTTGTATTGAAATATCTGTGCTTGACTTGATGGCAAATTGTCTAACGCTCCCGCCTTTGGCACCACAGACTTCAGCTTCAAATCTTCGTGTTGACATGGATGTTTGTGAGTGGTTCAGAATCCACGTTAAACTGTAGAATCGGTCTAATTAGTCTAAAGTGTGCTCAAAATGGCCGCAGAGCTGCAAACGAAACCAAAACAAAAATCAGTGAACTTGGTAGTAATTATGCCAGTGAATCTCGAAATATTAATAAAAAAATAATAAATAAATAAATACACATAAATACCAATCGAAGCTTAAACACAAAATATATAAAATTTCATACAAGGAACCACTACATTACACATTTTCTAAACTTTATATTTAGTTGAATTGAAATGCTTGATTTAAAATAGGCTGCAAACCCTCTTAAAAAAATATATCTTATTTTCCCTTTAGCCTTATTTACACCAAAGAGAAACAGCGTATAGTATAATTCATTCAATGCTAAAAAACTGAAATTCTTTATGGAAAGCAGAATCCGTACAAGCATAAATCAGAGAAAAGGATAATAAAATCCATAACTTTAAGCGGCAAACTGGCTTAGAGAGTAAAATAACTCTGCTACCATGAAAACTGAAAAAGCGTAATAAAATAGAAACAGCAGAAAAGCAGAACTATCAATAAGTTCAGAAAGAGGGAATAAAAATCTGTGTTGGGGGTAAGAGAAATAAAGGCGAGGAAATAGTTTTGAGAGAAGGCATAAATCAAGGAAATAACTGAATTCTATATTTTTCTTCTCCTTTTGCGCTTTAAGTTCATTCTTATTGATTGATTTCTTTTAATGCCCCTCAATGTGCATCGAAGCTCTTAAAATTTCTTACTAAAACTCTTTTCTGGATTTCGATAAGAATATTTATTCCGCTTTTTGTAATCTCTTCAATGATTACATCCATTTTGAAATTTATGGTGTTTTCTTTATCAGAATCCTACCAATCTCATGTTGGTGGTGGCTTTTCAACAATATTTGATTGTTCTCTTCTATGGCTTGATGGTCAATTGGCTAGCGCTCAGGCCTATGGTACTACAGACTTCAAGTTCAATTCCTCGCGTTGGCATGGATGTTTATTAGTGATGCGGAAGCCACGTTAAATTGTAGGTTCTCGTCTAATTAGCCTAAAGTGTGCACAAAATGACCGTAGAGCAACAAAGCAAACCAAAAATCAGATAGGACATGGTAGAGTTTATGGCAGTGAATCCCGAAATATTAATAATAACAATAATAAATAAATAAATAAACATATATAAATGACCAATCTAAGTGTAAACACAAAATATATAATACTGCATAATTCAACCACTACATTGACCCATTTTCTAAACTTTAGTTTTATCTGAATAGGAAAGCTCCGATTTAAAATAGACTGCAAACCCTGTTAAAAAATATAACGTATTTTGCCCTTTAGCATTTTTTACACCAAAGAATAAAAGCGTATACCATAATTCATTCAATGATGAAGAACTGAAATTCTCTATGGATAGTAGAATCCGTACAAGCATAAATCAGAGAAAGGGATAATAAAATCCATAACTTTAAGCGGCAAACTGGCTTAGAGAGTAAAATAACTCTGCTATCATGAAATCTGAAAAAGCGCAATAAAATAGAAACAGCAGAAAGCAGTACTATCAATAACTTCAGAAGGAGAGAATAAAAATCTGTGTTAGGAGGTGTTACGTCGAAACCCAGGTCCCCTTGCTTAAGGGAGGTCAATGCCCTATGCCCAGAAAAACACCCTGTCTGTGAGGGTGTCTGGTGGGGGGGTGAGGGCCAAGAGAGAGAGAAAGAATATAAGTAAAGGGAGTTGAGCAACTGCGACCAAAGAGAGAGGTCGTGCAGCAGTGCATCTTCGTGCATGATGGCTGCATAATTAAAAGAGTTCAATAAGTGTAACCCCGGAGAGAGGTTGTGTGGTCAGTTCATCTTCGAATATGATGGCTGCCTTAATAAAAGAAATTCATTTACTTACAGTCCACTGTGTTGAAAATTATTGGAGTTTATTTTATATATGAGCTATCGAACAGGAGGTAAGAGAAGTAAAGGCGAGGAAATAGTTTTGGGAGAAGACATAAATCAAGGAAACAACTGAATTCTTTATTTTTTCTTCTTCTTTTGCGCTTTAAGTTCATTCTTATTGATTTCTCTCCATGTGCATCGAAGTTCTTAAAATTTCTTACTAAAACCGGTTTCAGGATTTCGAGAAGAATATTTATTCCGCTTTTTGTAATCTCTTCAAGGATTACAGGCGTTTTCAAATTTATGTCGTTTTCTTTATAAGAATCCTACCAATCACATATTGGCAGCGGTGTTTTCCACATTTTTGATTCCTTCATTCTATTCCATTCATTCTTATTTGATTTTTTCCTCATATTCCATTTATTTAATTACTTACTCATATCTTATTTCTATCTTCTATTCCATTCAGTATTACTTGATTATTTTCTCATATTCCATTCCTTCCCCATTTTCCATTTATTTAATTACTTATACACATCATATTCCTTTGTCCTATTTCATTTCTTCTTATTCCAGCCTGTTTTGCACTTTGATTCCATTAGAACCATGTTCTACTCATCGTATTTCAATATCAGTGGCCAACTTGATGATTAATTGACGAGAGCTCAGACCTATGGTACCACAGACTTCAGGTTCAAATCCTCTCGGTGGCATGGATGTTTGTTAATGTTTCGGAATCCACTTTAAAGTGTAGGTCATTGTCTAATTAGCCTAATGTGTGCACAAAATGATCGTAGAGCAGAAAACCTAAAATCAGTGGATTTGTAAGAGTTTATGCCAGTGAATCTCGAAATAATAAAAACAATAATAAGTAAATAAGTAAACATAAATAAATGATCCATCAAAGCTTAAAGACAAAATATATAAAACTGCATAAATGCGACCACTACATTGCACATTTTCTAAATTTTACATTTAGTTGATTTGGAATGCTTCGATTTAAAATAGGCTGCAAATATTCTTAAAAACCATAAAATATTTTACCCTTTAGCATTTTTTACACCAAGGAAAAAATACGTAAAGTATAATTCATTCAATGATTAAAAAAACTGACATTCTCTACGGATAGTAGATTGCGTACAAGCATAAATCAGAGAAAAGGATAATAAAATTCATAAGTTAAAGCGGCAAACTGGCTTAGAGAGTAAAACAACACTGCTACCATGAAAACTGGAAAAGCGTAATAAAACAGAAACAGCAGAAAAGCAGTACTATCAATAAGTTCCTAAAGAGAGAATAAAAATCTGTGTTAGGAGGTAGGAGAAAAAAAAACGTGGAAATAGTTTTGGGAGAAGACATAAATCAAGGAAACAGCTGAATTCTTTATTTTTTGCTCCTTCTTTTGCGCTTTAAGTTCATTCTTATTGATTTCTCTCAATGTGCATCGAAACTCTTAAAATTTCTGACTAAAACTGCTTTCTGGATTTCGATAAGAATATTTATTCCGCTTTTTGTAATATCTTCAAAGATTACATGCGTTTTCATATTGATGATATTTTCTTCATAAAAAGTCGTAGAAATCACATATTGGTAGTGGTTTTTCCACCTAATTTGATTTCTTTCTTCTATTCTGTTGTTCTTATTTCATTCTTTTTCTCATATTCCATTCCTTACCCATGTTCCAGAGGTCTGAGTGGCCAGCGCAGTGGTGCTCGGTAACACAGGTTTCGGGTTCGAGTCTCGGCGGTGGTTTGTTGTTGTTCGGAATCCACTTTAAACTGTAGTTCCCGGTCTGTTTAGCCTAATGCGCGCACAAGATGTTGGCAGAGCGATAAACCAAACCAAACTAAAACATTATATTCCATTTATTTAATTACTTACACATATCATATTAATTTCTCCTATACTATTTTTTCTTATTCCAGCCTGCTTGGCACTTTGATTCCATTGGCACTATGTTCTACTCATTGTATTCAAATATCAGTGGGCGGCTGGATGGTCTATTGGCTAACGCTCAAGCTTTTGGTACCACAGGCTTCAGGTTGAAATCCTCGAGGGGCTTTTAATGTTTGTTAGTGATTCGGAATCCACGTTAAACTGTAGGTTCTTGTCTAATTAGCCTTAAGTGTGCAC
Source organism: Caerostris darwini (assembly GCA_021605075.1). Taxonomy (NCBI): domain Eukaryota; kingdom Metazoa; phylum Arthropoda; class Arachnida; order Araneae; family Araneidae; genus Caerostris; species Caerostris darwini. Next base: position 56,001 of record BPLQ01012298.1, read on the forward strand.
AAAATGATCCTAGAGTGGCAAAGCAAACTAAACCAAAAATCAGTGGACTTGCTAGAGATTATGATAGTGAATCAGGAAATTTTAACAACAACACTAATAAGTAAATAAATAAATGACCAATCAACGTTTAAACAAAAAATATTCAAAAATGCAGAAATGGAACCTCTACATTGCACGTTTTCTAAACTTTAATATTTAGTTGAATAGGAATGCTTCGATTTAAAATAGGCTGTAAATTCTCTTAAAAAATATAACTTATTTTGCTCTTTAGCATTTTTTACACCAAAGAAAAAAAAACATATAGCATAATTCATTCAATGATGAAAAAATGAAATTCTCTATGGATAGTAGAATAGGTACAAGCATAAATCAGAGAAAGGGATAATAAAATCCATAACTCTAAGCGGCAAACTGGCTTAGAGAGTAAAACAACACTGCTACCATGAAAATTGAAAAAGCGCAATAAAACAGAAACAGCAGAAAAGCAGTAATATCAATAAGTTCAGAAAGAGAGAATGAAAATCTCTGTTAGGAGGTAAGAGAAATAAAGGCGAGGAAATAGTTTTGGGAGAAGACATAAATCAACGAAACAACTGAATTCTTTATTTTTTGCTTCTTATTTTGCATTTAAGTTTATTCTTATTGATTTCTCTCAATGCCCCTCAATGTGCATCGAAACTCTTGAAATTTCTCACTAAAACTGGTTTCTGGATTTTGATAAGAATATTTATTGCGCTTTTTGTAATATCTTCAATTGTTATTACATGCATTTTAAAATTATGTTCTTTATAAAAATCGCGCCAATCACTATTGATAGTGGTTTTTCCACATGATTTGATTACTTTCTTCTATTCTATCCATTATTATTTCATTTTTTCTCTTATTCCATTCCTCCCTCATATTCCATTTATTTAATTATTTATTCATATCCTATTCCTTTATTCTATTCCATTTCTTATTATTCCAGCCTCCTTGCCACTTTGAATTCATTTGCCACCATGTTCTACTTATTTTATTCAAATGTCAATGAGCGGCTTGATGGTCAATTGGTTAGTGCTCAGGCCTTTAGTACCACAGGCTTCATGTCCAAATACTCGCGATAGCATGGATGTTTGTTAAAGATTTGGAATCCACGTTAAACAATATTCTACAGGTTTTTGTCTTAACCTAAAGTGTGTACAATACGACCATAGAACAACAAACCAAACCAAACCAAACCAAAATATCAGGGGACTTGGTAGAAATTATAACAGTGAAACTCGAAATATTAATAACAACAATAATAATAATAAGTAAATAAATAAACATAAATAAATGACTAATAAAAGCTTAAACGCAAAATATAAAAAAGTGCATAAATGGAATAACTACGTTGCACATTTTCTAAACTTTACATTTATTTGAATGGGGTTTCGTCGTTTTAAAATAGGCTGCAAATACTCTTAAAAAAATATAACATATTTTACCCTTTAGCATTTTTTACACCAAAGAGAAAAAACGTATAGCATAATTTATTCAATGATAAAAAACTGAAATTCTCTATGGATAGTAGAATAGGTACAAGCATAAATCAGAGAAAAGAATAATAAAATCCATAACTTTAAGTGGCAAACTGGCTTAGAGAGTAAAATAACCCTGCTACCAAGAAAAATTCAAAAAGCGTAATAAAACAGAAACAGCAGAAAAGCGGTACTATCAGTAAGTTCAGAAAGAGAGAATAAAAATCTGTGTTAGGAGGTAAGGAAAATAAAGGCGAGGAAATAGTTTTGGGAGAAGACATAAATCAAGGAAACAACTGAATTCTTTATTTTTCTTCTTCTTTTGCGCTTTAAGTTCATTCTTATTGATTTCTCTCTCAATGTACATCGAAATTCTTAAAATTTCTTACTAAAACTGGTTTTGGATTTCGATAAGAATATTTATTCCGCTTTTTGTAATCTCATGGATTACATGCGTTTTGGAATTTATGGTGTTCTCTTTATAAGAATCTTATCAATCACATATTGTCAATGGCTTTTCTGCATTATTTGATTCCTTCCTTCTATTCCGTTAATTCGTACTTACATCTTATGCCTTTCTTCTACGTCATTCATTCTTATTTTATTTTTTTCTCATATTCCATTTATTTAATTATTTAGTCATGTCTTATTTCTTTCTTCAATTTCATTCATATTTATTTGATATTTTTATGATATTTCAATTTTTCCCCATATTCCATTCATTTAATTATTTATACATATCATATTCCTTTCTTCTATTCAATTTCTTCTTTTTCCAGCCTGCTTCGCACTTTGATTCCATTGGCACCTTGTTCTACTCGTTGTATTGAAATATCTGTGCTTGACTTGATGGCAAATTGTCTAACGCTCCCGCCTTTGGCACCACAGACTTCAGCTTCAAATCTTCGTGTTGACATGGATGTTTGTGAGTGGTTCAGAATCCACGTTAAACTGTAGAATCGGTCTAATTAGTCTAAAGTGTGCTCAAAATGGCCGCAGAGCTGCAAACGAAACCAAAACAAAAATCAGTGAACTTGGTAGTAATTATGCCAGTGAATCTCGAAATATTAATAACAAAAATAATAAGTAAATAAATACAGATAAATACCAATCGAAGCTTAAACACAAAATATATAAAATTTCATAAAAGGAACCACTGCATTACACATTTTCTAAACTTTACATTTAGTTGAATTGAAATGCTTGATTTAAAATAGGCTGCAAACCCTCTTAAAAAATATATCTTATTTTCCCTTTAGCATTATTTACACCAAAGAGAAACAGCGTATAGTATAATTCATTCAATGCTAAAAAACTGAAATTCTCTATGGAAAGCAGAATCCGTACAAGCATAAATCAGAGAAAAGGATAATAAAATCCATAACTTTAAGCGGCAAACTGGCTTAGAGAGTAAAATAACACTGCTACCATGAAAACTGAAAAAGCGTAATAAAATAGAAACAGCAGAAAACAGAACTATCAATAAGTTCAGAAAGAGAGAATAAAAATCTGTGTTGGGAGGTAAGAGAAATAAAGGCAAGGAAATAGTTTTGAGAGAAGGCATAAATCAAGGAAATAACTGAATTCTATATTTTTCTTCTTCTTTTGCGCTTTAAGTTCATTCTTATTGATTGATTTCTTTCAATGCCCCTCAATGTGCATCGAAGCTCTTAAAATTTCTTACTAAAACTCTTTTCTGGATTTCGATAAGAATATTTATTCCGCTTTTTGTAATCTCTTCAAGGATTAGATCCATTTTCAAATTTATGGTGTTTTCTTTATAAGAATCCTACCAATCTCATGTTGGTGGTGGCTTTTCAACAATATTTGATTGTTCTCTTCTATTTCATTCATTCTTATTTCATTTTTTTTCTCATATTCCATTTCTTCCTAATATTCCATTTATTTAATTACTTCTTTATATATATTTATTCTTTATATTTTCTTATTCCAACTTGCGAACAACAATGTGGCACTTTGATTCCATTGGTATTATGTCCTAGTCTTTGTATTCGAAAAGCAGTGAAGTTGTTAGCGATTATACCAGTAAGTCTAGTACCGACAATTATGAGCATTCAATTATTCGAATTTGTTTCAAAAATAGACGCAATTGCGGACGATTGCCCCATATTAAAGAGTTTTTGCATACCGTATTTTGGACGTCCGTTAGCTTTTTCTCCCTATTGCGCAAGCTCATAGGAAATTGCGCATGCGTATCTGTAATAATGTTTCCTATGAGCATGCGCACTAGGGAGAAAAGGCTATCGGAGGTCCAAAATACGGTATGCAAAAACTCTCTAATATCTTTTCTGTAAATTTTCTTTCCCTTTATTTCCTTCCATTCTCATACTTCCTCTATTAAATTTCTTTCTCATATTTCCTCTTTTTCATTAATTCCATTCTTTTCTTCACTTATATTCCGTCTTCTTATTCGATCTATTTCATTTATTTCTCATATTCCATCAATTTAATTCCTTCCTTTCTTCTATTTCATCCCTTCTTCTTATTCCTGTTCGCCTGGAAAGGTATGCCGCTTTGATTCCACAGATATGTTACTATGTACGTATATGTTCGTACTATGTTACGTACTATGTTCCACAGATTGCAACCAAAAACCAAAGAATTTGGTTGAGATTATGCCAGCGAGTCTCGCTTAAACAATTATGACATTTGAATTATTCGAATTTACTTAAAAAAGATAAGCAATTTTGGGCGATTACTGAATATCTTGACTGAACTGGTGAGGTTCTGAACTGGAACACTGGTCAAATATTGGACTGAATACATTTTCTTCTTATTCCAGTTCGCCTGGAAAGGTATGCCGCTTTGATTCCCTTGGTACTATGTTCCACAGATTGCATCCAAAAACCAAAGAATTTGGTTGAGATTATGCCAGCGAGTCTCGCTTGAACAATTATGACATTTGAATTATTCGAATTTACTTAAAAAAGATAAGCAATTTTGGGCGATTACTGAATATCTTGACTGAACTGGTGAGGTTCTGAACTGGAATACTGGTCAAATATTGGACTGAATATATTTTCTTCTTATTCCAGTTCGCCTGGAAAGGTATGCCGCTTTGATTCCCTTGGTACTATGTTCCACAGATTGCATCCAAAAACCAAAGAATTTGGTTGAGATTATGCCAGCGAGTCTCGCTTGAACAATTATGACATTTGAATTATTCGAATTTACTTAAAAAAGATAAGCAATTTTGGGCGATTACTGAATATCTTGACTGAACTGGTGAGGTTCTGAACTGGAACACTGGTCAAATATTGGACTGAATACATTTTCTTCTAATTCCAGTTCGCCTGGAAAGGTATGCCGCTTTGATTCCCTTGGTACTATGTTCCACAGATTGCATCCAAAAACCAAAGAATTTGGTTGAGATTATGCCAGCGAGTCTCGCTTGAACAATTATGACATTTGAATTATTCGAATTTACTTAAAAAAGATAAGCAATTTTGGGCGATTACTGAATATCTTGACTGAACTGGTGAGGTTCTGAACTGGAATACTGGTCAAATATTGGACTGAATATATTTTCTGTAAACATTCCTTCCGCAAATTTTATCTACCAAATTTCTTTCTAATTGTCCCTCTATTTCATTCAATCCAAAAAATCTTTTAATTTCTCTTATTTCATTCTTATTTCTTATTCCAAGTTGTGTGCAAAAGTATGGCGCTTTGATTATATTGGTAGCATGTCCTAATCATTGTATTCAAGTACAGGTGGACTTGATAGAGAATATGCCACTGAGTCTAGTAGCTGCAATTATGAGATTTGAATTATTCGAATTTTCTTCAAATAGAGAAGCAATTGCGTATGATTACCACTGAATATCTTTTTCCTTCCCCTGACCTCATTTCTTCCTCATATTCCATCTATTAAATGTGTTGCTCATATTCCATCTATTAAATGAATTGCTCATATTCCATCTATTAAATGTGTTGCTCATATTCCATCTATTAAATGAATTGCTCATATTCCATCTATTAAATGTGTTGCTCATATTCCATCTATTAAATGAATTGCTCATATTCCATCTATTAAATGTGTTGCTTATATTCCATCTATTAAATGTGTTGCTCATATTCCATCTATTAAATGTGTTGCTCATATTCCATCTATTAAATGTGTTGCTTATATTCCATCTATTAAATGTGTTGCTCATATTCCAGCTATTAAATGAATTGCTCATATTCCATCTATTAAATGTGTTGCTCATATTCCATCTATTAAATGTGTTGCTCATATTCCATCTATTAAATGTGTTGCTTATATTCCATCTATTAAATGTGTTGCTCATATTCCATCTATTAAATGTGTTGCTCATATTCCATCTATTAAATGTATTGCTCATATTCCATCTATTAAATGTGTTGCTCATATTCCATCTATTAAATGAATTGCTCATATTCCATCTATTAAATGTGTTGCTCATATTCCATCTATTAAATGTGCTGCTCATATTCCATCTATTAAATGTGTTGCTCATATTCCATCTATTAAATGTATTGCTCATATTCCATCTATTAAATGTATTGCTCATATTCCATCTATTAAATGTGTTGCTCATATTCCATCTATTAAATGTATTGCTCATATTCCATCTATTAAATGAATTGCTCATATTCCATCTATTAAATGTGTTGCTCATATTCCATCTATTAAATGTGCTGCTCATATTCCATCGTTGCTCATATTCCATCTATTAAATGTGTTGCTCATATTCCATCTATTAAATGTATTGCTCATATTCCATCTATTAAATGTATTGCTCATATTCCATCTATTAAATGTATTGCTCATATTCCATCTATTAAATGTGTTGCTCATATTCCATCTATTAAATGTGTTGCTCATATTCCATCTATTAAATGTGTTGCTCATATTCCATCTATTAAATGTATTGCTCATATTCCATCTATTAAATGTGTTGCTCATATTCCATCTATTAAATGAATGCTCATATTCCATCTATTAAATGTGTTGCTCATATTCCATCTATTAAATGTATGCTCATATTCCATCTATTAAATGTATTGCTCCATCTATTAATGTATTGCTCATATTCCATCTATTAAATGTATTGCTCATATTCCATCTATTAAATGTATTGCTCCATCTATTAAATGTATTGCTCATATTCCATCTATTAAATGTATTGCTCATATTCCATCTATTAAATGTATTGCTCATATTCCATCCATTAAATGTATTGCTCATATTCCATCCATTAAATGTATTGCTCATATTCCATCCATTAAATGTATTGCTCATATTCCATCTATTAAATGTATTGCTCATATTCCATCCATTAAATGTATTGCTCATATTCCATCCATTAAATGTATTGCTCATATTCCATCTATTAAATGTATTGCTCATATTCCATCCATTAAATGTATTGCTCATATTCCATCTATTAAATGTATTGCTCATATTCCATCTATTAAATGTGTTGCTCATATTCCATCTATTAAATATTGCTCGTATTCCATCTATTAAATGTATTGCTCATATTACATCTATTTCATTCATTCCAAATACTCCATTACTTCTTTTTATTCCTGCTTGCGTGCAAAAGTATAGCACTTTTATTCAATTGTATACAAATAGATGTAGACTTGGTATAGATTATGCCAGAGTCTAGTATAAACAACTGTAAGGTTTGAGTTATTCTGATTTCCTTCAAAATTAGATGTAATTTCGGTGTATTACTATTGGATATCTTTTCTGTAAGCATTCATTCCCCTTATTCCATTTCCTTCATATATTTCATCTATTAAATTTATTCCTCCTATTCAGTCTATTTCATTCATTCCTCCTATTCAGTCTATTTCATTTATTCATTCCAAATTTTCCATTCCTTTCTCCTATTTCATTCCTTTCTTATTCCAGTTTGAGTGCAAAAGTATGGCGCTTTGATTCCATTGGTATCATGTGCTAGTCAATCATTTCATATTCGAAAATGAAAACATTTGTAAATTAATCGAAAATCATTCGAAAATTAAAACAATCATTTCACATTCAAATTCCTTGTTGTACATTGATTATTTGTTACGGTAATGTTAAAAAAATGTATGTCCTATTTGTATGACTTTATTTTCTAAAAATAAATGCCAGAAATATTCAAACGCCCATTATGTATTACATGCTATTTAATTTTTGAACTATTATCAAATTTATAATAAAATTTCTAAATTTTTATGGCATCCTATCTTCTTCTAAAACACGTAATTTATTTACTAGTACATGAACCATTTTTTAAAAAAAATCTCTTAGAACATACCACAAGTTGAAGAAGGAAAAAAAAAAAACATGTTCCACTTAGAATAATACCGTGAAACCACAACCGTGATCAAATACGGTGCTTTAGGACAACAAACTCCCAGAAAGTTTATTTTGATATTTCGGGGACATCTGAAAAGATGCCAAATCTTGGATGAGCAACATCTCTTCATAATTTTTTTCACTTTTTCTTTCTGACATCCCAATGCTGTCAAAAAGGCGCAGTCCTTCATCTCGCAACGAGCTTCCGCAAGGGATGATGGGTAATTTCTTTGTGTGGAGTCGACGTCGGCGCGGGAAACCTCGTTGAGGAAAATCTGTCCTTTCCTCTGGGGGAGAAAAATTGGAAGGGATGTCTGATGAAAATACGCGATACTACAGAAGTCGAGCGGTAAAACTTTTATAGCTTCCTGGAGTTTTTTCACCGTGCGCAGTTTATTTATGTAAACACAGATCGGTATAGAAGAACATTCGCTTACGAAACAAAATGATGTTTACTGAATTGGTTAATATGGAAAAAAAGTTTTCTTTTATAATGCCTATTAGTGTAGCGTAGTAGGGATGACCGTAAGATATCTGAACACTCAGAACTTTGCTAACAACGGCAAACTGAAAAGACAGTTAAGTGAAAATTATTTAAAAAGGAGACATATATATATATATATATATATATATATAATTTGCTATTTTACAATCTCATAAATAAATGTAATATAGTCAGAGGTTCTCTGCTCTAGATTGGAGATGCCGAGAACTCGATGAATAGTATCTTTAAAATAACTCCATAGGAAAAAAATTGAGTGGAGTGATATATGGTGGTCTACTCGAATACGGCAGGAAATCGAGATTAATTTTAATTTATTTTAAAACATCCTTTTATTAGTACTATTAGTTACACGAAGCACATCAAGATGGTACTCAATTTTTTGTCAATTTTACACCCTAATCAATTAACGTAACTATGTAATGTCATAATACACCCTCAATGGATGTAATGCCATCACAGAATGTAATTATATAATGACATAACGCCCTCACAAATGGATGTAATGTCGTCAGTGATTCTCAACTCTAGATTAGCCGTGTCCAGTACCTGTGTTCAATGCTTAATATCTTTAACATAATTCCATAGAAAGAAGTCGAGTGGAATGATATCTGGTGGTGTCTTGAACACGGCAAGTAATCGAGAACTATCTTTATGTGCTTTTAATTTCAATTTATTTTAATACATCCTTTTATGGGCACCATAAGTATGCACGAAGCACATCAAGGTGGTACATGATTTATTTCTAATTTTCCACTCTCATCAATGAATGTACTATCATCAGTGATCATTTCTAGATTAGAGATTCTAGTTCTCTAGATTAGCCATATACCAAATTATTTTTAGATGCATATTATTTTTACATAACCCCTTAGAAAGAAGTCGAGTAGTCTCTAAATGCTATCCCGAAGGTAATGGCCACTGTTCCACGCCGGCATTGTTAGTTTGTCCTCCAAAGTATAGCGAAAAAAATTTGTATGTACTACATCTCAAAGGCAAATAGCGCATAACAGAAATTTTCCTTTTGTTAATAATATACAAATGAAACACAAGGCTCTCCAACGCGATACAGAAAATTTTCGAAGACAGAAATCGAAGACAAATATGGTGTGAAAGTAAGTTATTTTGTCTCAATGACACCTAGGTGCAACTCGAAGACCTCTATGTGCAATAAAAAAATGCAATAGATCAAATTTGCGTGTATACGTTAAAGAAAAAAATGTATAAAAGGGGCTCTTGTTTTAATGTGCATCACGAAGTTCTCTATTGCAATACAGCAAATTTGCGCATACATGTCAAAGTAGCTGTTGCATAAAATGATTTTCGTGTTCGTAATAATAATTTAGTGGAACATGAGGTAATCCAATGCAATAAATTTAATTTGCGTAAATATGCCAAATAAAAAAAAAATCGTATAAAAGTGACTTTTCTTCTCTTAACAATAAACAATAATAAACAAGTGAAACATTGGCTACTCCAATGCAATAGACCAAATGTGTATATGCAAAAAATATTATTGCACAAATATAACTTTCCTTTTTTAAAAATACATAAGGATTTTTAATAATAAACAAGTGGAAAGCGACGCACTCCAATGCAATAGACCAAATGTGTAAATGTAAAATGAATGTAATTTCATTAAATGTAATGAATGTAATTTCATTAAATGTAATGTAATGTAATGAATGTAATTTCATTAAATGTAATGTAATGTAATGAATGTAATTTCATTAAATGTAATGTAATGTAATGAATGTAATTTCATTAAATGTAATGTAATGTAATGAATGTAATTTCATTAAATGTAATGTAATGTAATGAATGTAATTTCATTAAATGTAATGAATGTAATTTCATTAAATGTAATATAATGTAATGAATGTAATTTCATTAAATGTAATGAATGTAATTTCATTAAATGTAATGTAATGTAATGAATGTAATTTCATTAAATGTAATGTAATGTAATGAATGTAATTTCATTAAATGTAATTGTAATGTAATGTAATGTAATTTCATTAAATGTAATGAATGTAATTTCATTAAATGTAATGTAATTTCATTAAATGTAATGAATGTAATTTCATTAAATAATGAATGTAATTTCATTAAATGTAATGAAATTTCATTAAATGTAATGTAATGTAATGAATGTAATTTCATTAAATGTAATGTAATGTAATGAATGTAATTAAATGTAATGAATGTAATTTCATTAAATGTAATGTAATGTAATTTCATTAATGTAATGTAATGTAATGAATGTAATTTCATTAAATGTAATTAATGAATGTAATTTCATTAAATATAATGAATGTAATTTCATTAAATGTAATATAATGTAATGAATGTAATTTCATTAAATGTAATGAATGTAATTTCATTAAATGTAATGTAATGTAATGAATGTAATTTCATTAAATGTAATGAATGTAATTTCATTAAATGTAATGTAATGTAATGAATGTAATTTCATTAAATGTAATGAATGTAATTTCATTAAATGTAATGTAATGTAATGAATGTAATTTCATTAAATGTAATGTAATGTAATGAATGTAATTTCATTAAATGTAATGAATGTAATTTCATTAAATGTAATGAATGTAATTTCATTAAATGTAATGTAATGTAATGAATTAATTTCATTAAATGTAATGTAATGTAATGAATGTAATTTCATTAAATATAATGAATGTAATTTCATTAAATGTAATATAATGTAATGAATGTAATTTCATTAAATGTAATGAATGTAATTTCATTAAATGTAATGTAATGTAATGAATGTAATTTCATTAAATGTAATGAATGTAATTTCATTAAATGTAATGTAATGTAATGAATGTAATTTCATTAAATGTAATGAATGTAATTTCATTAAATGTAATGTAATGTAATGAATGTAATTTCATTAAATGTAATGAATTTCATTAAATGTAATGTAATGTAATGAATGTAATTTCATTAAATTACATTTAATGTAATGTAATGAATGTAATTTCATTAAATGTAATGAATGTAACATTAAATGTAATGTAATGTAATGAATGTAATTTCATTAAATGTAATGTAATGTAATGAATGTAATTTCATTAAATGTAATGAATGTAATTTCATTAAATGTAATGAATGTAATTTCATTAAATGTAATGTAATGTAATGAATGTAATTTCATTAAATGTAATGTAATGTAATGAATGTAATTTCATTAAATGTAATGTAATGTAATGAATGTAATTTCATTAAATGTAATGTAATGTAATGAATGTAATTTCATTAAATGTAATGAATGTAATTTCATTAAATGTAATGTAATGTAATGAATGTAATTTCATTAAATGTAAATGTAATGAATGTAATTCATTAAATGTAATGTAATGTAATGAATGTAATTTCATTAAATTGAATGTAATTACATTAAATGTAATGTAATGAATGTAATTTCATTAAATGTAATGAATGTAATGAATGTAATTTCATTAAATGTAATGAATGTAACATTAAATGTAATGTAATGTAATGAATGTAATTTCATTAAATGTAATGAATGTAACATTAAATGTAATGTAATGTAATGAATGTAATTTCATTAAATGTAATGAATGTAATTTCATTAAATGTAATGTAATGTAATGAATGTAATTTCATTAAATGTAATGTAATGTAATGAATGTAATTTCATTAAATGTAATGTAATGTAATGAATGTAATTTCATTAAATGTAATGTAATGTAATGAATGTAATTTCATTAAATGTAATGTAATGTAATGAATGTAATTTCATTAAATGTAATGTAATGTAATGAATGTAATTTCATTAAATGTAATGTAATGTAATGAATGTAATTTCATTAAATGTAATGTAATGTAATGAATGTAATTTCATTAAATGTAATGAATGTAATTTCATTAAATGTAATGTAATGTAATGAATGTAATTTCATTAAATGTAATGAATGTAATTTCATTAAATGTAATGTAATGTAATGAATGTAATTTCATTAAATGTAATGAATGTAATTTCATTAAATGTAATGTAATGTAATGAATGTAATTTCATTAAATGTAATGAATGTAATTTCATTAAATGTAATGTAATGTAATGAATGTAATTTCATTAAATGTAAAATGTAATTACATTAAATGTAATGTAATGTAATGAATGTAATTTCATTAAATGTAATGAATGTAACATTAAATGTAATGTAATGTAATGAATGTAATTTCATTAAATGTAATGAATGTAACATTAAATGTAATGTAATGTAATGAATGTAATTTCATTAAATGTAATAATGTAACATTAAATGTAATGTAATGTAATGAATGTAATTTCATTAAATGTAATGAATGTAATTTCATTAAATGTAATGTAATGTAATGAATGTAATTTCATTAAATGTAATGTAATGTAATGAATGTAATTTCATTAAATGTAATGAATGTAATTTCATTAAATGTAATGAATGTAATTTCATTAAATGTAATGTAATGTAATGAATGTAATTTCATTAAATGTAATGTAATGTAATGAATGTAATTTCATTAAATGTAATGAATGTAATTTCATTAAATGTAATGTAATGTAATGAATGTAATTTCATTAAATGTAATGAATGTAATTTCATTAAATGTAATGTAATGTAATGAATGTAATTTCATTAAATGTAATGAATGTAATTTCATTAAATGTAATGTAATGTAATGAATGTAATTTCATTAAAATGAATGTAATAAATGATAGTAATTTTCTAATTAATGTTCTAAGTACTCTTTTTGTAATAAATGAAAGTATTTTTTTAAAATACATAAGCCCTCATAATAATAAATTATTGGAACACGAGGTACTCAAATGTAATAGATCAAATGTGTATATGTAAAAAAAAAAAACTAATATCTCATGGAAATAATTTTTTTCTCTTTAAAAATACGTAATAACTCCTAATAATAAACAAGTGAAACATGATACACTCCAATGCAATAGACCAAATGAGTATATGTAAAAAAATAACATTGCGTGAAAGTTATTTTCCCTTAGTTTAAAAATACACAAGTACTTCTAATAATAAAGAAGGATAGCAGGAGGTACTCCAATGTAATAGGCCAAATGTGCATATGTAAAATTCAATATCACGTGAAAGTAATTTTCCTTCTGTTTAAAAACTCATAAAGATCCTTAACAATAAACAATAAACAATGTAAAAAGACCAATATCGCATGAAAGTAATTTTCTTCCTTTTAAAAATAGTAAAATAGTTTTTGAAACCTTATTAATGTCAATTTCTATTGCGTATACATAATGCTTTGCAAAACTAATTTTTCTCCTAATTCTCCTTGGTCATACTGTTTAAATTTTTGATTACGTGCAACTGATTTCCTCAACATGTACACTTTTGAAATTGTTGTTATTTTTCATTTTTTAAATTTATAAATAAATAAATCTTTTTTTTAAAAAAAAGGGCATTTAATTATCTATTTTGCTTATTAACTCAAAGGACATGAGACCACCGTTATGTTTCGTGAATCGGTACGATTCATCGGAGTTCCTTGGTCGCGAAGCGACCAAACCTCCTATTAGCAAGAAATAATTAAATAGTGGTAGTCGGTCACTGCCCATTGATAACGAAAAACAATTTGCACAATATATAGAAAAAGTGAAAATATAAAAGAAAACATATACAAGACAATACAAAGCACAACTACTAAAAAAAAAAAAAAAAGAAAAAAGACCGGAGAGAACCTAAAGCCGAAGCACAACATAGCACCCACGCAGGAGTATTTAAAAGAACAAACAAAAATATACGCGGGGCGCGAACATAACCTGAAGTTACCAGGACCATAGAAAAACACCGTTATGTTTCAACATCTAACAATGGAGAAGCTGACGGTTGCTACGCGGCCAAGGATCTCCGTATTAATCTACAATAAGAGAATGCTTTATAAATCATTGCAAATGCAATATTTAATTAATTTCAGTAAGTTGCCATAGATACTATTAAAAAAAATGTTTTAATCAAATACCAACATTATACCACTTTATTTCGCATCACGCGCCAATCTAAAAATTGATTTTTTTATTTTATTATTTAACCTATAAACTCCTACATATTTTCAAGTGTCAAAATATCTAAATTAGAAATGATTATAAAGCGCGATAAAAGAGATCGGGATTTTATGTGATGTAAAGTTTATTTCCAAATAATTATCTTAACAGGAATCTTGTTTATCTAATTAAAAACGATTTAGTTTTCTAATATTATCTTTATTTGATAATTTGATTTCAGTTTTATATTAATTCAATTAAGAAATAATCAAATGAATACTTCGAAATCCTTACTGATTTTTAATTTATCAATTATTACTTTTACTCCTCGTGAATATTTATTAATTAATAAGAATTCTTTGATTTAGCTGAGAATGAGCTTCTGAATCTAGAAGCTGAGTTTAACGCTCATAGTATTTCTTTCAAGGAAAACTTGTTAAAAATTTTCCGTGGAAGTGTGAGAAATTTATGCGAAAACATTTTACTTGTATATTTTAATTCATTATTTGCTTTGTTTACTTAAATTAGATTATTACTTTTTTGTTATAACTATAAAAATACTTTTAAATGTAAAGAAAATAATAAATTGACAATTTGACATTCTATTAGTATTTACATCACATGCCCTTTTAATGCTTAAAATATGAAATTTTGTGAATAAAGATGTCTTTATTATTATTTTTCATTTTAAATTTTAAAAACAATGTCTTTTGTCAGTTATAATTTTTAAATATTTCATTTAAAAATTAATCATTAAAAATTACTCTTTTTACTACAAAAATTAAAATTTTTAATTATTATGTAAAAATTACTCATTAAAATTTATTATTTTTATTATAAAAATTAAAAATTTTAATTATTACTTAAAAATTATTTAAATATTCACTAAAAATTACTCGTTTTATTACAAAAATTAAAAATTTTAATTATCTGATAAAAATTACTTTTTTTAATATAAAAATTAAAAATTTTAATGATTTATTAAAAATTACTCTTACAAATTTATAATTAATTTTAAATTTTTAAATATATAATTTATAATTAATTTTAAATTTTTAAATATACAATTTATAATTAATTTTAAATTTTTAAATACATAATTTATAATTAATTTTAAATTTGTAAGAGTAATTGTTAATTATTTAAAAATTACTCTTTTTATATATATAAGAAATCATTTGAAGTTTAGTACTGCTTTTCCTTCCGAATGGTATTGTATTATGGAATTGTATATATATATATATATATATGCTTATGGTATTGTATGTACTGTATTATGGTATTGTATCTATATACATTTCCCTGAAGTGACAGAGCGGGCTGGAGTTTCCACCAGTTTCCAAAGTGTATATATGCCAAATACAAACATTGCACAAAAATAATTTTTCCTTTCTTAATAAAAGAGTTTAATTTTTTTTTTTACATTATGAAGTCCAATTTTTATAACATATACTGAAGGCTTCATAAAAAATTAACAATTCAATTTCCTTTTCGTAAGTTTTAAGTGATACTATTTAAAAAAAATCAGTAAAATAATAAGCACTTTATTTAGTTTTACATGCTAATTAAAAAATTATTTTGTTATTATATTTTTTTTATTTTATTTTTATTTCAATTAACATATAAAGTGTCAAATTATCTAAATTAGAACTGATCACAAAGTGCGATATCAAAGATTAGGGTTTTTATTTGCTACAAAGTGTTTTTAAAAATAATTATCTCCCCAAAAATATTGTTTGTCTAATTTAGATAAGACACAATCTTTTAATAATAATTTCCTTTGATAAAATTCTGATTTTTTTTAAAACTTAATTAAGAAATTAGCATCAACAGAATAAACAATGGGATATTTCAAAAAAGTTTTGGTGATTTTGAATTTCTTAATTTTTTTTTGCTCGTTGCGTGAATTTAATAATTAGGAAGAAAATTTTAATTTTTTTTAAAATCCTTTTTTTAAAAAATCGATTAAAAAACAAAACAAAATTAAAAAATAAGAATTTACATTCTATTTTCATCAAATGGTGTTTTTAGGCTTAAAATCTGAGATTTTGTAAATTATTATTGTAACAATGTCTCTTCCTGCGCATTGGCAAGAGCGCCGCATGTGGCGTTCAGGAGAAATGGTCAGTTGGCTTACAGACTTTCACATTTTTTCATTCAACTTTCTATATTTTTAATGTCTTTTTAACAATCTTGCTTCTTTACTTGGTTTTGAATTTTTGTGTACAAATCTATAGTTTTTAAATTTTTCGGAGTCAGGATGTAATCTCCCGTAACTTTTAACAACTGAAAAATACTTTTATTAAAGCCATTTATGTATATATATACATCTATTACAAGCAATAAAAAATAGAATAATTTTTTATTTATTATCATTTTCATAACAGGTATTTTAAGTAAAAACTAAATATAATCTTATTTTTTTATTTGACGGAAATCCACTTCGGCCCTTTGTATTAAAGTATGGCCATCTAGATCTCCCGACTTCGCACTTTGTGATTTTTACCTTAGAAATCATCATTATTAACAATATTGAAAGGTAGATACACCGGAAGCATGTGTACGCCATACCAGTAGAATGTGGTATAATCTTGTGTGTGACAAATGTGTTGCTTAATGATACAATGATGGGTGGTGTAGTGAACATTTAAGCAATCAATCTGCTAATGTTATGAATAGCTTGTAAAAGACAACGTCATCTAGTGGTCAAAAAATAAGGTATCTTTATATTTTCTCTTTACACCACACAAATGCCATTTTCAAACCTCCTACGTTTATAACCATATTATTATTATGTATTTTAAATAATAACTAAATATAACCTTTTGTATTCGGTCAGAAATTAGAAGATCGAAAATTTGAAGGTTTGTAACTTTTATTTTCCTTTAAAAGTCATGAAAACGAGTGCTACGCTCAGTATTTGGCGAAATTCCATGTCATCAGTCTGTTTTTTGCCGATGTATGGCAATCGAAATCTCCTGACTTCCCATTTTGTGATGTCATAAAAAAAAAATCATCATTATTAACAATATTGAAAGACAGATACACTGGAAACATGTGTATGCCATACCACTAGATATGTGGTATAATTTTGGAATAGTGGCATAATTTTGTGTCTTATAAATGTGTTGCTTAATAATGGGTGGTGTAGTGTAGTGAACATTTATGATTTTAATCTGCTTAGCTGGGGCCTCATGAAAGAATGGCTATGATTTTGGTGCTCAGTGCCACCGGTTTCGGGTTCGAGTACCGGTGGTGTCATGATGGTTGTAGTGGTTTGGAATCCACTTTAAACTATAGGTCCCGGTGTCCCGGTCTAATATGACAGTTGGGAGTAGGGCTGACAACCTTACTCGGTGAAAAGAAAATATTTCCTTAGAAATTTTCCAGTAGGCAGATGGCCTTGGCCCAACACGGGGCTGTTGCAACAATAAAGAAGGAGATGAATCTGCTTAGCTCATTTAACCATTAAGTTTTAAAGTGCCAACCCCATCTAGTGTCCAAAAAAGGAGGTATCTTTATATTATTTCTTTACATCAAATAGATTAAATTCTAAAATCTTCTACCTTTAAAACTTTATCAAACAACTAGCTTAGATTATGATATATGAAATTAAGATGAAGCAAATAATGCTAATGTTAACCAAACGCCTTACAGAAAAGATTCATTTTACTTAATCAAAATATTAGGCCAAAACAAATAATTAATACCAATGAACTGTATTTGTTTTGCATTCTGATTGGGGAAAAATTCAAATTCATTCATAAGAAGAATTAAAATTCTAATTCTTAAAATCTTTATTTAGATTTTATTTACGTGTGTAACTAATATAAATAATTAACATTAAATATTTATTTATGTTTGTGTTTAAGTAGATATTTTCAAATGTATATTTTTTTTAACCGTTGGAAAATATAAGCTACTCGAAAGACTATTTCAAAAAACAAAATATTCGAACGCAAACTTCCAAAACACCCACGTACGAGAGATCACAGATAAATTTCTTCCCAATTTTAACCAAAAAATGAAGTGAAATGAAAAGACGCGAAAACCGTGAATAATTTGATCTCCAACGAAGACGGATCACTCTTCTTTAACTCTATTGGTTTCTTGCTCTGTGTGGGAAAGGAGGGGGTGGACGAACGAAAAAGTCCTTCCACAATCGTCTGCAATCCGATCAATGGATCAATCGAAGTGAAGAGAAGAAAAAAAATCGTTTTCCAAAAAACCTAGGCCCTTTTGTTTGTCGGATTTTGTGTTTTTTTTTTATAGTGATAGTTTTTTTCCCCCTTTACCGACATTGAGGCACCGAATTTCTGATTTCTCTTTGGTTATTCGTAGTAGGAAACATATTTTCTCTCTCTCCCACTCTTTTTTGTTGTTGTTATTGTTATTATTGTGTCTGGAGTTATCGTCAAGCAGAAGGTTTATATTGTGCCACCAATAGGATACCACTTAACTTGAAGAAAAGTTGATCGTGGAGAGTTTAGAAAGTTCTTGGTATCCTTTCTATACATTTTATCACATTTGCACCATTGGAATATTGAAGTTCCTAACCATAAATTGGTTAATGGGACTTTAGGAATGAGTAGCTTAGAGTTAAATTCTATGGTTTTTATTTACAACCATCATTTAATCTTCAATATTAAGATGAGGCAAGATTGGCCATTTGGCTAGAGCTCCGACTTAATCAGTTCGAATCTTGGCTGTTATATATGTCCAAGCTATAACAGCAGATGCAAACCTATAAAAGCCAGTTGAATCTTCGCATTATATAGGTTCCGATCTTGGCTGTAGCATGGATGTTTGTTGATGGTTCGAAATCCAAGTTAAACTGGGGGTCCCGGTCTAATTAGCCTAAAGTGCGCACAAAATGTGCACCACCACAGCAAGTGTGCACCGACCAAACCAACCAAAATCATTTTTAAGGCAAAACATGCTGTTTTTCACATAAATTTGACCCAATCTCCCACAATTTGTTGTCTTTCATGTTGCAATGATGAGGTTAACGATCAACTCTAGATTAACAAATATTTAGGCATTCATCTACCTTATATATGAAGATCCATTCCATCTATGCGAAGAAAATCCTTATTCATCATATATTGAAAAAAGTTAATTGTGGATAGCTTAGAAATCTCTTTATTTTATTTCTATAAATTTTATCACATTTTGTACCGATGGAATATTGAAGTTTCCAACTATACGTTGGTTAATGTGGCTTTAGGAAAATGAGTAGTTTAGAGTTATATTATAAGGTTTTTATTTACAACCATCATTTATTCTCCAATATTAAGATGAGGCCTGATGGCCATTTAGCTAGAGCTCTGACCGTTGGCGACAGCTTCATAAGTTCGAATCTTGGCAGTTATATCTTGGCCATATATAACTGCCTGATTTGGTTATATATGGCCAAGATTTAACCGCCAAGATTCGAACCTATGAAAGCCATTTGAATCTTGGCATTATATAAGTTTGAATATAACACACATGTGTTTTAAATATTTAATTGCTTAGAATAAATGTGCAATAAATGAGTTTTGTTAACCAGTTAGTTTTATGATCCACTTTATCATTTTTTGGGCATTGTATATAATATATTCATTTGCATAACACACAGGTGTTAAAATATTTAATTGCTGAGTATAAATGTGTAATAAATGAGTTTTGCTATATTCCTTACTTAGGCTACTTACTGTATTCACTATCTCCTATATCTTCTCGTCTAAAATTAATTAAATAATGATGATTCATCTATTAAATAATTCTGTTAAAGTATGTTAAAGTTATTTCACATAAATTTAAACTATTGTGTAGAAAACAATTTCTGTCAAAGGTAATTTTCGAAACCGATATCTGAGAATGTAAAGAATGTGCATTTATTCCAAATTAGCATGTTAGAGGCATTTTAAGTCATAGTCATTGCATGGCAATGCGTTACCAAGATACACATGAATCTGATTCTCGTTCCTATATCCTCCCTATTGGAATACATTTAATAGATTTGTAAGGGAGGAAATATTTGGTGGTTAAATTTCAGATTTATTCCACTCAATAACTCTTCTTTTATAAAATTAATGATACCAAAATTGATTTTCAGTACCGATTTTCTCATTTAATGCGTGGCCTGGATAACAAAATTCCTGTTATTTCGCTGAAGTGTTATTGAAAATATTTTGTTTAAAAATAGAATAAATTATTTGTACTGAGAATATATAGCAAAAGTTGAAATTTGATAGAATCGAATATAATCTCTGAAATAACATTTTATATTTAGTGTTAGGCAGAATACATAACCACAGTTATTTTTTTATGAAATAAATATATCAGACATTGTATCTCTTACCAGTTTGTATATCTTCTCACTTGATGAATTTCAAAATCAAATTATTGAAAATATTAAAAACAAAAAGGATGCTAAAAAAAACTCACGTTATTGGTTAATCGAAGTTAATGAGAAATTAAATATAATATACAAAAATTAAGAAAAAATTAGAAAAATTGTAATTATGAAATTCCTATTTATTAGGATTTAACAAAATTTATCAAAACACATTAACCGAATAGTGATTAACAAATTAGGTACAAAAAATTCCATAGATTTGTTTTTCTTTCTCTCGATCATAGACATTTTTTCTTTCTCTCGACCATATCCGTAGATTTTTTTTTTCTTTTCTTCTTACGCATAATGGAAATAAAACAAATAAAACATGCCATCTGAATTTAATACTGATTAGCTTCAATATGGAGCATGATCATCTTTAGCACGTAGAAAAGCACACAAAACACGGTGTTCTAAATTGAAATTTCAACTAGAAAATTCCTATTTATTAGTAATTGATAATAGAGTTTTTGCATACCGTACGTTAGTTACCGTAGGACGTCCGTTAGCTTTTTCTCCCTAGCGCGCATGCTCAGTTTCCTATGAGCATGCGCGCTAGGGAGAAAAAGCTAACGGACGTCCTACGGTAACTAACGTACGGTATGCAAAAACTCTCTAATATCTGGCAAGCAACATTAATCATATAGTAATTCACAAATTAGGGACAAACGAAAACCAATAGACATTTTTTCCGTCTTCAAAATACACATAATGGAAAAAAAATAACCTCTGAGTTTAATGCCGATCATCTTCTATGTGAAGCATTATCACTTTTAGCAGTTATAAAGGTACAACACGATGCTCTAAGTTGAGACTGATATTATTTATTAACGCATTTGGCAACATATGACATTGGTGTGCTACAGTTGACAGCACGGGCCATTGTTGTTCGAGGACATAGAAGAGTTGAGGCGAGACTAACCGTAACAATATGTCTTCCTACTGCATCCAAAACATGCACAATTGTATTCAAGTCCAGATAAAGTACTGGTCAATCCACTAACCAAAATATATGTGGTTTATTGTTATCGTTTTTGAAGATAGAAATAAGAAATCATGGGCCTGAATGGCCGAATGGCTAACGCTCTGGCGCTCGGTACCACAGGTTTCGGGTTCGAGTCCCGGCGGTGCCATGGATGTTTGTAGTGGTTCGAATCCACTTTAAACCGTAGGTCCCGGTCTAACACGATCGTAGAGCGTTGTGGAGAGTGACATATTAAAAATAAGGAAAAAACTAACTGTTCATATGCATAGTGATTAGGGGATTATAGTCCTTGTTGCTTCACATCCCCATATATACCACTTCATTCTTCAAGAAATCATCCCACGCCTTTTCGATGAACTATAGTAATTTCCAGAATATAATATTCCACAGACTTACAAAGGACATCTAATTTCTTCTTGACTTTTTAGCTATAATCTACTTAGTAGTTTTGGAGACAAAATATTTTCGAGTTGGATATGAAGGATTTTATGGTATTACGAAATTGCGAAATGGTTAAAAATGTGATTAAAAAATAAATATTCAAAAAACTATTTATATTTCCTTACATTTAATAATAATTTTTAATCAAAGAATTGTGAATAAATTTACATGAGCAGTAACTTAGTGCAATTCCTGGTATCACTTTTTGGTTGAAAATAATAATACCTAATGTAACATTTTCGTATTTAAAATACAATTCCTGGTATCACTTATTGATTGAAAATAATACAACTTATTGTAATATTTTAATATTTATAATACAATTCCTGGTATCACTTACTCGTCGAAAGTAATATAAGCTATTGTAATATTTTAGTATTTATAATACAATTCCTGGTATCGTTTATTGATTGAAAACAATAAAATCTATTGCAACATTTTCGTATTTACCATAGAGTTTAAGAAAATTTTTCTTAGGCTGTATTATTTAAGAATAAAGAGAAATTTTAAAAGTGATTTTATCTAGTATATACAAACAATTTTATTAATAATATTAGATAAAAAGCTTATATTTATATGTGCTTTAAATCAAATAATTTTATTTAAAAAATTTCCACTGTAATTTGATCACATTAAAGAAAATGTTTCGTATTTCTTCAAAATTGTCTCAGTTTTTTTTTTAACGGAAAAGTAAAAAAAAAAATTATTTTTTAAGTTCCGCCCATTAAAGATTTTTTGTACACTTTTTTCTTCAATTTTTTTAAGGAAGTAAACATTATTATACTTAAAACAAGAGCTGAAAAATCTCATTTATCTACACTTAATTACGGTTAATAATCAAGCTCTCTTTATTTTTTAGAAGATTGATGAAAAAAGACGTTTTTTGAAGAAAACTTTTTTTCTTAAGGTTGTTTGACTATTTTTTATGCATGTATTTAAATTCAGACAGATTCTAGTTTTTTTTTTTTTTAAATTTATTGAATTTGATTAGGGGTATTTTATATCATAATCATTCATTTATTTACAAAGATCTTCATTAATTTCTCTGGAAAAAATCCCTAAAACGTATTAGATAAACATATGCTCATGAGTTTTTGTGACGTTAATGTTTGTAATATATTCATTGTTATAAAAACTTTTCAAATCTTTTTCAAAAATTTCCTTTCTTTGCTTTTTTTTTTTGCATATCATTCTTGTTCTCATTTCTTCATTATACCATGACACGAATAACAGTGCCTCAATCTTTATAATTCAATTTCATATTTATAATGTTCAAAAATTTAATGATTTTAGTTTTAATATCTTGATATGCCAACGGCCATACCATGCTGAATATACCGGTTCTCGTTAGATCACCGAAGTCAAGCATCATTGGGCGCGGTCAGTACTTGGGTGGGTGACCACCTGGGAACACCACGTGCTGTTGGCATTCACAAATTTGGGACCTGAATGGCCGAGTGTCTAGCGCTCTGGCGCTCGGTGCCACAGGTTTCGGGTTCGAATCCCGGCGGTGCCATGGATGTTTGTAGTGGTTCGGAATCCACTTTAAGCCGTAGGTCCGGGTCTCCTATGACTGTAAGAGCGTCACGGAGCCAAAGTCAGACTTCGACCTACGGGTGCTCCATCACAACAGAAGCTGCTTTCTTTCCCTAGTTTAAAGTTGCATCACTATATATAGTTTGCATTTGTCATTATTTAAGATTGTTTGACAAAATATTCTTACATATATTTAAATTGAGACAGGGTCGGATATTTTTTGGTGCTCAAATTGATTAAATACATGTATATAATCATGTATGATTCACTCATTTTCTTACAAATTTAGTTCTTCATTCATTTCAACGGAAAAAATATCCATAAACTTACAAGATAAACATATGATCCTGAGTTTTTGTGAAGTTAATGCTTGCAATTAAATCATTGTAAAAAAAAAATCGTATTCAAAAACTTCCTTTTTTGTCTTTTCTTAAATATCACTTCTGTTCTTATGTTTGTTGTTTCTTATTCCACTTGGCTGGCCAAGCACACGAGCCCATACGTACTCATGATTGAAGGGCAAGGAAGCAGCTTCTGTTGTGATGGAGCCCCCGTAGGTAGAAGTCTGACTTTGGCTCCGTGACGCTCTTACAGTCATAGGAGACCGGGACCTACGGCTTAAAGTGGATTCCGAACCACTACAAACATCCATGGCACCGCCGGGATTCGAACCCGAAACCTGTGGCACCGAGCGCCAGAGCGCTAGACACTCGGCCATTCAGGTCCCAAATTTGTGAATGCCAACAGCACGCGGTGTTCCCAGGTGGTCACCCACCCAAGTACTGACCGCGCCCAATGATGCTTGACTTCGGTGATCTAACGAGAACCGGTATATTCAGCATGGTACGGCCGTTGGCTTTCTGTTCTTATTATTTCACTGTATCGTGATGTTTAATAACTGTGTCTCATCCTTTTTATTTCAATTCCAAATTTATAACCAAAGATTTAATGAGGGTGCGCAGTAGATCTACCTCCCCGTGGTGCACCTGGTAACACTTTTTAGTGGCTAATAGATCTACAACTTGGCATTATGTCTTCCTCCAATCACTTTGAAACTCGTCGAGTCCTACAGTGGAATGCCGGTGGACTGTCTCAACCCAAGCGCGCAGAGCTTTTGCTGACTCTGTGTGAGAAGGATATTGATGCCTTTACTATTATGGAGTCTAATTTGACAACAGACTGCCTGCGAATCCATCTTTACAGACTCAAAATTGTTCCTTCCCCGATATGCACCTCTGGAGAGGCCATGGACTCCACGTATCTACTTCACTGTCCTGCTCTGAGCAAGACTTTTCTCGCCGAGCGATATTGGGAGGCTAGAGATATGCTAGATGAATGAACTCTGTTTCATCATATTTTGTTGTATTCTCTGTACTTTTTTTTCTTTGTTCTTTTTATTGCTGTAATTGTTCATAATCTGCCATTGGAAATAAAAAAAAATAATGACTTTCATTTTAATATCAAGGAATTAAATATCATACAATAATGTTACTTCACTATATCTATAATTGTATTAGTTATTATTTAAGATACTTTTTTTATTTCCAATGTGAAGAGAAAACGACAAACTCTTTCGAGATCAAAATAGTGTAAATACACACGAGAAAAAAGAAGACAATAAGATCAAAAAGTCAATGTCTCATCAGCAAAGTTCTAGCTCACCAGAATCTTTTCACCTCGGAGTCCCCATGCAAGGCCGGTCATCCAGCTATATGGTGTCTGTCCATATGAACTCGTCTTTCCCACAGAGTGGACAATTTGGGCTATCGGAAATGACAATACTGTGCAGATGGCTGACCAAACAGTCATGGCCCACCGCAAGTTTAAATTCCTCAACAGCGATTTCACGAGGTTTGTCCGAAATTATCCTGATCCAAAATGGCCTCCAACTCTTCGAGGAGATACGAGCAGTGAGCAACGCCTTTCATCTAAAGGCTCGTTCCCACCGAGGCGAGAGACGTGAAGATTCAAGAGGCAAGCGACAAAATTTTTTCGACCCCTTCACAGCGAAACGTCAGAAATAGCATTACGCCTAGTGAAAAACCGCTTCGAGTTGAAAGTTGGGCAACTCCAAGCGGCGGATTGCAAACCGGTTTCAGGCGACCGCGGTGAGGCTAGTGATTGGTCAAATTTTTTCGCTTGCATCTTCTCGCCTTCGTGAGCACGAGCCTTTAGTCTCATTTTTTTTCTTTCTAATGCAGCTGGCAAACAGTTAGACAGCTTGGTCTTGGACGCCTTAAGGCCAGCGCTGCACAGACGTATTCACTTTGCATTACCCTGGAGGCTCGTGTAACTTGAAGATAAGCCACGGACGCGGAGTAACAATGTCCCCGCAACGCTGTACAATCATGTTAGACCGGGACCTACAGTTTAAAGTGGATTCCGAACTACTACAAACATCCATGACACCGCCGGGACTCGAACCCGAAACCTGTGGTACCGAGCGCCAGAGCACTAGCCACTCGGCCATTCAAGCCCATGTAAGTCTCATTCGATTTTTGAAATAAAGTTGTTAGAATTTTTATGCTTTTATTCGCGCCACGCAGCGTCACGTGGTAGTTTTATAGAAATCGTTTGGAACCGATTCAGAATTGCGCTGTTGCCGTGGAGACGGGCTGTTGGTTGCTGTGGAAACGGGCTGTTGCCGTGGAGACCAGCTGTTGCTGTGGAAACGAGTTGTTTTATTCTAAAAAGAGCATTTGTCTTCCAGTTTAGGTTTTGCCTTTGAACTGTTACCATCAACCTGTATATCTTTGTAAATATTGCTTGTGAATAAATGAAAATTACATAAATGTTTGAATGGATTGATCAATACTTCTCGAACTACTAGAAAGCTGCGGCTAACCAGAAAAATTGTACCACCGAAAGACAGAAAAACGATAGTCGTAGTGACAAAAGTCTCATGGTAAGAAAAGAGTTGCAGATGTTTGGCTATCCCTTCTTAGTCAACAAATCTGTCTGATCATTGCCGAAAATGCCACAGTGTCTAGGAATCCACTGAAGTACGATATGTCACTCCTCTACCATCAATTTTTCAAGAAGAGTGTGAATGTTCTAAGATATTCTTAAAGAAGGGTGTTTCATATGACCCGATAGTTCTTATAGTAGGCCTTAAGTCCGACAGCAAACGAACCTTGTTGTAAAGGCCCTGGGTTATTTAAGATATTAAAATGTATATAAGAAAATTTTAAAAAGTATCCTAATTTATCTCAATTTAAATATATAAATTTTAAAATTATTTAAGATATTAAAATTTATATATTTAAATAAAGTCTCAGTTTTGGTTTGGTTTGTCGCTCTACGGTCATCTTGTGCATACGAGGGCTCAGAAGATATGGGAATACAGTTTAATGTGGCTTCCAAAGCACTGACAAATATCCATGCCACAGCCAGGATTGAACTGAAATCCATGATACCAAAGGCCAGAGTAAAATTGAGGCAGATTGAGATATTTTGTGTGTTATAATTAATTGAATTTGATTGCAGGTATTTTATCATGTATATATCGATCATTTATATACAGTTTCGTATTCGTACATTTGTATACATATTCATTTCTTCTTTCGTGTATTTTAAATCCTTCTTAAAATCTTCTTCATCTTCTTCCTCATTGGCGCAACAGCCCCATGGTCGGCTGGTTCTCCCAACCATCCTTAGCGTAACTTCGTATACACTAAAATCCAAACTGAATTTCGAAAAATTATTGATCTGACTATCCAAGATTTAAAACTTCGCAAATATTAAATACACCACACATACTTGACTTACACCAGCAATTATTTATAAAATGGGAAATAATCTAATCTCACAGAACACATGCACAAGAGAAAGAAAAATAATTGATTCTCCTCTTCCTTTTCCATTGGCAGACGTTTTGCCAGGAGGAATCCAGAAACCTGCCTATGAATAAAAACACACAAATTTCTTTGCCTTCCACTAATGATGAGGCAAATCCCTAATTTTTAACGAGATTAGGCGCACAGAAAGCACAAAGAAACGGCTCTTCGGGTTGTAGATTGAAGACGGAATCGAATTATTGTTTGCTAATTCCAAAATTAGATGTCACCAATCAAATAGGTGTGGTATAAAGATAATAGAAGGATTATTTGAGTATATTTTGTTCTTGTTCTATTAAAGAATGCAATGGTAAATAACTCAATTAAAGAAATGTAATTATTGCGGAATTAGCTCGACAATCAACGATGTATTAGGTATTTAAATGTGTTTTGTGATGGTAAAGAAGATTAAAATTTATGATTTGGTTATCAAAAATGAAATTATAATAAAATAAGTATCAGTTTAATTCTAATTATCAGTATTACGCTTATTCCAGTTTAATTTTTAATTCTTAGTTATTTATTTGCATATGATTTTTGAATAACTGATTTTTAATTAATGCTATTGTAATTTATTTGTTCCTTATTTGTGACTGTTTTAAATACTCGAATATCAAAATTCAGTTGTTGTATTTAGTTGCAGTATTACCATAGTTCATTATTAAAAATGGGATTTAATTAGGAAAATAGGATTTATATCTAAAAATAAATTGTGATGACATTACTTATGTAGTCATAAATATTTTACGAAAATAATGAGTTGGTTGGGAATAAAACATATAATAAATTCTCGACAGCTTGTTGTTGTCGTATCCCTCATGGAAGAGTGGAAGACGGGGGCAGCTTCTATTGTGATGGATCACCAGTAGGTAGAAATCTGACTTCTACTCTGTGTGGCGCTCTGGCGTTCGGTACCACAGGTATCGGTTTCAAATCCCGGCCATTGCCATGGGTTTTTGTAGAGGTTCGGAATCCACTTTAAACCGTAGGTCCCGTCCCTAACAGGATCGTAGAGCGCTGCAGGGGCATTGTTACTCCGCGTCCGTAGCTTAACATCAAGTTACACGCGCCCCCTGGGTAATGCAAAGTGAGTAACATCAGTGCAGCCCTTATGGCGAAGATCACGGTCTATTTGCCAGCTGCATTAGAAGGGAAAAAGCTCTGTGTCGCTGAAGAATAAGGCCAGTGCCTAAATGAGGACGTTTAGGGGGAACTACCCCTTATATGCATATCGCTTGGGAGTAATTTCGGTAAACTCCCACCAAGTATTCCGGTTAACGAAGCAAGAAGCTGAACATTACAAACACCACCGACTTCCTTGTTTTTAGAAATAGTATCTACAACAAAGATCCTCAGCCCTAATGCTCATCACCGGCGCACTTTACCATTGAGACACGAGTCGATTATACCCATAATCACATGATATAATTGATTTTGAGTAGCCTAATGACAACTCTCATTTTCCTAATTAAATATATTAGGAAATATATATTTAATTAGGAAAATATATTCTGAATAATAAATTGAGATAATACTGCAATTAAATACAACAACTCAATTTTGATATACGATTATTTACAGAAAAAAGAACAACTAAATTACGAAAGTATTAATTAAAAATAAGTTATTCAAAATCATACACAAATGAATAACTAAAAAAGCGCTAAACTAAAACTTATTTTATTATAATTTCATTTTTTATAACCAAATCATAAATTTTAATCTTCTTTTCCATCACAAAACACCTTTAAATACCTAATCCGTCGTTGATTGTCGAGCTAATTTCACAATAATTACATTCATTCAACTGAGATATTTACCATTGCGCAAGAAAAAAAATTCAAATAATCCTCCTACCATCTTTTTACCACAGATATTTGATTGGTGACATCTAATTTTGAATTTAACGAACAATAATTCAATTCTGTTGTAAACATACAACCCAAAGAGCCGTTTCTTTGTGCCTAATCTGGTTAAAAATTAAGGATTTACCTCATCATTAGTGGAAGGCAAAGAAATGACAGCTTTTATTTATCGGGGGAATTCTGGATTCCTCCTGGCAAAACGTCTGTGAATGCAAAAGGAAGAGGGGAATCAATTATATTTCTTTCTGTGTGCATGTGTTCCGTGAGATTAGATTATTTCTCATCATATAAAGAATTGGTGGTGGGAGTCAAGTATGTGTGATGTGTTTCAAATATATAGAGTTTTGAATCTTGGATCAATAGATTTTTGAAATTCAGTTTTGATTTCAGTTTCAGTTTACGAGATCATTTTTGATATTAACTTAGGATGGTAGGGAAAATTTCAAAGTTTAATCCTTAATTGCATGGTTAGACTTAAAAGTACCAAACTGGGAAAGGGTATTTGAAGGTGATGCAATTTAAGCTTAATAACCCCCAAACTCCAGACCCGATACTCTCAATATAGGGTACATGAAAATAATATTATTAATTTCGAGATACAAAATCAAAACATATGGAAAAAAGTACGTAATAGGCGTAAACCTACTAACTGATGGGTGGTCAATAGCCCACCATTAACTGATCATTGGTTGTCATTAGCCCACCCAAAACCAATTATATTTCCTGATTAAGTATATAATCGATCCAGGCAAGTGAACTTCAGCCCTATTCCACACCAGTGGTTCACTTCGTCACTGGTACGTAGTAGGGCTGATGTTAAGTCTACTGACGACTTTATTATAGACATTATTTCAAAAAACAAGGAAACTCGGGGGCATTAGTGATGTTCAGCATATTGTCTCCTGAGTTTGACTACTTGGAGGGAGTTTCTGGGTTTTCTCCCATACGAAATGAAAATCCGCTTTAGTTCCCCATAAACATCCACCCGAAAGACACTGCCCTCCTTCTTCAGAGTCACGGAGCAAAGTCAGAATGTTCTGTTGTTCCATCTGTTCTGTTGTTCTGTTGTTCCATCACAACAGAAGCTTCTCCCCCTTTCCCTTCTTCCATGAGAACACACGGGTTGATGGACTTGGTCTAGATGTGGCTGTCCGCCAAGTAGGATAAGAAATCAAAAGTTTTTCATAAACACTTATTCAAAAAACAAAGAGACACGATGGCGTTTGTAATGTTCGGCATAGACAACCTGATGGAAGTTTACTGGGTTGTCACACATACGAAACGTTTATGCCGGTGAGTTACCCTTAAATGCCCTACCTTTAGGCATTGCCCTCCTTCTTAAGCATCATAGAGTCAAATCAGACTTCTACCTGCGGGTGCTCCATCGAAGCTGTCTCTCTATTCCCTCCTTCCATGAGGGATACGACAACTACAACAAGCTCTCGACAGTCATAACCATTAAATCTCATAATCATAACCATTAAATTATTATAATAACCATTATTATAATTATTATATCATATTATTATAACCCTTATTATAACTATCATATTATATTATTATCATAACTATGGCTTTATTCATAACCGCTAATTATTTTATAATATATTTTTGATTACATAACCAACGTCATTGGGATTTAATTTTTGATATAAATCCTATTTTTCTAATTAAATCTTATTTATAATAACAAACTAACTAATAATATAATTAAATATAACAACTGAATTTTGGTATACGTATATTTAAAAAAAGATGAAAAAGGAACAAATAAATTACAAAAGGATTCATTAAAAACAATACAAAAATAAATAACTAAGTGCAACACTAAACTAAAACTTATTTCATTGTAATTTCATTTTTGATTACCAATTCATAAATTTTAATCTTCTTTGCCATCACAAAACACCTTTAAATATCTAATCCGTCGTTGATTGTCGAGCTAATCCCGCAATAATTGCATTTCTTTAATTGAGTTATTTACCATTACGTTCTTTAATAGAACATAAAAAAACTATTCAAATAATCCTATTACCATCTTTACACCACACATATTTGATTGGTGACATCTAATTTTGAATTTAGCGAACAATAATTCAATTCCGTCTTGAACATACAACCAAAAGAGCCGTTGCTTCGCTCCTAATCTGGTTAAAAATTAGGGATTTACCTCGTCATTAGTGGAAGGCAAAGAAATGACAGCTTTTATTCAGCGGGGGAGTTCTGGATTCCTCCTGGCAAAACGTCTGCCTATGCAAAAGGAATAGTGGAATCAACTGTTTTTCTTTCTGTGTGCTTGTGTTCTGTGAGATTAGATTATTCCTCACCATATAAAGAATTGGTGGTGTAAGTCATGTATATGTGATATATTTCATATGTAAGGTATTTTGAATCTTGGATAAATTAGATGCATAGATTTTTGAAAGTCTGTTTTATTTTAGTGTAGACGAAACCATATTTGTTAGTAACTTAGCATGGTCAGGAGAGTTAAGAAGTTTAATGTCTAATTGCATGGTAAAACTTAATAGTTCCAAACTAGTAAAAGTTATCTGAAGGTGATGAAAGTTAATTTTTTTTCAAATGGAGCTGGCAATACAGAGACAATTATCTTTATGCCATAATCAAGGGCTTCACCTCTGATACTCATTTAGAACTATCAAAGGGTACGTGCAGCTTGAAGATATGCTGTGGACGCGAGTAAACTACCCCCACAAACCGCAGGTCCCTATCTAGTAAACTACCATCATATTAGATTGGGACCTACGGTTTAAAGTGAATTCCAACCACTACAAACATCAATGGAACCGCTGGTATTCGAACACGATAATTGTGGTATTGAGCACCATAGCTCTAGCCACTCGGCAATTCATGATCTGTATTCATTAAATAAAAATCTCAAGAATTTACTGTAAGTTTTATTAATAACTAATTCATTATTTTAATAACATAAATAAGATTATATAACTAGCGTCATTTTGATTTATTTTTATATATAAATCCTATTTACCTAATTAAAACCTATTTTTAATAATAAATTAAGATAATAATGCAATTAAATATAATAACCCAATTTGGATATACCAGCATTTAAAGACAATGAAAAGGAATTACAAAAGGATTAATTAAAAATCCGTCATTCAAAATAATACGCAAATAAATAACTCAGAAGAACATTAAACTAAAACTTATTTTATTACAATTTCATTTTTTGATAACCAAATCATAAATTTTAATCTTCTTTTCCATCACAAAACACCTTTAAACACCTAATCCATCGTTGATTGTCGAGCTAATTAAGCAATAATAACATTCATTTAATTGAGTTATTTACCATTGCGTTCTTTAATAGAACAAGAAAAAATAATATTCAAATAATCCTATCACTATCTTTATACCACGCATATTTTATTGGCGAATTCTAATTTTAAATTTACCGTACAATAATTCAATTCCGTCTTGAACATACAACCCAAAGAGCCGTTTCTTTGTGCTTTCTGGGCGCCTAATCTGGTTAAAAATTAGGGATTTACCTCATCATGAGTGGAAGGCTAAGGAATGACAGCTTTTATTCCTCGGGGGAATTCTGCATTCCTCCTGGCAAAACGTCTGCTAATGCAAAAGGAAGAGTGCAATCAATTATTTTTTCTTTCTGTGTGCATGTGTTCCGTAAGATTAGATTATTTCTCACCATGTAAAGAATTTTTGGTGTAAGTCAAGTATGTGTGATGTATTTAAATTAATGAGAAGTTTTGAATAGATTAATAGATTTTTGAAATTCATTTGGATTTCAGTGTAGATGAAGTCGTGTTTGTTATTGACTTAAGACGGTAGGGAAAATTTCAAAGATTAATCCCTAATTTCATGGTGAAACTTAAAAGTTCCAAACAAGGAAATGTTAGGTGATGTAAGTTATAGGTGATATAATTTAAATTTTTCTTTCTAATGCAACTGGCAATGCAGAGACAATTATCTTTATGCTATAAGCACGGGCTGCACCGCATTTAGCATTACCCAGGTGACACGCGTAGCTTGAAGATGTGCTACGGACGCGATTTTCATTACCCTCATATTAAACAAAGACTTACGGTTTAAAGTGGATTCCAAGTCACTTCAAACATGGATGGACCCACCGGGAAGAGTTCTGTAAGATTAGATTAGTGCTCTCCATGTAAAGAATTGTTGGTTTACGTCAAGTATGTAGGATGTATTTTATACATGCGGAGTTTTGAATCTTGAATAGTTAGATTAATAGATATTTCAAAGATTTCATGGTAAGACTTTAAAGTTCCAAACTAGGAAAGGTTATCTGAAGGTGACGTAATATAAAGCAGAACCATCAAATGAAAACTAGTCTTTATCATCCCCGAACTCCAGACCTAAGACTCTCAATGTGGAGTATGTGAAAATAATATTTTTGCCTTCGAAAAACTAAATCGAAAATCATAAAAAGTAAGTAATCGGAGTAAACCGAATAACTAATTGGTGGTCATTAGCGAGTCATTACCTGTCACTGGTTGTCATTAATCCATTATAAGCCGTAGGTCCCCGTCTTTTATGACTGTATACCATTGGTCTTAGGTCTGACAATCCTACTTCTTATAAAATCGGCGTCTCGAAGCCAAGTCTGACCTCTGCCTACGAGGGCTTTATCACAATAGAAGCTGTCCCCCATTCCCTTCAACCATGAGACCATACAGGTTCGTGGGCTTGGTCTAGATGGTACACTGTAGATCCCGGTCTCATATGACTGTATAGCTTTGGGCGTAGGCTGACAACCCTACCCGGTAAAATGAAAACATCTCCTGTCTAGAAATCTGCCAATAGGCATACGGCCTTGGCCCACCATAGGGCTGTTGCGCTAATGATGATGATTGCTAAGAGAATCATCATCATTGGCGCATCAGAATCATCATCATAGATTGTAGAACACCACGAACAACTTGCCAATGGCCAATGAAAAGATATATATTTCCTACAAGAAGAACTTTCAGATGGTAACTGCTCCATATTTGCGTGTTGTATGGGAGACAACCAGAAAAAAAACTATCACCGAGCTCCTGATTATCGATGTTATACATCCCACACATACTGTCCCACCTTTGAATCTTCTTATTTCTAAAAGTAGTGATTGCAATAGGTATATACTGCCGGTACAAACATCAGCCTTGCCGGTTGCACATTATTAAACATTGCATTGCGTCATTGAAATGAATGGAAATAATTTAATTCTTCCCTCTTTGATATTTTATGAAAATCACAAATTATTTTCTATGGTATTTGCTGGCAGGACTAGTAATCAATAATTATTCAGCAGGTATTACAAAGCGCTGCAATATAGGTTGTACATGGATTGAAAATTATAAAATGCAAGCTATTCAACGAGACTAAATGTATTTAACAAAAGTACTACTTGGGAAGTTTTCATAATTCGTCATAACAAACCATGGATTGTGGTTCTTATCAACCAAACAAACCTTTTCAATAATTAATGGAGAAAAATCCTTGAAGACAAATGGCTTTTCATTAAGCTCTCCCAGCATTAGCACCGAATCATCATTATCATTTTCGTTAATGTCATCATTATCTTCATTACACAAAAGGGAACTACCCATCAAACGGAATGCTGGTAAAAGTGGTTGCAATAAAGAAGGAATTGATTTAACCAAGGCTTGATTGTTCACGAGCATCCCTGTGTTGTACTTTATATATATTCTCGTTAGACATTAGTTTATCACAAGTTCTGGAATTTTAGATAATAGCAAAGTTTTCAAATGTATTTTTGATTGGTCTGTATAAAATGAATTATAATATATCCGTTGTCAGAGTTATACTATGCTTGAAATGTATTTTTGATCAGAATATATAAAAAGAATTTAAAATTCTTCGTCTTCAAAATTTGCTATTCGTATCATTTTAAAATATTAGCTTGTAATACAGTCTTTTAGTATATTTTTGTGTAATACATTTTTTGTCATTATCCGTAACTCTGGTAGTTTATTTGAGGATTAACGTAAAGTTATTGAGTTGGGAGAGTGTAACACAATTATTTTTTCATGTATTTAGAGCAGTATTGTAACATATTAAAAATATCCAAATATCCAAAAATAACAGTGTGCTTCAATGGAAGATTTTATCCTTTCTTAGATTAATTGCGATTAGACATTTAACACTAATATCTCCAAATTTAAAACTAAAAGTAGGCTTTTATGTAAGATTTTATCCACTTTTTTATTTATTGTAACACATTTAAATATGGAAGATTTTATACCTTTTCTATTTATAACATTAAATATGGAAGATATTATCCTTTTTTATTTATTGCAGCATATTTAAATATGAAAAATTTTATACTTTTTCTGCTTATTGTAATATTAAATATGGAAGATTTTATCCTTTTTTATTTATTGTAACACATTTAAATATAGAAGATTTTTATCTTTTTTTATTTATTGTAATACATTTAAATATGGTAGCTTTTATTCTTTTTTATTTATTGCAGCATTAAATATGGAAGATTTTATCCTTTTTTTTTTGTTTATTGTAGCATTAAATATTTAAGATTTTATCCTTTTTTTTATTTATTGTATCATATTTAAAGATGGAAAATTTTAAACTTTTTTTGGTTTATTGTAACATTAAATATGGAAGATTTTATCCTTTTTTTTATTTATTGTAATATTAAATATGGAAGATTTTTATCCTTTTTTTTTATTGTAACACATTTAAATATAGAAGCTTTTACCCTTTTTTTTTTGTTTATTGTATCATTAAATATTTAAGATTTTATCCTTTTTTTATTTATTTCAGCACCAGTTTTCTAATGAGCACGATAATTTCAAGGTTGAAATCAAAAACTGAAAAATAAATATAGCTAAGCATATTTAAACATTCTCTTAATTGCACAAGCAAAAAAAAAAAAGATTTGGGAGGGGGAAATAGAGAAAAAATATTTTCATATTAGAAATTAGTTTTTAAATTTTTATTTAATTCAAAATTTAACTGTTAACTAAATGCTTCCTATTATACTATTCTAATACTTTCTAAAATTTTATACTATTCACAATATATATTCTCAAAATCTTCACAAAATTTTATACCGTTCACAATATATTGATATAGAACAATATAATAATGATGTATAATTGAAATAATAAGTAATATAAACAGATAAAGAAAAAATAATATTTTAGAACTTTATATTCATTATTTTAAAATATAGTATTTTTCAAGGAAAAAACAGGTATACTGCTTCAGTAGCATTTATGGTTTTAATCAGACCAATAGTACTATACATAATATAAAATATCTCCTAAAATCTTTTTTTAAATGAAATTTCTAAAAAAATGCCAGTTTTGTTACTCTTTGAAAATGTCATCTAATTTTCAGTTTAAGGCATCTGTCTGCACTGATATAAAGTTTTTTGATGCTTAAAATTAATGCGAAAACAAAATGCAAATCGGGTGTAATTAAATTAAGTGAAACTTTTACTACCAATATGAATGAATATTTTAAAAGGTTACAAATATAATAAAATGACATATTTAAAAAACTTAATTATTACATACAGTTAAGAAATAATTTATTCATAAATATAAATTAATTAAAATATTCTAAATATATTATGTTAATAATGTTATTGAACTTAATGTTATCCAGCATTGTAAAATAATGAAGAAATTTCTTTTGTTATCATATAAGCTTTCCTAAGTATTTAAAGTTTAGTTTCATAATTAAATTTCCATATTTATTGTCACTGGTTAATTAATTACAGTTAAAAAACAGTGTTTTGGACAATATTCGTAAACATTTTATGAATATTATTAAAGTAAAGACGAATTTATTACCATATAACACAATTTTAAACATACTTTGCATTATAATAGATACATCTTTTGATATGCATATAAGATATTTCATCGAACATTTTCAGCTTAAAACCACTTCAGAATTGCCATGAGAAATTGAAAATATATTAAATTATTTATTCTTGGAAATTCATTTACATAGTTGCATACGTAAATTGAATAACTTTGTTTAGCATTTTTAGTTCAGTAAAAATTATATGACAGTTTATCAATATAAAACTGTCAGTTTATCTATATTTACAAAAGAAAACAATGATCTTAATGAAAGTGAAAATTATTTTTAAAAAATTCTTGGTTAAATATCAACTTTTAAGAAGAGTTTCGTATCAAATTGTTATCCCTTATTTTGACCATTATTTCATTACATTTAGAAACGTACAAGAAAGTTCCAAATTATTAATAATACTTTAGTAAAGTATATAAATACTGGAACAAATATTCATTAAGTTAAATTTATGTCTAAAATATCAATTCCCTGAAAAATAATAGTAGTTATTTGGATTAGTTACTTATTAGTAGAGCAAATGCTTCTTTTGCCTTTTTGAATGCCTGAATTAAAAAAAATAGTAATTTTGTCAAATTAATAAATTTATTGATCAAAAATTTCTGTTTAAGAAGCATAATAAAAGTTTTTTTTTTTATTTTAACTACATTAGTTTCAGAATTTTTAAAAATCTGTTTTTTTAACTACAAATTAAATTGAAACTTCAGTTTTTGATACTGTAACGTCTCGGCCTATACTAGACCTACAACGGCTTCAAGAAGAGGGCCACTTTCAGGTTCATGGAAACATTTAAATTTTACTTACAAGCATTATTTATATATACAGAACTCAATTTACAATTAAATAAAAATTAAAGATGCAAATTAGATACACACAGATACACAGATACACACAGATACATTAGATACACAGTTCACATCAATGACTACGACGATTCAAAAACATTCGGTCTGCGACATCTTAATTATCACACGGTGCGATACACAAAACTACAAGCTCACTTTGAAAATGGACGGAAACTCCGCCCTGTTCAGTCACTTCAGAGAAAAAGAAAACACTTCTGGTCGACCCGTCACAGAATTCTTTTTTTTTCTGCAAAAACCTATCTTTAAGGAAATCCGTCAAGAGCGGGAGGGGGGAAGGAAATCAGCTTCCCTCACTCCTCATTCTAGTCGACACTTTCTCAGCCCATGGTCTATCACCAATCATGTATGCAACAACTCAAGGAGTAGTCCATATCCCATTGCAAATGTTTTGACCTTCTAAGGTTGAAGAGACAATCTTTAATTTCATGAAGTCTCGTTAACCACGCCACTAATTTCATGTCATATAAACATCCACAACACTGCTTATCTGATGTCAAATTGAGTGATATGTTGTTATTATGTTATTTTTAAAGAATACACATTCCTCTCTCCTGGGAACGAAATGCTACAACTCTTTCAGTGGGAAGAATACTACAGTACCCATTTCAAACAATTAAATTTTCAATGTTATTAAGCAGTTAAATAAGCACCAATTATGCAGCCATAACTGCCATGGTTTCAAAATAAATCTATGCTAGCTGTATTTGAAGAGTATATTAATTGATGTACTGTTTAACATTAATTTTAGATGACGTTTGAATGTTATCACTCACTATGCACCCAGTCGCCAAGTTAGTAAATTTGTTTCCACAAACATTAAAACATCATGCCACAGAACTTCAGCGAATGGGAATACTGATTTCATCACCACTAAGACTTCCCATTGGCTGACGTTCTACGCCATTAGGTTTAAATATCCTGTAAAAACAGACCTTAAGGGTAATTTTTGTATTTAAAATAAACATATATTTAATTATTAATATATTCTCTTTTTGGTGATTACTAGCACATTTAAATAATATATTCATATAAAAGATAACAATTATGCTGAAAGATTTAAATATCTGTTAATTTTTGTCTGTGTTTCGAGTAATTAAAACTTATCTCAATCGCTCTTTGTAAAGATAACGTTTTTCATAACTGTATTTCCCTTAATCCATATTATTTAATGTTTACTTAAACATTAATGGGTTATTCTGATACTAGTTAAATTTTTTTCACGCAATTTAGACAAACTATACCGTTGAAATTTCTATGATATTCATTGAAAATGAAGGGTTTATTCAAAAAGTACTTAAAATAGTTAGTGTGCTCTTGTGTCTATGAAAGAATCTGGAATATTTCATATTAATAAAAGGTTGGTTTCATAAAAATATACATTTCTAAAGCTTTCATATCTTTAGTGATAAGAATTACTAGTTAAGTCGTCATCTCATTCAAAAGCAATGATTTTAACCCATTCAGTTAAAATCACTCATTCAGATATAAAATAAAAATAGTAGAAATTTAATGACTATATAAACAAAATTTGCAATTTTTTCATCCGATTTAAATATTTTATTTTCATTTTAATGTCTAGATTGAATGAAATTTGAGAAATGTGAAAGGTCATGAGTAAAATATCGATGCAACTTTCATTGCGAGATAATTAAAAAAATTCATGAATTGAATTAATTCATTGAATTTCATTCATGAATAGTTGTTTCGTCATAAACCTATCATTTAATGAGAGAATATCTCGAATTTCTAAGAAATAACTAGAAGTTAAAAACATTAAGAATGAAAACAAATTGTTATAAGTTATGAAAAGACGATTTAGATAATAGCGAGAATTAAAATGAATGAGTTAATTTAAATGAATGATTTATTACAAATGTAATTTTTAAAATTAAATTATTATAAGAAATTCGAAATTTCAAGACAGATAAATTTTAATCTAAATAAAACTTTTCGGATTGTTTATTTTATTTAAAATGCTTTTCCTCGTAATATTCTTTAGTTTATTTCCAGTAATTAGTATTATTTATTTATTTTCATGCAAAACAGAATGACTGAAATTTAATTACGGTTAATAATTTTAGAAGATTACGGTTAAAGAATTTGTGGCTTTAAAAATGTTAATATATTTAAATGTCTTGTTATTATGAATATTATCTTTAGTTAAAAATAAGATATTAACAGTAATTACTATTATAATATGGAAACTAGTATTAACGATGATTTTTAAAGTAATTGACATACTAATCAAATAAAAAAAAATTTCTGCCAATTATTTTGAACACTGAAGGGTTTAATCAAAAATTACTTAAAATAACTAATGCATTATTTTAAGTAATTAAGATACTAGTTAAATATGGAATCTGAAAGAATCTGGGTTATTTTATGTTAATAAGAGATTTCAGTAAAAAAGAAACATTTCTAATGCTTTTATATACTTATTGATAAGAATTATTAGTTAAATCGCCATATATTTCAAAAGGAATCTTTTTAGCCCATTCAGTTAAAATCAGTCATTAAGATATTAAATAAAAACAGTAGAAATTTAATGACTTTTTAAACGGAAATTTGTGATTTTTTTTCTTCAAATTTAAATATTTTATTTTCATTTTAGTCTAGATTGAATGCAATTTGAAAGATGTGAAAGGTCATGAGTAAATATCGATGCAACATTTATCAAAAGAGAATCGAATAAATTTATGAATCGAATTAATTAATTGAATTTCATTCATGAATACTTGTTTCATCATAAACCTATAACTTTAATGGGAGAATGATTTGAATTTCTAAGAAATTAATAACGTTCAAACGAAAAGAGATTTTTATAATATATGAAAGGAACATTTCGATAATAGCAGTACAAATCAAGAATTAAAATAAATGAGCTAATTTAAATAAATGATACGTTGCAAATGAAGTTTTTAAAATTAAATTATTATAAGAAATTTGAATTTTCAAGACATACAAATATTAAACTAAATAAAATATTTTTACATTATTTAAAATACATTTCCTTGCAATATTCTTTAGTGTGTTTCTAGTAATTAGTAATTTTTATTTATTATTATTTATTTATTTTCATGCACAACAAAATGGTTTGTAAGTTTATTCAAAACACTCAATTTAATTATGATTAATAATTTCAGTATATTATTATGAAATAAATTGTGTTTGTGGTTTCATACATTTTATTTAAATGTCCTGTTATTATGATTATTATTTTAAGTTAAGATTAAAATATTAGCAGTAATTAGTATAATAATATGGCAACCAGTGTTCATTATCATTTTACAATAAATAATATAGCAGTCGAATAAAAATTTTTTGCCAATTATTTTGTAAACTTAAGGATTTATTCAAAAAGTATTTAAAATAATTAATGCATTATTTTTTCTATGAAAGAATCAGGGATATTTTATATTAATAAAAGGTTTCAGAAAAAAGAATCATTTCTGTAACTTTCATATCTTTAATGATAAAATTATTGAAACGGAATCATTTTAACCTTTTCAGTTAAAATCAGTCATTCAGATATAAAATAAACACAGTAGAAATTTAATGACTTTTTAAACAGAAATTTGCAATTTTTTTCTCAATTTAAATATTTTATTTTTATTTTAATGTCTAAACTGAATACAATTCCAGAGATGTGAAAGGTCATGAGTAAATATTGATGCAACTTTCATTGCGAGAAAATTCAATAAATTCATGAATGGAATTAATTCATTGAATTTCATTCATGAATACTTGTTTCAACATAACCCTATCATTTTCACGAGAGAAACATTTGAATTTCTAAGAAGTTATAAACGTTAAAATGAAAACAGATTCTTATAAATTATGGAAGGAAGATTTAGGTAACAGCAGTACAAATCAAGAATTAAAGTGATTGAGCCAATTGAAACGAATGATATGTTACAGATGTTATTTTTAAAATTAAATTATTATAAGAAATTTTTAAATTTCAAAATTGACAAATATTTGTTTAAGTGAAATGCACGTTGAATTGTTTACTTTATATAAAAAAAATTTGAATAAAAAATTATATGTCGTTAAATATAATTATATAATTATGTCTTTAATTATAATTATATGTCGTAATTTTATATTTCGTTAAAATTATAACAGATTCTTGTAAGATATGAAAGGAAGACTTAGGGAGTAGCAATAAGAATCAAGAATTAAAATGATTGAGTCAATTTAAATGAATGATACTTTACAAATGTAATTTTTGAAATTAAGTTATCATAAGAAATTTTAAATTTTAGGTAGATAAATACTTAACTAAGTGAAATATTTTTGAATTGTTTACTTTATATAAAATACGATAAAATAAATTTAAATAAAAAAGAAAAGAAATTTGTAATTTTAAGACAGACAATAATTAATCTAAATAAAATAATTGTTGAACTTTTTTACTTTTATTTAAAATACTTTTCTTTGTAATATTCTTTTGGTTTTTTATTTTCATTAGTATTATTTAATTAATTAGTAATTAGTATTATTTATTTATTTTCATGCATAGCAAAATGATTTGTACGGTTATCCAACATCCAAACATACAAAGTAAATATGAGTAATAATTTCAGAAGATTATTATGAAATAAATTGATTTTTGCGGTTTCATACGTTTTATTTAAACCTGGCGTTCGGTACCACTGGTATCGGGTTCAAATCCCGGCTTTGCCCATGGGTGTTTATAGTGGTTCAGAATCCACTTTAAGCTGTAGGTCCCGGTCCTAATAGGATCTTAGAGCGCTGCGGGGGCATTGTTACTCCGCGTCTGTATCTTCAAGTTACACACGCCCCCTGGGCAGTGCAAAGTGAGTAACATCGGTGCAGCCCTTATTGGCATCCAAAGACGTCCATGTCTGTTTGCCAGTTGCATTGGGAAAAAAACAACATTTTATTTAAATGTCTTTTTATTATGATTATTATTTTTAGTTAGCAATAAAATACTAACAGTAATTAGTATAATAATATGGGAATTAGTGTTAACGATGATTTTTGCGGTAATTAACGTAAAAGTCGAATAAAAGTTTTTCTGCCAGCTATTTAGAAAACTTAAGGTTTTATTCAAAAAGTACTTAAAATAATTAATGTATTTTTGTGTCTAAGAAAGAATCAGGATTATTTTATATCAATAAAAGGGTTCAGAAAATAAAACATTTTTAAGGCTTTCATATCCTTAATGATAAGAATTATTAGTTAAATCGCCATATATTTCAAAAGGATTCCTTTTAACCCATTCAGTTAAAATCACTCATTAAGATATAAAATAAAAACAGTAGAAATTTAATGACTTTATAAACAGAAATTTGTGATTTTTTTTCACAATTTAAATATTTTATTTTCATTTTAATGTCTAAATTGAATGAATTCTAGAGATGTGAAAGATCATGAGTAAATATCGAGGCAACTTTCATTGCGAGAAAATTCAATAAATTCATGAATGGAATTAATTCATTGAATTTCATTCTTGAATACTTGTTTCAACATAAAAATATGATTTTTAATCAGAGAATAATTTGAATTTCTAAGAAGGTAAAAACGTTAAAATGAAAACAGATTCTTATTAGATATGAAAAGAAATTTAGATAATAGCAGTACGAAGCAACAATTAAAA
Source organism: Caerostris darwini (assembly GCA_021605075.1). Taxonomy (NCBI): domain Eukaryota; kingdom Metazoa; phylum Arthropoda; class Arachnida; order Araneae; family Araneidae; genus Caerostris; species Caerostris darwini. Next base: position 99,791 of record BPLQ01012298.1, read on the forward strand.
TGAATGAGCTAATTTAATTGAATGATATGCTACAACAATGAATAAAATGAATGACGCATTACATTATGTAATTTTTAAAATTAAATTATGATAAGAAACTTGAAATTTCAAGACAGACAGATATTAATCTAAATAAAATACATTTTAAAATTTGTACTTTATTTAAAATACTTCTACTTGTAATGTTCTTTCCAGTAATCAGTTTTATTTATTTATTTTTATACACTTCAAAATGATTTGTATGTTTATTCAAAATATCCAATTTTATTATGGTTAAGAATTTCTGAAGATTATGACCAAAGAAATTGTAGTTTCATAAAATATTAATGTATGTAAATGTCTTGTTATTTTGAATATTATTTTTTAGTTAAGAATACGACATTAACAGTAATTAATATAATAATACGGAAATCAGTATTAAAGATAAATTTTACAGCAATTAGTATGCCAGTCGAATAAATAGGTTTTTTTTTCTGCCAATTATTTTGTATTAAGTAAATGTAAACAAACATTGTGCATTAAAAAGAGAATATTAAATCCAAAAGGGCTTTGTATTCAAATAATAGTTATTCTCAAATAATAAGAGTGTAAATTTTATTCATGAAAACATTCGAAGCTTTCTGCTCGAGTTTAATGTATTTTATATCTGAATTTTATATGAAATATTTCAAATGTTATGCAGTTCTTACTTTTGTATTAGAAGTCAAAAATATCATTGTTTTGTTTCTAGTGAATGTATGAATGTGAAATTCATGAATTGTTAAGAGAAAAAGTTTTCTTACAAGATTACTGTGCAGTTTTATATGATGTAACATCAAACTTTAAATTCTGATTAATAACATCAAACTTTTGATAACATCAAACTGATTGATAACATCAAACTTTTGATCCCATCAAACTGATTGATAACATCAAGACACTATTCACTTAAATTGTTTTTATTCAATAACACATTTTGATTGTAAATACATTTAAATTTATTTTTTTAAATTTAAAATTTATAGCCAAATTTACATAATATTTATTTTTCTCCATTAAAAGATTTTTAACATGATTTTTTTAACTAGGCATTCTTTTTTTATGGAGTTAGATGGTTATCATACACTAATCGAAATAGAAATTGCAACAACAGACAAATAAATATGCAAATTTCGGTTGCGAATACATGACAATATGCTAATTTCGAGGAATGCGCAGATGAACAAATTATGCAGATATTTTTAAATTTTTAACATGATTATAAAGATTTGAAAGGGAAGGAAACATGACAGTTTTTTAACCTACTCAATCGAAATCTCCGTAATATTAATTTCGGGGAATTAGATGAGCAAATTATGCAGATATTTTTAAATTCAACTTGGAAATATGAAATTATAGCAAGATTTGAAAGGGAAAAACATTGTATGAACCGAAATTTCGGTTCTATAACCTACTCAATCGAAATCTCCTAATATGCTAATTTCGGGGAATGCGCAGATGAGCAAATTATGCAGATATTTTTAAATTCAACTTGGTAACATGATTATAGCAAGATTTGAAAGGGAAGGAAACATTGTATGAACCGACAGTTGCTACACTCTATAACCTACTCAATCGAAATCTCCGTAATATGCTAATTTCGGGGAATGCGCAGATGAGCAAATTATGCAGATATTTTTAAATTCAACTTGGTAACATGATTATAGCAAGATTTGAAAGGGAAGGAAACATTGTATGAACCGACAGTTGCTACACTCTATAACCTACTCAATCCAAATCTCCGTTTCAAAAGACACACTAGATTTCAGAGATGTCTGGACTACGGCACCGAAGGCAAGTCCCGGTAATCAGACGATTTTACGAGATGCCAAATTGTAGGTTTACAAATTGTTACGATAATACAGTATATCTCTACTGAAATGCATTTAGATGTGTACACTGTGTATAGAATTTGTACCTGATGGATCAATGAACGAAATGTAAATCGTCGCCGAGACCCAGATAAAACTGGAGTCTAAACTTAGTCTGTTTGATGTCCAACATATTTATCAGTATCACATTTTTTGTATATATATATATTATATCTAGGCATCTGAAGGTGTAGCTGTAGCTGTCCCACAATCAACTACTCAACATTTTGAGGAATGTATAGGGAGCTTTGGTTGCTCCATTATTTTAGAGAACAATTTCACACAATAGTACACATGCCGACCTTTGAGAAAACTTCCATTGACTACAACTCACCGAGGTGAAAGATTGTGATGATGTCGAGAATGAGCCTCTTGGATGATTGGTTAGCACAATGTGATCATCTCGTGTTTTTGTATCTGATGATAATCTGCGGGTGAGAGTCTAGAGGCGTAGGAGAGACGGAGCTAATCTGCCCACTATCAATCAATGTCATACCGCTCGTTAGGCTAACATAATTGCTTGGGATGCCATCAAATATGGTAGTAGGTCATCTCTCGACGCACCAAAGGCGCATTGCCGATATGAAGATATGTTGATGAGGTGCAGCAACCAGTTGTGCTACCTTACAATCAGCAGCTGCAAAATATTATTTTCCATCAAAACAACATAAGACAGCATAACAGCAGACAATCCTTGCAAAATGTTGTGGAATACAGTGTCTCTTGATCTCTCACCGACGGAGCAAATCTCAGACGTGTTTGGCCTCATTTGTCTATTATGCTTCAGTCTCAAACACAGGACAAATTTTTGAGGATGATTGAGAGCAAATGGGTTTTCATCCTTCAGGACACTATTTACACTCTTGTTGAATCCGTAGGATTGTAGCTTGTATCACCAGCTAGCAGTGATTCTTCTTTCCACTGTTCACCCTGCTTATTTCATCGCTTTGCAAAATTATCATCTTGTAAATAACACCAAATAATAATAAATAACATCAACAAACGCATGTCATGTATCAATTTTCATCTTATTCCAGCCACACTTTTATTGTGTTGCATTTTCTATGCTGGATAAAGTAAGTTTCCTGTTCAGCATATAAATTTAAATATAAGGATAATGTAGGTCAGCATATAAATTCCATTTATTTTTTTCCTTCAAGTATGTCTTTTATTTCTGTTTTGAATCGGAATATGCTTTTAATTCCTGTTTGGACTCAATATGCTTTTAATTCCTGTTTGGACTCAATATGCTTCTTTAATCTCTGTTTGGATTCGCGAATGTACCTTTCATTTCTGGTTTTATTCAATTCCTACTATTAGCTCACACTCTCCCTATATATATCTTGTTCAAATTTTCAATCGTTCTTGAAATACATTTTATTCATCCACTCAAAGTTCAAATAAATTTTTTAAATTCGTAGTGGATGATACTTGATGTTAATACAGTTTTTTTCAAATATTAATTCATTAACTAAATTTAATTAATTAATTTTTGTTTTAGATTTATTACTAATTCGTAAAATACTTTTTATTCATCCACTCCAGTTCAAATACCTTTTTGGAAACTTGTAATGGATTTTCTGCAATATTAAAACAGTATTTTCAAATATTAATTCAGTAATTAAATTTATTTAATTAATTTTGTTTTTTTAGATTTATGCATATATTACCCATTTGCGCCAGATAAACTTTAAAAAATGAATGAAAATTATTTATAAAGGACTTTCTACAATAAAAAAAATGTAGGAATTGACTTCAAATAAAAATATTTTATATTACTTGTTTTTTAACGAAATATACCTTTTATTGTGTTTCTGTAATTTTGTAAAAGCCTGTGGGAGGCACAATGTTCCAACAATCTAAAAAGAAATTATAGTATGGTAGCAGTGAATATATTAGAATTTATGATAAATTATTCATAAAAATTGCGAAAACTTTAATTAAAATATCTGATTTTTTTTTTCTAGCCTTTTGTCGTAGTAGCGATATTTTAGCATTTTGTCTTATAATCATATAAAAGAAAAAAAAAAAAAAAAAAAAAATCAATGATAATAAGAAATAGGAGTTATAAATAATTTTAAAAGAAAAAAGAAACGACATTCGAATTTCCTTAAGAACTTGGTGATTTCCGTATAGTGGTTCATGAATTATAAATTATTATTTTAACTATTTTTTTGATAAATAGCAAATCTTTTTAATCTTCTGAATAGAAATTTTAATAAGAACACGATAAATTTTTCAACTATCCTAATTTGTATATTCCTTATAGGAAAAAGTGTAGTATATTTATCAGTGAGTATCTTTTTCTTAATTTATAATATGATACAAATTTTATATGAATAAATAATACTGCATAAGTTTATCATGTTATTTCACATTGTAACCTAAATTTTATTACTTTTAACTTTTACAATAAATACATATGGTTTTTTTTTCCCTTTCTTTAAAATTCTGAGTAAGAAATGTTTTAATGACTAGTGAAATAATATTTTGTTATTTAAAAATTTACATATTTTCCTTTTTTAAAATATTTCAAGTATTTTTTAACCAAGAAAAAATTTGACAAAAACAAAAAATCTGGCAAGTTGCCCACAATTTAAAATAAAACTAAATTCAATACAATAACATACTTAAGTTACATTGTACAAAGAATAAAAAAAATATCATAGAAATGTTATTATGCAAACAAAATAACTGCACACAAGCGATCTTGATTTTAAACAAAGAGATCGATTTATGTATGCCGACATAAGCAGATTAAACAAAGAGATGAAAATAGTGTTGTTTTCATTGAATTGTTCACTGTATGTTTTCTCTGTTATCAAATTATTATTATTGCTTCATTCAATCTGCTCAGTAATATGCTTGTTGTTTTCTTTTATAAGTAATTGATATATGCATTCTTTTTACAAGAAACTGCTTTTTAAGCTTGAAGTTATTTAGTTCTTTGGCATGTTTTGGCAATTGTTTAGATTTTCTCAGAAAAATACATTGAAATGAGTAAATTTAAATTCGTACAGAAAAGAATAATTTCCTTTCAAAATAAAATATAGTAAAGGAAGGTGATCTACTAGACATCAAAAACAACATTACGTTATACTTAAATACAAAATCAATCATACACTGATTTAGCAAAATCGTAGCATATTAAATATTTCCCAGTGTAAAGTAATTTGAGATCAAAAACAGTGTTGCCTGGTAGATGGTAATTTGGGAGTTTAAGGGAAGAGGAATTTTTGGGAGTTTGAGAATTAAGGGAGTTTATTTCAAAATTCTATAAGCTATGCCAAAACAAGAGTTACATACTTAAACGGAAGATGTGAACGATTAGTCTAAAAGCCGTAAACCATTTCCATTGAAATAGGGGCCTGAATGGCCGAGTGGCTAGCGCTCTGACGGTCGGTACCACAGGTTTCGGGTTCGAGTCCCGGCGGTGCCATGGTTGTTTGTAGTGGTTCGGAATCCACTTTAAAAAGTAGGTCCCGGTCTAATAGGATCGTAGAGCGTTTCAGGGGGCATTGTTACTCCGCGTCCGTGGCTTATCTTCAAGTTACACGCGCCCCCTGGGTAATGCAAAGTGAGTACGTCTGTGCAGCTCTTGCCTTAAGGCATCCAAGACCAAGCTGTCTAGAAAGTGTTTGCCAGCTGCATTAGAAAGAAAAAAAAATCTTCCATTGAAATGAAAGAATTACGAAATGGGTAAAATCCGCCATATAATCATCCATCCATAATGATGTTTTTTTAGAAATTGTGTGGACAGTAATAATTAAAAACCAGGTTGAGGCATTGAAACAATAGCAAACTTTCTTGCATGATGAGTCTTAACTCTAATAGAGTTATGTGATAGTATCATCAGTATGGGTAATGACTTACATTACACCAACAAGTGTGATGAAAGAGTAAGACAATGAGTGAGGCATTAAAACAATGGTAAAACTTTCTTGATTGATGAATCTTAACTCTAGTTGAGTTATGTGATAGTATCATCAGTATGGGTAATGACTTACATTACACCAACAAGTGTGATGAAAAGAGTAAGACAATGAGTGAGGCATTAAAACAATGGTAAAACTTTCTTGATTGATCAATCTTAACTCTAGTTGAGTTATGTGATAGTATCATTAGTATGGGTAATGACTTACATTACACCAACAAGTGTGATGAAAAGAGTAAGACAATGAGTGAGGCATTAAAACAATGGTAAAACTTTCTTGATTGATGAATCTTAACTCTAGTTGAGTTATGTGATAGTATCATCAGTATGGGTAATGACTTACATTACACCAACAAGTGTGATGAAAAGAGTAAGACAATGAGTGAGGCATTAAAACAATGGAAAACTTTCTTGATTGATGAATCTTAACTCTAATTGAGTTATGTGATAGTATCATCAGTATGGGTAATGACTTACATTACACCAACAAGTGTGATGAAAAGAATAAGACAATGAGTGAGGCATTAAAACAATGGAAAACTTTCTTGATTGATGAATCTTAACTCTAATTGAGTTATGTGATAGTATCATCAGTATGGGTAATGACTTACATTACACCAACAAGTGTGATGAAAGAGTAAGACAATGAGTGAGGCATTAAAACAATGGTAAAACTTTCTTGATTGATGAATCTTAACTCTAGTTGAGTTATGTGATAGTATCATCAGTATGGGTAATGACTTACATTACACCAACAAGTGTGATGTTAGTAAGACAATGAGTGAGGCATTAAAACAATGGTAAAACTTTCTTGATTGATGAATCTTAACTCAAGTTGAGTTATGTGATAGTATCATTAGTATGGGAAATGACTTACATTACACCAACAAGTGTGATGAAAAGAGTAAGACAATGAGTGAGGCATTAAAACAATGGTAAAACTTTCTTGATTGATGAATCTTAACTCTAGTTGAGTTATGTGATAGTATCATCAGTATGGGTAATGACTTACATTACACCAACAAGTGTGATGAAAAGAGTAAGACAATGAGTGAGGCATTAAAACAATGGAAAACTTTCTTGATTGATGAATCTTAACTCTAATTGAGTTATGTGATAGTATCATCAGTATGGGTAATGACTTACATTACACCAACAAGTGTGATGAAAAGAGTAAGACAATGAGTGAGGCATTAAAACAATGGAAAACTTTCTTGATTGATGAATCTTAACTCTAATTGAGTTATGTGATGTATCAAAAATGACTTACATTACACCAACAAGTGTGATGAAAGAGTAAGACAATGAGTGAGGCATTAAAACAATGGTAAAACTTTCTTGATTGATGAATCTTAACTCTAGTTGAGTTATGTGATAGTATCATTAGTATGGGTAATGACTTACATTACACCAACAAGTGTGATGAAAAGAGTAAGACAATGAGTGAGGCATTAAAACAATGGTAAAACTTTCTTGATTGATGAATCTTAACTCTAGTTGAGTTATGTGATAGTATCATCAGTATGGGTAATGACTTACATTACACCAACAAGTGTGATGAAAAGAGTAAGACAATGAGTGAGGCATTAAAACAATGGAAAACTTTCTTGATTGATGAATCTTAACTCTAATTGAGTTATGTGATAGTATCATCAGTATGGTTAATGACTTACATTACACCAACAAGTGTGATGAAAAGAGTAAGACAATGAGTGAGGCATTAAAACAATGGAAAACTTTCTTGATTGATGAATCTTAACTCTAATTGAGTTATGTGATAGTATCATCAGTATGGGTAATGACTTACATTACACCAACAAGTGTGATGAAAGAGTAAGACAATGAGTGTAAAACAATGGTAAAACTTTCTTGATTGATGAATCTTAACTCTAGTTGAGTTATGTGATAGTATCATCAGTATGGGTAATGACTTACATTACACCAACAAGTGTGATGAAAAAGTAAGACAATGAGTGAGGCATTAAAACAATGGTAAAACTTTCTTGATTGATGAATCTTAACTCTAGTTGAGTTATGTGATAGTATCATTAGTATGGGTAATGACTTACATTACACCAACAAGTGTGATGAAAAGAGTAAGACAATGAGTGAGGCATTAAAACAATGGAAAACTTTCTTGATTGATGAATCTTAACTCTAATTGAGTTATGTGATAGTATCATCAGTATGGGTAATGACTTACATTACACCAACAAGTGTGATGAAAAGAGTAAGACAATGAGGGAGGCATTAAAACAATGGTAAACTTTCTTGATTGATGAATCTTAACTCTAGTTGAGTTATGCATAATATCATCAGTAGGGATAGTGTCCTACATGACACCAAAAAGTGTGACAAAAAGAGTAAGACTTTGAGTGAGGCATTGAAACAATGTCTAACTTTCTTAAGCGAGGAGTCTTCATTGTAATTCTGAGGCATGGCCTCATCAGTACGGGCAGTAACCTATATGACACAATGGCAAACTTGCATATTATGATCAGTATGGGTAGTGTCCTACATGACACCAACAAATGTGATAAAAATAGTAAGACATTGAGAAAGGCTTTGAAATAATTTCAAACTTTCTTGCGTGAAGAATCTTAACTCTAAGATATGCATAGTATTATAAGTATGGGTAGTGCCCTACATGACACCAGCAAGTGTGATAAACAGAATAAGATATTGAGGGGGAGGGGGGTATTGAAATAATAGAAAACTTGCATGATGAGCTTAATTCTAATCCAGTTATGCATAATTTCATTAGTATGGGTAGTGTCTATATGACGCCAACAAGTATGACAAAAAGAGTAAGACATTGAGTGATGCAATGAAACAATGACAATGTCATTTTTGATACCTACATATAATATAAATAAGTTTTTTTCTAAACCTCGAATTCCAAGAAGTTTGACTTAATATTTTATTAAACTAGGGAATATAAACAACTTTATATAAATTATTTTATTTAAAGTTGTCAAAATTCAAACAAATATTTGATGCAATTGATAGTAAGAATAAGCTATGCAGTCCTTTAAGATGTTTCAAAAGTTCTGGTTTAAATTTTTAGTGGTCAGATATGAAAAAATAAAAGACTAAGAAAGAAATTGGATTTTCATCATTATGCTTAACAGGGTTAACTACCTACGTATGTGATTTAAAGGATAAAAAATGGCTTAAGATAATGTGGATACAGCTGGATTTCTGGGAAGCTTATCAATCGCCCTGTCTCTTTCTGTTTCTTTCTAGGAAAACCCCATTTCTTGGAATACAGATAAATGAGTCTGGAACAATGCAGGGAAAAATCCCAGAACAGATTTCTAGGGAATCCATTGCTGAACTTTTAAGCTTTTAAGAAGACCCATTTCAGTTCACAGTTTTATGATTATCTTTTATATTTTGTTTTTTATTTAAAAAATATTTTACAGATAGGAATATGATTTTCTGTCTAAAGATAATAGTCTATAAAAAATTAAACTGTTTTATATTTTTAGCCTTTTCTGTTTCAGTATAACATCACGAATGTCGAAAAAAGATCTTATCTCATTTTTTTTTGAAATTTTTCAGGAAATTTTTCTGTTGGAAAATAGAGTTTCTTTAAATCGTTTGAATTAAAAGCGGGGTTTTTAGTTCTCTAATCGCTAACTATTGTGTTATGCAATAAAATACTAAAATAATCATCCTCATGACAGTCCAGAGATGACAAGGTTTTACTTTGAAGAGATTTCCATGAATTCCTCTGAGGGACAATGGTCTCCCAATTCTTAATCTTTAGTAGAGCAAAATCTTTGTCAACTTCGTCTATCCATCTCAACTTGGGACATCTTCTTCCTCTTTGTCCCTATAGCTTTGCCAAAATGAGCCTTTTTACAGTTCTTTAATCATTCATTCAAAATATATGAGCCTGCCAGTTTAATCTATTAATCTTAATACATTTTATAATATTTGGGTACTGATAACATTTATAAATTTCTGCGTTTTACCGTCTTCCCAAATCACTTTCCTTAACACCTCCAAGAATAGCCCTTAAAATCTTCCGCTGAAATATATCCAAATGGGCCTCATCCTATCTTGCCAAAGTCCAAGTTTGAGAGCCATAGACCAAAATAGGTCTAATAAATGTATTATATAAAAAAAAATTAGTTTTTCTGAATATGAACTGTGATTTAAACAGATTTCTTAACCCAAAAATGGCATTATTGTCAAACACAATTATATATTTTTTTTTATTTCAGGCACGACATTATTTTGGCAACTAAATTCTGATCCTAAGTATTTAAAATTAAATGCATATTCAAATGTATAAGTGCTTTCCTAAGGTAATATTGAATGTAATCTGACAAATATTTCTTGAAGAAAGCATATATTATTTCGTTTTCTCCTGGTTTATGTTTAGATGCAAAACCTTTGCAGCCAATTCAAAAGCTCTAAAAGCTTTCTAAAATATTGAAATGGTTTTCCTAAGTAAAAGTTTTTTGATTCAGTAACAAGTTTATAGGACAACAGATATCGAAAAAATACAAAGAACACGTTAGAAACAAATAACGTCAATTAATCCATCCATTTAAGTCTGGCAGTCCAATAATGCTTCCGTAAAGAAACCAGAGGCTCAATAGAGCAAGAAAATATTTGAAGCATATTCATTTCTTTCTGGTTATAACACAGAACCAGTTTAATTCGGTGAAAGTGCTTGAGGACACAATCGTGATCACTGAAAATCCGTAACAATGGTACCGAGTTTTCTCTAAGCAAGGGGTCTCCAAACTTTCCAGCCTTAGGGCCATACTGTTTACTCCAATAAGTACCAAGGGCCAAAACCGTTTTAATTTTTCTGGCATTATCCTCATAATTACATAAATCTCATTAGTATTTTTTTACAAGTGGATAGACCGCAGTTTCCTTCGCATTAATTTAGCTTTTCCGTTCCTGAGGGATTTTCAAGATAAAAATCATATGTTTGATTCAGGATATATACATTCCAAACATCGATATGCATACATATGCGATACTCTTTACCCCAACATAACTACCGAGGGTAACCGCCGGATGTTCACTAGTTTATAATGTTAGGGGAATTCATTTCAATTATTTGTTAGTTATTATGCTTAAATTAGCCTAGCTAGCTTTACCTAGCAAATAAATAAAACCGAGTTATTATCATTCTGTGTTTTTTTATCCAACCTATTACAGCAACGATAAGCTATTCGCTGTCGCGGGCCGGATGGATGACACTGGAGGGCCAGATTTAGCCCGCGGGCAGTAGTTTGGAGACCCCTGCTCTAAGCCATTCAGGGATATCATCAATAGGATCTTACCAGGGCTTGTCTCAGTTTCTAGCGGCATCATTCTCAAAGAAGAAGTACCTAAGAGTTTCTTGGATAATCGCCTTAATGATAGGTCAACACCTGGTTATTTAATTTTAAAACAGAGATCCATTTATTTGCTGGGAACCCCTAAATAAAAGTATGTCTGTGAAAACGGCTGTTACATTTTTTTTAAAGATGGATTCTTTTTGAAATTCATCCAAAGATTTGGTTTGGTTTGTCACTCTACTGTCATCAAGGGGCCTGATGACCGAGTGGCTAGCGCTCTGGCTCTCGGTACCACAGGTAACGGGTTCGAATCCCGGCGGTGCTATGGATGTTTGTAGTGTTCGGAATCCATTTTAAGCTGTAGGTCTCGGTCTCCTATGACTGCAAGAGCGTCACGGAGCCAAAGTCAGACTTCTACCTACGGATGCTCCATCACAACAGAAGGTGTTTCCTTCCCCTTCAATCATGAGTGCGTATAGACTCGTGGGCTTGGCCCAGCCAAGTGGGATAAGAAACAACAACACGGTCATTTTGTGCGCACTTTAAGCTAACTAGACAAGGACCAACAGTTTAATGTGATTCCGAACCTGTATTTAAAATTTTAATATTCCAAAATTGTGATTTCTGTTGTTTCATATGTCAAAATTGGAACCCACTCCATTTACATCAGGCCACTCACTAAAGAATAATACAACAATTATTTCATAATTACCAAAATATTAATAACACATAAAAACATCATCATTAGAATTAAAACTTGCCAATATAAAAACATTAAAAACTTCTACAAATTAAACAAGTACAATCCTAAAAATTAAAGATGCATAAAAATCGACAAATAGAAGTAAACGTGTGCTCAGGACATGAGATAACTGGCCATCCAATACATTGGGCAAACATCTCTTCTATGTTATTTGTTAGTGGTTCGGAATCCACGTTAAAATGTAGGTCCCTGTCTGGTTAGCCCTCGTGTGACCAAGATGACTATAGAGCAACAAACGAAACCAAACGAAGCTGGGTTTTAATGTAGGGTCAAGGCCGATCAGACATGAAAGAGCTGCTTATTCTTATAGACTGTTTTATAGATCGGGCAAAGGCTATTGGTCAATATGCCTATTCTGCTGAAATGCTCGGTCAACCAGTCATGACCTTAATATGATTTCTTTGTTATCATAATTTGTAATGGTTTTCCCATCATATAATCCCCCCTGTAAATCTGTCATACGTTTATCTTCTTCCTATGATGTACACATAATATATGAAACACAAAATGGACTTTATAATAAAGTCCATTTTGTGTTTGATATATTATGAAACACAAAATGAATGGATGCTAGAATGAATGGATGTCTTTTTCTTAAAAAGGAAACTCACGTACAAAATCTTGAAAGGAATAGCAATATGCAGGCATCTTATGAAATAAGATAAAAACATAAACATAAATATTATTGCCATTTATTTATACAGTTATTCTTAAAAATTTTTATAACGTTTATAACAGTTGCATATTGTTAATATTAAAGAAGAAATGAAATTGAACTCCTTTTTTCATTAATAATTTGATGTTAAGACTATTTATTACGAATTTTAATGCAATATTAACCATAATGTAGATCCTAGTAGAAATAAAAAGTTGTTTACTCAGTTTTCCTATCACGCACAGAAAATATCTACTCTAATAATTGACAAATCAAATATTTTCTTGAAGAGCAGAACTGACAAGAAAATTCTTCATTTAATCAAACTCCAACCTCATAATAGTGCTGCTGTCTTTTGGCCATTTTTCAGTGATTTCATCAGTTAAACAATGCTTAATCCAGTGAAAAACATAAAAAAAAAAAATTTATAATCATATCCCATTGAAAAACTGTCTCCTGTGAGCATGAGGACTGAGGTTCAATCCGCTGGCAGCATTGTTGTAGACACTGTTTCAAAAAACGGGGAGGCTCGATGACGTTTGTGATGTTCAGCATTTTGCCTCGTGAGTCGGACTACCTGGTGGGAGTTTTACTTGTTTTTCTTCCGTACGATAATCAAATTCGGGATAGTTTTCCTCTTAAAAGTTCTTCCAGAAAGCATTTCCCACATTCTTCAGAGTCACATAACCAAGTCAGACTTCTATCTATGGGTACTCCATAAAAACAGGAGCTGCCCTTCCCTCCCTCCTTCCATAAGAGTGCACGAATTCGTGAACTTCATTCGATGATAAAAAATAAATAAAATAAGATACAAACTTGTTGAACCAATTTCTGACTATTCATGTTTCTTATGGCAGTCTCAATAATTCCAGTGATGAATCGGAGGAATATAATTCTGTCTCTAACGGCTAATTATTTTTTGTTAGATTTCTACTACAAAAAATAATAAAATATTAATTTTGGAAATAAAATATTAATTACAATTAAAGTTTGATTTCTAATATAAAAAATAAATATGACAAGATACAGACTTGTTAATCCTATTTCTGAGTATGCATGTTTTCGATTTTAGTAAAATAATTTTTCTGCTTCAAAACTGTGTAGAAAAAATTACTAATAAATGAAATTGAATACATAACATATTGAAGTTCCATTTATGAAATAAATGTTAAAATTTATTCATCTATATTTAATTTAAATTCGTAAATTGATCTCATTTATTTTAATTCAGAGAAATTAGTTTATCATCTACATTTTTTTTTTTTAAATTTAACTGTGAACACTATAATTTAAAGCTCTTATTCTAAGCTCAAGCTCAATCTCAAGCTTAATACTCGCCAATATGCTATAAATCATATTTATAAGAAATTGCGGAGAGCCTTAAAATTTTATGTTGGTGAGAAATTATATAAGTGATGGGATTAAATATTTTTCTTAGAACTTTAAGCAGTGAAAAGATTTTTTATCGGCAAGAATTTCATTATAACGCTAGAGATTATTTCCCACGGACTTCTACAGTACTCATGGTTCCTGATATTTTCTGAACCATAATCCTTTCGATCCAGAACTTCTAATTGGAATCAGTTTTGCGTAACATTTATAGCCAGAATTGAGAAATTGGTTTTAACGCTAACTACGTAAAGGAAGTGGAGAAGAAACTTCTAGAATGGGAAAGAAACTTTGGTGCGAAAAAGAATGAAAAAACCGAATTCCTTTAACTTTTTTTCTTTTTTTTTTTTAGGAAGGGGGTAGGAAAGTTTCTTAACGGTTGTCTCAAATATTTTTCACTTTTTATTCTCGACTATCTCGGTTTGTGAAGATGTTTTTTTTTCTTCTATTTTACTTTTTGAAATGCTTTTGCCTTCGTTTTAGTCTTCGCTGTCTTTGTTATTTCTGTTTCGATGTCTTAAAGATTTATTTTCCAGCCTCCTTTGTTGAGAAAATCTTGCTATACTTTTTTATATGGCTTTAGAAAAAATTTATTTGAATATTGTTCATTTTTGAGAATATAATTTCAGGATTGTTTATGTTTTAATTTTTATTGTTTAGAAAATTGATTAGTTGTGCCATTAAATTAAATAATAATGGATTGTAACTAAACAATAGGATCAATAGTTCAGTCTGCCTAGTCTTGTTACGAGACACCATTTGAACATCTAATATTTTGATTCCTTGTGTATTTTTTGTTTTCGAATCCTGAAACTTATAAGTAATCATTCATCACTAGAGAGGCATATAGGTACCAGATTCAGCAATATACATGTTACATCACAGAATCATAGCACCATGCATATTTGTTGTGTTTTCGAACGCATAGCACTTTATCTAAGTCATTCATCACTGTCACGAATTTACCAGATTCAGCATTATGCATGTTGCACCACGAAATCATAGTATCGTGCATATTTGTTGATATTTTCGGATACATGGCACTTTTAACTAAATCATTCACTACTAGATAGGAATATATGTACCAGATTCAGCTTTATATGAATTGCACCAGGAGATCATAGCACCATGTATATTTATACCTGGAGACCATCTCATCGTGTACATTTGTACCAGTACATCATAAGATCGTGGACATTTGTACCAGGAGATCATAGCATCATGTATATTTGTACCAGGAGATCATAGCATCATATATATTTGTACCAGGAGATCATAGCATCATGTATATTTGTACCAGGAGATCATAGCATCATATATATTTGTACCAGGAGATCATAGTATCATATATATTTGTACCAGGAGATCATAGCATCATATATATTTGTACCAGGAGATCATAGCATCATATATATTTGTACCAGGAGATCATAGCATCATATATATTTGTACCAGGAGATCATAGCATCATGTATATTTGTACCAGGAGATCATAGCATCATATATATTTGTACCAGGAGATCATAGCATCATATATATTTGTACCAGGAGATCATAGCATCATATATATTTGTACCAGGAGATCATAGCATCATGTATATTTGTACCAGGAGATCATAGCATCATATATATTTGTACCAGGAGATCATAGCATCATGTATATTTGTACCAGGAGATCATAGCATCATATATATTTGTACCAGGAGATCATAGCATCATATATATTTGTACCAGGAGATCATAGCATCATGTATATTTGTACCAGGAGATCATAGCATCATGTATATTTGTACCAGGAGATCATAGCATCATATATATTTGTACCAGGAGATCATAGCATCATATATATTTGTACCAGGAGATCATAGCATCATATATACTTGTACCAGGAGATCATAGCATCATGTTGTATTCTTATACGTGGCACTTTTAACTAAGTCATTCACCACTAGAACAGCATATATTTTACCAGATTACACATTATACGAGTTGCTCCATGGGTTCATAGCATCATATTCGTTGTTTTACGTGTGAGACATTTTATAGAAGTCCTTAACCGCTAGAGAGACACATATTTACTAGATTCATTATTGTACAAGTTGAACTATGGAATCATAGCAACATGCATTTACTTGCGATAAATTATTTCTTCCTTTGAAGAAACCATGAAAAGTTAAGTCCAGTGGCACACTGAAACAAATGGATTTATCTTACAGTTTCACAATTCGTAATAAGATAATTTTTAAGAAATGTTTTATAGCAGCATTTGAAATGTGCAAAACCATTATAATATACAACCCTTTATTTAAGAAAATAAAAATATTTTATACTACAGTTAAGAAATTCACATAAAATTATTATAAATAATTTTGTTTATTTCTAGTTTGTATTATTATTAGATTAAAAATAATACAAACTAGAAACTATTATATTAAAAATTAATAATTTTTAAATGGAATTTTAGTCTTCTAACCATTTGCATCATGCATTTTCTAAAGAATTCAACATTGTGATTTATATTTAAAATTATCTCTATTCTCTATGTTATTATTATTTTAATATATAGAGCAATGTCCTATGAACGTAATGGGCTCATATCTGTGTTTCATAGTATAAAAAAGAGCTGGCATGTTTAATTATGAATAGGTTTCATCCCTGTGAAATGCGATCTTTTTTTTTTTTTTTTTTGAAATTTACAGAGGATACAGCACATGCAATTTGAAAAAAACACTTATTGGCCTTATCATATTGCATCAGATATTTTACGTAACTGACGAGTCTTGCAGGAATTATTTAATTATGTCACATTTACTGTGTCATTGATGATATGAATTGACAAGTGGTAAAGACGGAAAGAAATTTGAGTTAAGCAAAAGAACTCACACCTAAATGATATCAAATTAGTTACTCATGCTGAAATAATGATTCATAAGTGGAAGATATCGAAATGTTGTTGAGTTCTGATTAATCCTCAGTGTCTGGAAGCTCGGGACGGGCACCTAATGAGTAGTATACTCATTGATGGATAGAGAGGGGTGAGTTTCTGTTGTAATTAGGTAGAAGTACCGGTAGGTAGAAAGGTAGTAGAAATCTGACCAGTAGGTACCAGTACACCAGTAGGTAGAAATCTGACGTGACTCCAAGTCTTTGAAAAATGAGTGCAGAGCCTTTCGGTATGACTTTTAGGGGGAACTACCTACCATATCGTGCAAGAGGAGACTCAGAAACTTCAAATAGGTATTCAGCTAACGAGGCACGATGCTAAACATCTCGAACGCCATCGAGACTCTCCGTTATTTGAAACAGTGTCTAACAACCATGCCGCCAACAGATTGAAATTCAGTACTACTGCTTACCAGCATCACACGTTGCCACTGAGCAATGAGTCGGACACACACCAAAATGTTTTTCAGCGTAATATGATTAAAAAATTTGTTTGATGTCTTGCACTTTTTTAAGCCTTGTTTAACTGAAGAAATCACTGAAAAATTACCAAAAGACAACAGCACTATTATGAGGCTGGAGTTTGAGTAAATAAATAATCTTCTTGTCAATTCTGCTCTTTAAAAAAAATGATTGATTTGCCACTGAATCATTACTTTACCACCACTTTACCACTGAACCACGAGTCGGGCAATTTTTTTAATAACATTATTATTGAAATTATGCGGCAAACCATGTATCAAAACATCTAATATCTAAAAACCACAATATCTTTCAACAATTTCATATCAATATACGTTGTTCAGTCCATACCATAGCATTCTCCACCTTATTGTTAATCGTCTTCTTTAAATTCATTATACTAGTTAATAGTTAAAATTATTTATTATTTTTATTGAAGGATTCTATGCAGTGTTTTGCCGATTCAAGTATTTTGAAGTAGAAAGTATTGAACACACTTCTCATGGAAAAAAATCTGTTTCATATTTTAATTAAACAGGAATTATAAACTATAATTGTCTTCATAGATAAGTACAATGTCAAAATCCAGTTGATTGCCATCTGAAACGGTAAAATGTCATCCACACACATTCTCTGCGCTGAAGAGACATGGACAATTCCAAATGAGATACGAAGTTTGGTGTTTGACATTGACATATCGTAAGCGTTAGAAACACTAGCTTCATATAAAATTTTACAAAACACATAATTAAATTAAATTGAAAAATTAATGTTTTTTTTAAAGAAAAGTTTTGAAATGAATATTTTGTGGTGCGGAAATTAATTAATTGTAGTTTTCAATAATAAATTTACTTTTTGTTGCTTTCAGATTTTTTGATGTCATCACTAATCTCATACCAGGACATCAGTTTATATTAAAAAAAGAAACAAACTTTCAAATGAGCAAAAGCATACATTGCATAAATATATAAAGGTATGTTTATGTTATGTAGTAGACTTATATAAATAAAATATTTATTTCCTTAATTAGGTCTTGTTGCATATAATTAGCTGCTAATATTTAGATAATTTTAACCAAAATTTATCTACATTATTTTTTTAGTTTGTCTTACACTAAGAAAACCTCTCTAAAAGGAAAGCACTTCCGTAATAAAAGAAATGTCCATGGAAACTGTAGAAAAAACATCTCTCGCTTCAAATGAGCATTGCCTAATTTCTGATAATTTGACAATGAATAATATAACTTCATAGAGGAAGGTGGAGAAGATAATTACATTACTAGAAGAATTTTAAAAGATATTGTTTTGCATTTTGTAAAGTATTGGATAAATACAGGAAAATATAGCTTCTCATCCATAAAGCAAAAATACAATTCTAGTGAATCTATTCTTCTTTCAGAGTAATGGCCATATAGCAGAAATCAAATTTTCGATCTACAGCAGGTCTTGTGATATACAATTAGCTGCTAATCTGGTGGCAATTTTCGCCAAAATTTATCAACATTAGTTTTTAGTTTGTCTTACATTAAAAAAACTTTTCTTGAGGATAAAACCCTCCCCTTACCAAGACACGTCTATGGAAACTAGATAAAACCTTTTGCGCTTCAAATGAGCCTGCCAAATTTCTGATAACTTAATAATGAATAACATAACTTCCTTGAGGCATGTGTGAAGGACCATTACTTTCCGAGAAGACCTTTAAAAGCTATTATTCTGCCTTTTGTGATGTATTAGATAAATACTGAAAATTTTAATTTCTTATCTGTAAAGCAAAAATACAGTTCTATTGAATCTATTCTATTATAAAAGTAGCGGCCATAAAGCAGAAATCAAATTTTTGATCTTCAGGAAGTCTTGTGGTAATCAATTATTTTCTATTCTGGTGACAATTTTCACCAAAATTTATCAACATTAGTTTTTAGTTCATCATACTCTAAGATAACTTTTCTAGAAGAAAACACCTTCATGAAAACTTCTATGGAGCAAATTGTCTTTTAATTCCCACATTAAGAACACAGTTGCAAAAGCAACTGGTGCGAGTATTAAACTCAATTGCCTAATTTCTCGAAAGAGTAGGCTTGCGATCAAACACAAGCTCCTGCTCTATAAGTCTATCATTAGACCTATTCTGGTTTATGGTAGCCCGATTTGGGCCTCCACTTCCCTCACCAATATCAAGAGACTTCAGGTGTTCCAGAATAAACACCTGGCTATGATTGCTGATGTGCCATGGTTCGTTCGTCGAAAGATCATTCATAGAGATCTAGACGTCGAACCTATTCCAAATTATATACTCAAAATTTCTAAGAATTTTCTAGAAAAATGTCCTCAGATTAGCAATGAGTTAATCCGTCACCTGCCTACCTATCACCCTGGTGTGAAAAGTTCGCAGAAACGCCCAAGGGCTGTTTACGACGTCTCCTATGATTGTTTTCCTAGAGTCAAGAGACATCATGGCTGTTATTCTGAACAAGCGATCGCGAGTTCAGGTAACGGAGTGGATTTACTGTAATCTTACGTCCACTGAGACCAATTAACTCACTGTGTATCTGAGGAGTCGTTTGGCTTTAAAAGTTTTCGCGGCTCTATTAGTAAACAAAACGAATTGGCGCAGAGGTAAGGTGACGGACTCCCGACCGTAAGGTTGAGGGTTCGAATCCGGCACTCGGCACAATTCACAATTTTTATATCTTTGCTACGTTGTGCACCTTAATCCCTTCTTAACGGCTTGTGAACAGTTAGGTTTTTATTGTACGCTTTTTTACCCCTTTTTTTTGTTAGGAAAATAAAAGGATGGAATAAAACCATAAAAATAAAAATAAAAATATAAATAAAAATAAAATAAAATAAAAATTTTATAAAATGAAAACTATAAAAATACGGTCCTGATATTGGCCTTTTTTTTTGTGTGTGGACTAATCTTTACCTTGCAGATCAACCTACATTGCTCTCACCGTTCAGCATAATTTTTCCATGTTTACCTGGTTATATGAGTTTGTAATAACTCTGTTTACTTTTTCATTATTTTGGCATCGACAACTGGTCCCTAATTGTACTGAACTTAATTTACTGTTAATTTCTTTTATTTTGTACCTTACTTTTATTTTTATTAGTATTTTTTCCTTTTTGAGTACCATTTAACTTGAATTTTTAGAAACTTTATCTTGTATTTTCACTAACCTAATTAAGCAACCAATTAAAATTTAAAGCATATCTATTAATTAAGATGAGGAGGTTTAAGGGGTATTTCCCCTGTTGGTACTCCGTAATCGGTACGCCAGTTGCCAGTTGCCAGTCTATGGAGACTGCAGAAAAAAAAAGCTCTCGCAATTAAAATGAGTCTGCAAAATTTCTGATAACTTAATAATGAGTAAAATAACTTCACTTGAGGTAGGTGGAGAAGAAAACTATTTTCCGAGGAGACTTTTATGAGTTGTTGTTCCATATTTTATTTGTCTTCTTTCAATGAAGTTACCATAAAACAGAAATCAAATTTCTGATCTTGGGAGAATCCCGTGATATAGAATTGGTTGCTAATCTACAATTTTCATCAAAATTTATCAATATAATTTTTTTAGTTTATCTTACACAAATAATACTTTTCTTGCAGAAAACAAGCCTTCCCAAATTCTCTAATTTTCTTTCAAATTAGTGTCCATAAAGCAGATATCATGTTTTTTGGTATTCAAAAGGTCTTAGAGGAGGTCAACCCCCCCGTCCATTTTCCTCATTCCTTTCCAAAGAAATGTCCATGAAAATTATAAGAAAAAACATATTGCGCTTTCATTCAGGGTGAGAGTTAAAGTGATCTTTTTACGGTGGATTTCAAACCGGTTTCAGGCGAACTCGGTGAAGCTGGTGATTGGTCAACGCTCCACGCTTAAACCGCTCACGCCTCGGTGGGAACGAGCCTTAAAGGTTTCTAAAGAGAGTAAATATATTTAGCTCATCCGGGCACATTAGTTGGCCTACAGACTCTCACACGAAGAGAAAGTATATTTCGCGCACCCTGAGCGTATTTGAGTTTCAGACTTTCGGTTCAGAAGTGGATTCCTTCCACGGATCTATAATTATATGTTTTTTTCTTATCCCACTTGGTAAACAACGATATTTAGACCAATCTAAGAACCCGTGTGGTCTGATGGGAGGAGGGGGCAGCTTCTGTTGTGATGGAGCACCCATTAGGAAGAAAGCTGACTTGAAGCTGAATTGGAAGACAAAAAAAAAAAAAATGAAAATAAAAGCTTTTATTGGTGAATACAACTAGATTTTTTCTTCAACTATATATTATATCCGAAATAATTAAATCAGTGTCTTTTATAGATGCGTTAATTGATTAAAATACATGGAAAGTTTACATAACGTGCATTTAAATATCTCTTACAATCACGCGATATTTTTTTTTTCTGTTATAATATGTTTTTTTACAACATAATAAAAGGAGATAAAATAATATTTATATTATATGTATTCAACTGATTTTTTTTTCCTGTTTTTATTTAGCAGCTCTTCAAACACTACATTCTCTGGCCTTTGGTACAACAGGCTTTAGGTTCGAATCCTTACGGTGCCATAGGTGTTTGTTAGTGGTTCGGAATCCACTTTAAATAGGTCTTGGTCTAATATGACTATATAGCATTGAACTTAATGCTGACAACACTACCCGGAAAAGAGAGAACATCCCTCCTGTCTCGAAATCTACCAGTAGGCAGACCTGATGGCTAATTGGCTAGAACTCTGGCCTTTGGTATCACAGGCTTCAGATTCGAATCCTGGTGGTAGCGTGGATGTTTGTGAGTGGTTCGGAATCCACGTTAAACTGTAAGTAGTCAACTTAGCACAAAATATGCATAAAAGGACCGTGGAGAGACAAAGCAAACCAAACCTCAGACTGCAGATTTTCAAATTTATGTAAATATTGATTACAGTTTACTTATAAATAAAAAATATTTTGTCGCTTTTTTACATTATTTCCAATTAAAAATTCGGCATTATACAAAGTGGCATGAATTGCGTCTTATGATTGTTTTAAATTAAATGTCAAATGAAAAACGACGAATTTAATATAACAAATATATAGTTTAGTTAGTCGTTCTACGGTCATTTTGTGTGAACTTTAGACTAATTAAACCCAGACCTACATTTTAACGTGTATTCCGAACCACTCACAAACATCCATGCATCAGCCAGGATTTGAACCTGAAACCCATAGTATCAAAGGCCAGAGAGCTGCCCAATTGGCCATTAGTCCGCAAAAACTAAAAAATAAATAATATAGCATATAAATATTATATAGCAAAAAGTTATTATAATAAATAAAATTGTTATATATCAAATATATTTTTCTTTCTAATGCAGTTGCCAAACACTTAGAGAGCTTGTTCTTGGATGCCTTAAGGCAAGCGCTGCACAGACGTTACTGACTTTGCATGACCCAGGGGGCGCGTGTAACTTGAAGATAAGCCACGGACGCGAAGTAACAATGCCCCCGCAACGCTCTAAGATCCTATTAGGAACGGGACAGACGGTTTAAAGTGGATTCCGAACCAGTACAAACATCCATGGCACCGCCGGGATTTGAACCCGATACCTAATATTCAGGCCCAAAAATCTCAGATTGTAGATTTTCAAATTTATGTAAATATTGAATACAGTTCAAATTTATGTAAATATTGAATACAGTTCAAATTTATGTAAATATTGAATACAGTTTACTTATAAATGAAAAATATTTAAGAGTTTTGTTTCACAATTTCAAATTAAAAATTCGGCTTTATACAAAGTGGCAGGAATTATATCTTATATATTTAATTAAATAAGTTTTAAATTAAAACCTCAAATGAACTGACGAATTTAATATAACAATTATTAGTAACTATTTAAATTAATTATAAATATTAATATACAATTAACATAAATATTAATAACATAATAAATTATCCATTATTTAAAATAATACAAAATAATTTTTTTTTTCATTCATGGCGTAATATTTGATTAGGTACACGTAAAACAAATCAATGGCAGTGCAATAAATTATACAATAAATGCATGAGATGTCTACTAATCCAAAATATTCCATAAAATTCCCAAAATTTATTTTACAAAAATGTATTTTGTGAAATTCACGCAATTCGATTAAGAATCTTTAACTTAAAAAATAAAGATGCAAATAAAGCTTATAATTATGCTTAATGCTTATAATTAAACTCATAAGTGATTTTTAAGACTAAAAAGGCTATTTTATTGTATAGGCTACGTATATTTTAAATATTGTATCGTATTCGTTAATGATTACGTATTTTATTATTTGTTGTTTGTATACGTTGATTAGTTCGCGAATTGTATATTATTTTTTATTATACAGGTGTAGCAGATATTTTATTTATATTATTAAATTTTGTTTTCTCGTAAATAATTTGGACTCCATTTCCTGTAACTACTCCTATGAGGAAATTTGAACTTACTGAATGAAATGACTAATTTAATATAACAATTATTATTAAATATTTTATATTAATTATAAATATTAATGTATAATTAATGTAAATATTAATAACATAATAAATAATCCATTATTTAAAATAATATACAAAATAATTTTTTTTCATTCATGGCATAATATTTGATTAGGTACATGTTAAAAAAATTCAACAATGAACAGCTATCTACAATTAAAAAAAAATCCAATTAAAATTCTAACTCAGTAAGATATTGGTAATACATTAACTAACTAAGACGAAGGTAATACATTGGTTTTCACAACTTTGGGCATTATAAAAAAAATATATTCTGTAAAAGTGTGATAAATCTCACGTGCATGAAAAATATTCAAGGCAGGCCGGGGGTTGGCCACCCATTGCTTATGTAGGCACTACATTGTCAAATTTATGTTAAATATATTGAGTACAGTCCCTTCATAGATTAGGTGTATTTTATCATTTTTTAAAAATTATTTTCAGTTAAAAATTTGGCATTATACGAAGTGGCATAAATTGAATATGTTTTAATTAAGTTTGATAGGAAAAAATGACGAATTTAACATATAACAATTATTATTAATTATTAATAACATAATAAATTATTGATTATTTTAAATAATACAAAAAAAAATTTTTTTCGTTCATAATATAACATTTGATTATGTAGATGTAAAACAAATCAGCAATGAATCTCAAAAAAAATTTTTTTATCATTATCCCAAAACACGTACCAATTCTTTTTTTTTTTTCTTTCTAATGCAGCTGGCAAACACTTAGACATCTTGGTCTTGGATATGCCTTAAGGCAAGCGCTGCACAGACGTTACTCACTTTGCATTGCCCAGGGAGCGCGTGTAACTTGATGGTAAGCCACGGACGCGGAGTAACAATGCCCCCGCAACGCTCTACGATCCTATTAGGACCGGGACCTACGGTTTAAAGAGGATTCCGAACCACTACAAACATCCATGGCACCGCCGGGACACGAACCCGAAACTTGTAGTACCGAGCGCCAGAGCGCTAGCCACTCTGCCATTCAGGCCCCAAATTTAATATAACAATTATTATTAAACATTTATATTAATTATAAATATTAATATATAATTAATATAAATATTAACAACATAATAAATTATCCATTATTTAAAATAATACAAAATATTTTTTTTTTCATTCATGGCATAATATTTGATTAGGTACATGTAAAAAAAAAAATTCAACAATGAACAGCTATCTACAATAAAAAAAACCCCTTAAAATTCTAATTCCAATCTTCACCAACAGATGGCTCCACGCAGATCAGCGAGCGCTCCGAATCCGCCTCGGATCCTTCCTCTCCCCATCCCATCACTCGGGTACGAGCGAGTGCCTCCTCAGTACGAGAGAAGTCCTCTCGGCCGTCTCTCACTCTTGGATTCGCCGCCGCTACGCTGTGCGCCCCACTCTGCGACCTGCTCCCCCCGGGCAGCAGGACTCTGGTTGGAATTATCCTCGGCTTAAGTTCGATTGTTCTCTGTGTGCACACCGAGACCATGGAAAGGAATACGACCGCCGCACCCCCCTTCGGCATGCTGAGTAGCCTGGTGGCGACTCTGCTCTTCGCCCTGGCCGCACCGTCCGACGGCACGGGCGGGATGGGGATTAACTCTATCGCCGGTGGTGGGACTGCCGGCATGCTGCCCAATGCCTCGGAAATCACAGGTAGGCACTCTCTTGCACTTATATATGTGTTAAAAATTTATTTATATATAATATATGTATATTTATATATATCTAACACATATATTTATGTATATATATAATATATATCACATATATATAATAATTACATATATCATTGATAATTTATGTGATTGTGAATTAAAAAGTATCTTAAGTATTTAATCTCAATTTCTCTAAAACTTTTAGAGCAAATTATATATGATTATAAACACAACATTATCCTGTTTTGGATGCAAATTTATTGTAATATCTATATATAAAATATAGATATATATATATACATATATCTATGTGTGTGACCATCACATATATTTAATAATTACGCATATAATTGAGAATTTATGTGATTGTATGTGTATCTCAAGTATTTCAACTTTATTTTTTCTGAAATTTCTAGAGCAATTTATAGTTTGTTATAAGCACTAAGTCCTTTTTTGGATGGAAATCTATTGTAATATATACACATGTATAAAATAAATGTTTTTATATATTATATATTACATTATATTATATACTAATATATTATACATTATAGTATATTAGTATGTATATATATATATATTATTGCAAATAATGCGTAAGTTACATATTTAAATTATTTTCTAATATTCACTTTATTGGTAATGATTAAGAATTGGTAACTAAAATATATAATATTCCTTGATTTTTGTAATTCGGCAAAACGAATTCGACTTCATTTTTTTTAATTCGACATTGCTTCATTTTTTTCAATTCGAAATTACCTTGCGATATTTACGATTAATTTTTTTAAGATGCATATCATCCAAAGATATGGAAAATAGTTATATATATTTTCTTTATACCATTTTTAAATTAAAAAAAGTTTTTGATTTAAAAAAAAAAAAAAAAAAAAATGCGTTTGCCCGAATTTTGTACAATTTTAATATAGATATTAATAAAATATACTCAGATAATTTCTATAATTTTATATATTATAAATTTTAAGATTGCCGGATTTTTCCATTTTAATCGTATATTATAATAAAGAATGATAATAATTATGATAAAGAAAATAGATAAAATACGAACATGAATATGAAACAACGCGAGAAATAAGATTTAGAATTGATGATATTGCAATAAATTCTGCAGTAAATACGTGAGATGTCTACTAATACGCAATATTTTGTAAAACTCATAAAATATACCTGTCGAAAAAGTCTTCTGTGAAATTCACGGAATTCGATTATAAATTCATTCAAAGCTTTAACTCAAAATATAAAGATGCATATAATTAAACTCATAAGTGATTTTTATGGCTGATAAAGCCATTTTATCGTACAGATTACACATATTTTATATATAGTATCGTATATTTTAATATTTATGTACTTTATTATATATTGTTGTATACGTTGATTAGTTTTTGGATAGTGTGTTATTTTTTTTATTATTATACAGGAGTAGTACATACTTATTGAATGATATTAAATTTTATTTTTATTTATAATTTTGATTCCATTTTTTTAAACTATCCAGATTCTATTTTTCTATGAATAGTTTAAAGCTTTTGAAACTAATCACAAAAAAAAAAAAAAAATTAAATATATAAGTACACATGAATGCATAAGCAATAGATGTATAAATGTGTGTGCACAAACATTTTAAAATGCTTATAAAAATGGAAAATAATTCCACACTTTTTTCTGTCACTATATGTGCTTGCTTAATTATAACTACTTTAGAGTGATGTTTTTAATTATTGTTCATTTATATAAATGATATACATACGTTATTGAAGTAGCTTTTCGTTACGTTATTGAATTTATACGTTATTTATACGAATGAATTTATATGAATTTTTACGTTATTTATAAGTTATTGAAGTAGTTTTAGCGTGTATAATGATTTGTAACGTTGAGTGATTTTTAAAAAGGTAGATTGTTGTATAATTATTGGAAAAATAGTAATAATTTTATTTAAAGGATATAATTAATGTCAAATGCCGTCTATTCATTAAAAAATAATGTAATCCGTAATCTAATTTAATATTTTTTAATAATTTTCTAATTCTTAATAATTAATCTAACTTAATCCGTAATCTTTAATCTAATTAAAATAAACTATTCCTTAATGTAACCCTTCTAATCAAAAATCTAATCCTTAGTTATTTTATTATTCTACATTTAAAAGACACACAAAAAAAGACTTAAAAGTATTTTTTTATTGTAACATTATGCGTTCAATTTGTAAAAAGGTAGATTACTATATTTTTTTTATAATTATATAACAATAATTTTGTTTAAAAGATTTCATTAAAAGTCCAAATTTGCCTATTTATTAAAAAATAATCGAATCCTTAATCAAAATTTAATAATCCTTAATAATTAATCTAATTTGATAATTCATAATCCTTAATATAATTAAATTAATCTAATCATCTTAATCAAAAATCTAATCTTAGTTATTTTATTATTCTACATTTAAAAAGACGCAAAAAAAAGACTTAAAAGTCTTTTTTTATAGCAACAAAATGCGTTCAGTTTGTAAAAAAGTAGATTGCTATAAAATTATAAAAAAAGAATAGTAATCCTTTTATTTAAAAGAATATCATTAAAATCCAATGTCTCTTATTTATTCAAAAAAATGTAATTAATAATCCTTAAAAATTTTTAATTCTTATTAATGAATCTAATTCAATAATCCATAATCCTTAATTAAATAATCTAATCCTTGGTTATTTTATTCTTCTACACAAAAAAGACTAAAACATCTTATGCAACATTATACGTTATGTATTCCAGAAATCTTTATATTAGTCAAATTTAAGATTTTCTGTAAAATGCAAGAAATTATTATCCTTTTACACAATTTTTAAAACAAAATGACGCTTGAAAACAAAAACAAAAAATACGTGGGAAAAAAATTGAACATTAGTATTGTAGTGCCAATTTTTAAACCGTAACATCAATAGAATTTTGGGAAAAAATAGCATTTAAAAAATTCCGCTTAAGATAGTGATAACTTTTAATATCGTCCTTAATATTGAAACTGTTTCTATGTTTAAAATACTAATCTATTTTATGAAAATTTGAAAGTATCACTTATCTTATATTTTAAAGACAGAAGAAATGGAAATGTTTTCATTAGAGTAATGAATTCCTAGAAAAATCGAAGAATTATAATTTATGCTTCCAGTACGATAATAACTGTAGAATATTTTCTTTAAGATTAAAACAATTTTCTTATTATGATTTTAAAACTGATATATTTTTTTAAATATGAAAATAAAAATATTTTGTTATACATATCATGTTTTTCATATTCATAATTTAAATTTAAAAGGCAGAATAAAATATGTTGTACAAAAGCCAGAATAATATATGTTGTATTCAAAATGTTGTATAGAATAATGCTATATGTTGTATTGAAAAGACAGAATAATGTTATATGTTATATTCAAAATACAGAAGAAATAGAAATTCTTTCATTTGATTGATGAATTCCTAGAAAAATCGAAGAAATTTCATTTATGCTTATAGTACGATGATAACTATAAAATATTTTCTTTAAGATTAAAACTTTCAATTTTATTGAAAATATTTTTAAATATTTTTTGTTATATATCAATTTTTCATATTCAAATTCTAAAGACGAAAAAATATGTTATATATTTGTGTTATATTCAAAAGATGGAATAATGTTATATGTTATATTCAAAAGACAGAATAATGTTATATATTATGTTCAAAATACAGAAGAAATAGAAATTCTTTTCATTTGTTTGATGAAATTCCTAGAAAAATCGAAGAAATTTCATTTATGCTTATAGTATGACGATGACTATAAAATATTTTCTTTAAGATCAAAACTTTCAATTTTATTGGATATATTTTTAAATACTTTTGTTACATATCATTTTTCATATTCAAAATCAAAAGGAAAAATAACCATATATGTTATATTCAAAAATGAAAAAAAAAATATGTTATATTCAAAACACGGAAGAAATATGTCATATTCAAAAGACATAATGTTATATTTTATATTAAAAATTCAGAAGAAATATAATTTTTTAAATTGGGGTAAAGAATTCCTAGAAAAATCGAAGAAATTTCATTTATGCTTAAAGTATGATGATAACTATAAAATATATTTTAAGATTACAACTTTCAATTTTACTGAATATATTTTTAAATATTTTGCTACGTATTATTTTTTTCATATTCAAATTCAAAAGGGGAAATAACAAGACATTAGAATTTCATAGAAGTATATTTTCATGAATTATTCATTATATGACACCAAACATCGTAGATGAAAAAAATTTTCCCTTACAGTCGCAAAACAATCCAATCTTAAAACTAGCGAGTTATTTTTTTTTTCATTCATAATAAGGCACATTTAGCTTACTGCGAGCAATTATTTAAAACGAAACTTCCTATTATTTTTAATAAACAAAAATAATTTATCTTAATAATAATTATTTAATCGGCATTATAATCTCCGATGGAAGGAGAATGAGACATAAAAAACAAGTTTCGGTGAGAATTTAAAGATGGAAATGACCCATATAGAATGCGACGATATCCATTTAAGCCCTTCAGTATCATGAATTGAATGCAAAATCGATCTTGTTCGTTATTAAGTTCGCAATTAAATGTTAAAGTAAAATAAATGATTATTAGGTTTTTAGGTTATTCTGATTATGCTAAACCTTGATCAAACGCAGCGATTTCTATTTATATTTTTTAAATGGACGGTTATCTTTACAATTATGAATAATAACACGTTTGTGTTCATAGGACCACCAATACCTAAATAAATATGAATATGTTATTGTATTATTTTATAAACCAACCTCTCCAACATTTTTTGTGAGGTTGTTCAAATGTGATCAAACTCCAATGTACGATAATTGTTCTCTAATAAAACTAAAAGATTTTTCTCTAATGCAGCTGGCAAATACTTAGACCAAGATCTTTTATGTCATAAGGGCTGCACCGACGTTATTCATTTTGCCCTACCCAGGGGCGCGTGTAATTTGGAGATAAGCCACGCATGCGGAGTAACAATGCCACCACAACACTCTACGATCCTATTAGACCAGGACCTACGGCTTAACGTGGATTCCGAACCACTGCAAACACCCATGGCACCGCCAGGACTCGAATCAGAAATCTGTGGTACGGAGCACCAGAGCGCTAGCCACTCGGCCATCAGGCCCCCAAAAACAAAAAGATAAATTTTCTAAAAATTTAAAAATATATAAATAGCATTTTTTATATTATTTTTGTTCTAATGCAGCTGGAAATACACAGACAATTAATCTTTATGCCATAAGAAGGGATGCACCGCTGTTACTCATTTAGCACTACCCAGGGGGCACGTGTAGCTTGAAGATATACTATCTCCACGAGTTACCACGCGAGTTACACTATCTCCACAACGATCTACGATCGTATTAGAGAGGGAAGTACGGTTTAAAGGGGATTCCGAAACACTAAAAAAATCCATGCCACCACCGAGACTTGAACCAGAGCTCTAGCCACTCGGCCATCAGGCTCCCATAAATACAAATATGTTGTTATATTTTTTATAAGTCAACCTCTAAAACATTGTGATGTTATTCGAATATAATCAAATTCCAATGTACGATAATATTTCTCTGTGAAAATTAAAGGATAAATTCTCTAAAAATTAAAAAATAGAAATATTATAAATAAATATAGAACTAAAATAATATAATATAAATATATATATAATTAAAATAATATAATTTATATATAAAATAAAAATATAACTTTTTTTATAATATATATTTTTCCTTAACGTTCTCATGAAGTCAGGCTTTCAAAACACAAACTTTTTCATTTGAACCTTTCTCTAAAAACAGCAATAAACATCTTCTATGGTGAATCATAATTTCTTAAAGGTCGCCTTTAAATAACTGTTCTATTCGTTTAGCACGAAAGCTGATAACCCCACATACACCCAGATGATCGTAAAGTGAGTTGTAAAAGCTCACTTAAGCCTGTCATATTTAAGCGACTCCCTTACAGCGATAGCGTGGACGGACCTAATAAATCCTGTCCAAAAGCATGATAATATGAATTTCTAATCAGCAATCATTCATAATGTTCATATCAACATGGTTACTTTCTCAGCTGGTTACAGTTTAATTATTTAGGGTCTAATATGGATATATTTATTTTTCTTAGTAAAAGAAAGTTAAAGTTTTTGATCAATGAACTTACACAACCTATTACATCATAACTTCGTAAAGATCTTGTTAAGAATAACTATCCATATACGTGTTATACAAAAAACTGATACCCACACGTCCACCTAGATGATCGCTCATAAT
This sequence comes from Caerostris darwini, assembly GCA_021605075.1. Classification (NCBI taxonomy): domain Eukaryota; kingdom Metazoa; phylum Arthropoda; class Arachnida; order Araneae; family Araneidae; genus Caerostris; species Caerostris darwini. Next base: position 131,665 of record BPLQ01012298.1, read on the forward strand.
TTTTTGAAAGCAGATATGCTAATATTAATTTCTAATCAACAATGTTCATATCAAGGGGCCTGAATGGGCGAGTGGGTCTGGCGCTCGGTACCACAGGTTTCGGGTTCGAGTCCCGGCGGTGCCATGGATGTTTGTAGTGATTCGGAATCCCCTTTAAACCGTAGGTCCCGGTCCTAATTGGATCGTAGAGCGTTGCGGGGACATTGTTACTCCGCGTCCGTATCTTCAAGTTACACGCGCTCCCTGGGTAATGCACAGTGAGTAACGTCTGTGCAGCGCTTGCCTTAAGGCATCCAAGACCAAGCTGTGTAAGCGTTTTCCAGCTGCATTAGAACAAAAAAAAAGTTTAATGGACAGTGATTATTCAGAAGTAACAAGCACAATCGTATACTCTAAAAATTATCTATATACTGTCTTTACACAAATTAGGGCATTCCCAATTAATCCCAATTTATTCTTCAACATAGTCTCCTTCAAGAGTGATACATACATTCCAGCGCACCTCTAACTTTTCGATGCCATTTTTGTAGGACGATTTGATACTGCTCTCAAAATAGATCCCAATTTCGGCAATTTTAGCCACATTTTTTTCCCTGGAGCATCTTTTCGATATCTGTAACAAGTCAGTAGTCGCTGGGGGCCATATCTGGAAAACGCGTTGGGTGGGAAGCAATTCGAAGCATAATTCATTCAATTTAACCATAGTTTTCATCGACTTGTGACATGGAGCATTGTCTTGGTGAAGCAAAACTTTTTTCTTTTACATGTGAGGTCGTTTTCTCTTGATTTCTGCTCTCAATCGATCCAATAATTCCATGTAATATTCGCAATTGATAGTTTTATCTTTTTCAAGATAGTCTATGAACAAAATGCCTTGCGCGCTATGCAATACGCATGCTATAACCTTTCCAGCTGACTTTTGTTTTTGGTCGCTTTGGACGACTTTCACCGTCTACTGTCCACTTAGCTGATGATCTTTTTGATTCAGGTGTGTAATAGTGGATCCATGTCACATACCGACGCAATAAATCCTTTTTATCTCGCTTGAAGAACTCCATACAGCGCTTTGAATTGTCGACGCGTTGTTGTTTTTGATCCAGTGTGAGAAAACTCGGCACCTATTTCGAAAGTAATTAAATGTTTAAATATTTGTGTAAAATTGTAACACACTACTTTTTGATATCTTTAAGGTATGTCACGCTATTTAACATTCCGGTCTTTCAAAAGTATTTTGTACACTTTTTTTTATGTTTTCCGTAACAACTGCAGATTTTGGACGACCAGAGCGTTGAGCATCATCGGTGTTTGTACGACCTAGTTTCAATTCAGCATATCAATCAATAATATTTTATTTCTCTGAAGCAGATTATTCATAACGCTAATCCACTCACTATTTGGCTTCAAAGCTACTTTTTCCGATCCAGAAACAATGTTTAATCAACGCACAAAATTCTTTTTTATCCATTGTTCCATCCCTACGCATATAACCAATGTGGCACGTGTAAGACACCTTCCCTAGATTAGAAACCAAAATACTAAATAGTGGTGTAGGCATCCCGCTAACATCATAATTAAACCAAAAGGCCCATCCTTAATCTTGCTGTCTAACGAACAGAAATGCGCAGTTCCACGATTTCATGATCATTACTTTTAAATTCTGGTCTACCAGACAGCAATTCATGAGCTGTCAACCTATTAAACTCGCTGCTTTACATTAAGAAGTTTCCCAGCTGCTGTCTTCGAAACCAAATCATTCAAAATCACTGAAAGCTCTCTAAGAAACAACAAAGCCATTTTTGACACCCATGCATCAAGGAATTTGGAATCCCGCTTAGAAGGGTGTTGCGAAAATATTTCCGAGCATGCATTCCATCCCGTTCCAAAAGAATGGAGAGAACCACCAGAGTCTATCCGCTCTTGACCGACATTTGACGAGAACTTACTAACTTTTGACAGTCTCCTGTCACGCGGTGGAAGAAGGTTATTAATGGTGGATTAAATGGTGGCTCTCCGCACAGTATTAAACCACCGCAGTCATTTCTGCTCTGTTGTGATTTGAAATGTCATAACCTCGGATTTGAGAGCTTGGATTTGTGAACAAAGGGGTTTATGATTGCCGCTTCTACTTGAGAAATATTGCATAAGAATAATCTTTTATCTGCGATTATGAGGTGAAATAGAAGTTCTTGGTTTATAAAGAAGAATTAAATAAAAAGCAAAGGAATGACTTGCATAACCACCAATATTCAATTGTTAGGTATTTATTAAAGAAATACTAATCATCGCGATGAATTAATAATTTTTATTATTTAGTAATAATCAAATCATTATTACTGGTATGCTAACATTAATAATGTGCAACGTATAATAATGCATTGTGTTACTGTTATTTCTTTTCAAGGAGACTGATGGTCAATCAGTTAACGCTCTAGCCTTTAGTACCTCACACATTAGGCTGAAATCCTGGCGGGGGTATGGATGTTTGTTAGTGGTGCGGAATATACATTAAACTGTAGGTCATGGACTTATTATCCTAAAGTGTGCAAAAAAATTATCGTAGAGTGACAGAAATCACTATCGTGTCTCCTGCTTTCTGTAAACAGTGACTATAACAATACCATCAGCGGATTCGAATCCTAATCCTTTTATACAGCATTTTCGCACGTTGTCACCAATCCACAAGTCATCCTATTGTCGTGATATAGTTTCTGAAAGCAACGAAAGCAGCAATGGCTGCCAACAAGTTCAAATTCTGAATACTTTGACATTTTAGCTAAGCATTTATCCTATGAGGCACGAATCGGACATCCCTAGATTAGAAAACTAAATACTCAGAAGGGATGTAGGCCACCCGCTAATATCATAATTACATCAAAAGGCACATCCTTAATCTTACTGTCTAACTAACAGTAAGGTGCAGATCCACGATTTCAAGATCATTACTTTTAAATTCTGGCGTACCAAACACCAATCCATGAGCTGTCAAATTATTAAACTCGCTGCTTTACCAAGAAGTTTCCCAGCTGCTGTCTTCGAAGCCAAATCATTCAAAATCACTGAAAGCTCTCTAAGAAATAACAAAGCCACTTTTGACACTCACGCATCAAGGAATTTGGAATTCCGGTTAGAAGGGTGTTGCGAAAATATTTCCAAGCAGGCATTCCATCCCGTTCCAGAAAAGAATGGCGAGAACCACCGGAGTCTATCCGCTCTTGACCGACGTTTGACGAGAACTTACTAACTTTTGACAACCCCCTGTCACGCAGTGGAAGAAGGTTATTAATGGTGGATTAAATGGTGGCTCTCCGCACTACATTCGCCCACCGCAGTCTTTTCTGCTCTATTGTGATTTGAAATGTCATAACTTCGGATTTAAGAACTTGGATTTGTGAACAAAGGGGTTTATGATTGCCTCTTCTACAGGAGAAATATTTCGTAAGAATAATCTTTTATTTGCGATTACAGGTGAAATAGAAGTTGTTGGTTTATATAGAAGGAATATATAAAAAGCAAGGGTATGGCTTGCATAACACCAGTGTTCAATTGTTAGGTATATATTAATAAAATAATCATCGCGATTAATTAATAAATTTTATTATTTAGTAATAATCAGTTCATCATTGCTGGCATGATAATATTAATTATGTGCAACCTGTAAAATGATATTTTGTATTACCCTATTTGCGTATTATAACTAAACCCGTAGTATTTGCGTGTCATGCAGCAGAAAACCCCGGAAAACTTCTATGAGGGACCTTGAATGTCGCTGCAAGACTCTTACAAGAGCAGTTTAAGTCAACATTTCGTAATCAACAATTTCGTAAGAATAATCTTTTATCTGCGATTACGGGGGAAATAGAAGTTGTTGGTTTACAAAACAGCAATGATTTATAAAGTAAATGCGTAGCTTGTATAATCATCAAATATTAATTATTTATTTTTAGTAAAATAACCACGATTAATTAATAATTTTTATTATTTAATATTAATCAATGGGACTGACTGCTAGAGTGACTCGGCTCGGTGAGACAAGTTTCGGGTTCGAGTCCCGGCGGTGCCATGAATGTTTGTAATGGTTTGGAATCCACTTTAAACCGTAGGTCTCTGGTATAATATAACTGTAGGGCATTGGTAATAGAACTGACAACCCTACGACGTAAAAAGAAAACATATCCGGTCTCAAAATCTGACAGTAGGCAGACGGCCATGGACACCAATGGGGCTGTTGCGCCAATGATGATATTGATGATGAGTATTAATCAATTTATCATTACTGCTATGATAATATTAACGATGAACAACATTTAAAAGAATGATTTGCATTCGGTTTGGTTTTCTTTTCAAGCGGCTTGATGGAAAACTGGCTAGCTCTGGTCTGTAGTAAAACAAGCTTCAGGTTCGAATCCTGGTGGTAGCATGAATATTTGTCAGTGGTCCGGAACCCACGTTAAACTGTAGATCATGGCATAGTTAGCCTAAAGTGTGCAAAAGAATTATCGTAGAGCGACAAAATCATGCCAAATTTATATTCAAATGCCTCTTACCTTGTGCTTATTCAGGCACAAATATGTAGTAGTTTCAGCCTAGTCCAGGATATATCTCAGGATACCTGTTAGAGAAAAATAATTGTATGCTATTTCCATATGGAATGATTCCCCCAAAAGAGTGACTGGCTAGTTTGCAGGCGTATCTTTCCTATCCAACGAAACCGACCAGTTTATCGTGCACATACCCGGCATAGACACGGGAACTTTCGCTTCATATTTCGGAAATTAACCGTATCATCAAGTCTATCGTGATTTTTATTTTTAAAAAATCTAAAATATTTAATAAAATTTTATTTATTTATTTAAATTAAGAACATTTAATTAATTATTATTAATTTGGGACTGATGGCCGAGTGACTAGGCACTGACACTCGATACCACAGGTTTCGGGATCGAATCCCGGCAGATGTTATCTGTCTCACCGTAAAAAAGAAATCCCAGTAAAAAGAAAGCCTCTACTGTCTCGAAATATGCCAGTGAACAGGCCTTGGCACTCCATGGGGCTGTTGCGTCCATGATGATGATATAAAAAATTTGTTTAAATAAGCCAATTATAAATATATATCGTATAATATTATGCATGCAGTGGACCTGAATGGTCTAGTGGCTAGCGCTCGGTACCGCAGGTTTGGGTTTGAGTCCCGGCGGTGTCATGGATGTTTGTAGTGGTTCGGAATCCACTTTAAACCGTAGGTCCCGGTCTAATAGGATCGTAGAGCGTTGCGGGGGCATTGTTACTCCGCGTCCATGGCTTGTCTTCAAGTTACACGCGCTCACTGGGTAATGGAAAGTGAGTAACGTTTGTGCAGAGTTTGCCTTAAGGCATCAAGATCCCAAACTGTCTAAGTGTTTGCCAGCTGCATTAGAAAGAAAAAAAAATGTATGTATGTTTATTTTTTCTGTTTTTTTATTAAAATTTGAAATATTATTTGTTTATATCTTTTTTTTAAATTTGGAAGAATTTGTGCATTCCAATTAATGAAGTAATATTAATAAAAATTATTTTTAATCCTTTAGCGAAAATGAGGGGGAACAAATCTCATTTTCATTGTGATATACAATGTTATTAGAGTAGAAATATTTCACGTAAATAATCCATTTCGTGACACTATGGTTAGAATATTATCATATAATCTATGTAATATGATGAATAAAAGTAAATTTATTTTAAAAGTTTTCAGCCTATGCTATGTATTGAATATTTATTTTAAAGGTTTAAAACAGTGTTTGTACAATGAAAATTTCAAAATCCCCCCCAAAAAAGACTATAAAACTCCAACTCTAAAATTCATGAAATAACGCAATAAATGCAGAGAGTACACTGTAAGGTTACTCAAACTGGAGATTATAAAATCACCTTTTTTTCTACAAAAGTGACAAAAATGCGAGCTTCATGGAGTCTACTCCGTCGTCCTCGATAAAATGTTCCCCAGAAAGTGGCTTAACACTGAGTCACTGTCAACACACGCTGTCATGTAAAATTTTAAAACTGCTCTGTCGGCCATATTGCTTTGCGATTTATTATTTTTTTCGTTCTTGCGTTTAAAAAGAAAAATATTTGTGCTTTATAAAGGATGTACAAAAATGTGTTAAAAAAAACTTATTCTTGTTTGCTAAAGAAGATGGTGTGTTGTATGTTATAGTAAAGAATGTACAGTGTACTTTTAATAAAGTACGGATTTTTTTTTTTTTTTTTTTGAGATTTTATTTTATATTTCAATGTAAGCTTTTATGTTAATAGTTTGAATGTATAAAAAGAGATCCAAGCAGTAAAAGGACGAAATATTTCTTTTTGTAGTTCAAACTTTACTATGTCATCCAGTTTAGAAATAAAAATGTTATATTATTTTAAATATACTTTAAAAAATCATTTTACTGTATACCATTTTATATTTTTTTAAAAATATAAGAAAAATGTGATACATTATAAAAGAATCGATAATTTTTTAATTTTACAAAAAAGCTTAAGAATGACTGAGTGTAACCATAAACTAGTTAAAATATCCTTTTATATTTATTAAACTAAGTCAAATAAAAGGGTGCATGATGGACGTTTTAAAATAAACTCGGGGCCACAGTTTTTGGGTTCGAGTCTCGGCAGCGCCATAGATGTTTGTAGTGGTTCAGAATTCACTTTAAACCGTTGGTTCCGGTCTTATATGACTTTAAAATGCTAGGCTTAGGGTTGAAAGCCCCACCCTATAAGAAGGAAATATGTCATGTTTCGAAATCTTCCAGTAGGCAGACAGCCTTGGCCCACCATGGGGCTGTTGCGACAATGATAATGATATAAAAATAATTTATTTAAATAATTATAAATATATCTCATACAATATTAAATATTTATAATTTTTTCAATACTTTTGTTAAATATTAAGAATAATATTTCATTTAAAGTTTTTAAAATTTGAAAAATAAAGTGCCTATTCATAATTCCTCATATTCCTAATTGAAAAATAAAGTAATTATTCCTGTTAATAAAGTGCAATTAGTATTAGGAAATATGGGCCTGAATGGCCCAAAGGCTAGCGCGCTGAAGCGGTATCACAAGTTTCGGGTTAGAGTCCCGGCTAGTAGTGGTTCAGAATCCATTTTAAGCTGTAGGTCCCGGTCTCATATGACTGTTGGGCGTAGAGCTGACAACCCTACCCCGTAAAAAGAAAAATATCTCTCGTCTAGAAATCTATCAGCAGGTAGACGGTCTTGGCCAACACTGGGCTGTTGCACCAATGATGATCAATAGGAAATTTATTTTTGATCCATTGGTAACAACGAATATATATATATATAAATAAATAAATAAATAAATAAAAATAATTTTCCTATTACTAACCTGTAAACGAAACATGTGGCACCGAGCTGTAGTCACTCGGCCATCAGGCCCGCATTTATTTATTTTAGTTTAATTAATAAAAAGGCCATTTTAACTAATTTATGGGTAAATTCATGCATTCTTTTAGCTTTTTCGTAAAAATTTAATTATTTTCGTCTTTATTTTTTTATAATTTATCCCATTTTTCTGATATTTTTTTAAAAAGTAAAATTGAATAATGTAAAATTTATAAAGGATATTTAAAATTTGTATTCTTAAACTGGATGACATAGTAACGTTTTAACAAAAAAAAATATTTCATAAATTTACTGCTTGTGTCTCTAACTATTAACATAAAAGATTATAGTGAAATATAACACAAAATCACAAAAATAAAAAACATAAAATCCTATCTTTATTAAATGTACACGGTACATTCTTTACTATAACATAAAACATACCATCTTCTTCAACAAACATAACAAAGAAATTTTTTAACACATTTTTATTCATCCTTTACATAGCAGAAATATATTTCTTTTTAAAATCAAGAACGAACAAAATAAGTTACAAAGCAATATGGCCGACAGAGCAGTTTTAAAATTTCACATGACAGCGTGTGTTGTCAGTGTTAAGCTACTTTCTACGTGCAAGGGGGAACACAATCTGGGTAACATTTTATCGAGGACGATGGAGTAGACTCCATGAAGCTCACATTTTTGTCACTTTTGTAGAAAAAAAAAAGTGTTTTTGTAATCTCAAGTTTGAGTCACCTTACAGTGGACTCTCTGCTTTTATTGCGTTATTTCATAAATTTTATAGCTGGAGTTTTATACTCCTTTTTCAAAAGATTTTGGAATTTTCGTTGCGCAAACACAGTTTTAAATTTTTAAACCTTTAAAATAAATATTCGATACATTCCAAAGACTGAAAACTTTTTTAATAAATTTATTTTTAGTCTTCATATTATATGATTACATTCTGGTCATAGTGATACGAAATAAATTATTTGCGATGTATTTCTACTTGAATAACCTGATATATGTTATTCCTATGAAAATGTGATAAATTTTTCACCCGTTTTTGCTTATGGATTAAAAATAATCTCTCTGTTACTAATTTTACTTCACTAATGGGAAGGCCTGATGGACGAATTATTAGAGCTTATTGCTAAAGGTTTAGAGTTGGAATCCCGACGCATCCATGGGTGCCTGTAGTGATTCGGAATCCACTTTAAACCATAAGTCCCAGTCTAATATGACTGTTGAACGTAGGACTGATAAAACTACTTCATAAAAAGAAAACATTTCACGTTTCAAAATCTATCAGTAAGCAGACGTCTTTGGCCCACCATGGGGCTGTTGCGTCAATGATGATGATAAAAAATTAATTTATTTAAATAATTATAAATATATCTCATATAATATTAAATATTTATATTTTTTTCAATACTTTTGCTAAATATTATGAATATTGTTTAATTTAAAATGATTAAAATTTAAAAAAATATTTGCATTCCTATTAATGAACTGAAATTAGTAAAAGGAAACTTCTTTTTAATCCATTGTCAAAAACGGGCGAGAAAAAATCGATAAATAAAAACAATTTTCCTATTACTAACCTGTAAACGAAACCTGTGGCACCAAGCTCTAGTCACTCAACCATCTGGCCCTCATTTATTTATTTTAGTGTAATAAATAAAATGGATATTTTAACTAATTTATGGTTAAATTCATGCATTCTTTAGGCCTTTTCGTAAAAATTAAGTAATTTTCGTCTTTTTTTTTTTTGTTATAATTTATCACATTAATATTTTTTAAAAATGCAAAATTGGATAATGTAAAAAGATTTATAAAGGATATTTAAAATTGTTCAAAAATTTTTTTTCTAAATCAGATGATATAGTAAAGCTTTAACAAAAAAAAATTATTTCAATATTTTACAGCGTTCTTTTCTTTTTATACATTTAAACTATTAGCATAAAAGGTTACAGTGAAATATAAAATAAAATCACAAAAAAAAAAAAAAAAAAAAATCCTTGCTTTATTAAAAGTACACTGTACATTCTTTACTATAGCATACAACACGCCATCTTCAGCAAACATAAAAAAAAAAATTTTTTTAGCAAATTTTTATACATTCTTTACATAGCAGAAATATTTTTCTTTTTAAATGCAAGAATGAAGAAAAATAAATAAATCTCAAAGCAACATGGCCGACGGACTAGTTTTAAAATTGTACATGACAGTGACTCAGTGTTAAGCCACTTTCTACGTGCAAGGGGCGACACAATCTGGGGAACATTTTATCGCGGACGACGGAGTAGACTCCATGAAGCTCACATTTTTGTCACTTTTGTAGAAAAAAAAGGAATTTTTATAATCTCAAGTTTGAGTCGCCTTACAGTATACTCTCTGCATTTATTGAGTTATTTCATGAATTTTCGTTGTACAAACACAGTTTTAAAGTTTTTATTGTTTAAAATAAATATTTGATATATAAGACTGAAGAAAAGACTGAAAACTTTTAAAATAAATTTATTTTTAGTCATCATATTATATATATGATAAAATTCTAACCATAATGACACGAAATAAAATATTTATTTGATATATTTCTGTGCGAATAACCTGATATATCACAATAAAAATACGATTTTTTTTTCCCGTTTTTGCTAATGGATTAAAAATAATTTTTCAATTCCTAATTTTACTTTATTAATGGGGAAGCATATATTTTTAAAATCTTAAATATTTATGAAAAATATTGAAACATTATAGATATTTAATATTATACGAGATATATTTAAAACATTTTCATTGGCTCAACATCCCCATGGTGGGCCAATGCTGGTACTCGAACCCGAAACCTGTGGCACCGATCTCTAGTCACTCGTCCAACAAGCCCCCCATTTATTTATTTAGTTAAATAAAAAGCATATTGTAACTAATTTATGGTCAAACTTATACAATCTTTAGGCCTTTTCGTAGAATTAAGAAGTTATCAACTTTTTTATAATTTATCTACTTTTTCTTATATTTTTAAAAATATAAAATTGAATAGAGTAAAATCCTTTTTTTAACTATATTTAAAATTATATAAAATTTTTATTTCGAAACTGGATGACACAGTATAGTATTAACAAAAAAATATTTCGTCTTTTTACTGTTTGCAACTCTTTTTATGCATTTAAACTATTAACATTAAAGGTACAGGGAAATATAAAATAAAATCACAGAAAAAAAGAGATAAAACCCGAGCTTTATTAAAAGTGCACGGCACATTCTTTACTATAACATAAAACATATCATCTTCTTCAACAAACAATAAAAAAAAAAAAGTTTTTTAAACACATTTTTATGCATCCTTTACATATCAGAAAAATTTTTCTTTTCAAAAGCAAGAACGAAGAAAAAATAAATCCCAAAGCAAGATGGCCGACAGAGCAGTTTTAAAATTTCACATGACAGCGTGTGTTGTCAGTGTTAAACCACTTTTACGTGCGAGGGGCGACATATTCTGGGGAACATTTTATCGAGGACGACGGAGTAGACTCCACGGTGCTCGCATTTTTGTCACTTTTGTAGAAAAGTGTTTTTATAATCTCCAGTTTGTGTCACCTTACAGTGTACTCTCTGCATTTATTGCGTTATTTCATGAATTTTATAGCTGGAGTTTTATAGTCCTTTTTTGGAGGATTTTGGAATTTTCGTTGTACAAACACAGTTTTGAAGTTTTAAAATAAATATTCATTACATTGCAAAGACTGAAAACTTTTAAAATAAACTTATTTTTATTCGTCGTATTATATATATATTTGTATTATGTGAATATATTCCGGCCATATTGACACGAAATATATTATTTATGTGATATATTTATATTCGAATAAAATGATATATCACAATAAAAGTGGGATTTTTTCTCCTATTTTAGCCAATGAATTAAAAACAAAATTTTCTATTCCTAATCTTACTATATTATCTAATGGGGAAGCAAATATTTTTAAAATTTTAAATATTTATAAAAAGCATTGATAAATTATAGATATAATATTATATTAGTTATATTCATGACTTCTTCTTCATTGACTTAACAGCACCATGCTGTTCCAAGACCTTTTGCTTATTACTACTACACCACACCACACCACACCACACCACACCACTGTGATTAGAACTGAGTTGCTCTTTTACAATTTGGGAATGATGTGGGTTAGAAGTTTGACTGGACTCTGTAAGGCTCTACAGTCATATGAGACCAGGACCTACGACTTAATGTACATTCCGAACCATTACAAATATCCATGGCACCGCCGGGACTCAGACTCGAACTCGAAACATGTGGTAACGAGCTCTATTCGATCGTTCATCAGGCCTCCATTTATTCGGTTTAGTTTAATAAATAAAAAGGAAATTTTAAGTAATTTATGATTAAACTCATGCATTCTTTAGGGGTTTTAGTGAAATTAAAAAATTCTTCGTCCTTTTATTATAATTTATCGTCTTTTTCTTATATTTTTAAAAATATAATATTGAATACAGTAAAAAGCTTTCTTAAAGGATATATAAAATTATGTAAAATTTCTATTTCTAACTATATGACATAGTAAAGTTTAACAATATATATATATATCATGGTTTTCTGCTTGTGTCTCTTTTTATACATTTAACTATTAACATAAAAGGTTACAGTGAAATATAAAACAAAATCACAAAAAAAAAAAGATAAAATCCTGGCTTTATTAAAAGTACACTGTACATTCTTTACTATAACATACAACACACCATCTTCTTCAACAAGCAAAAAAAAGTTTTTTTTAAACACATTTTTATTCATCCTTTTCATAGCAGAAATATTTTTCTTTTTAAAAGCAAGAACGAAAAAAAAAAAAAAAGTCGCAAAGCAATATGGCCGACAGAACAGTTTTAAAATTTTACATGACAGCGTGTGTTGACAGTGTTAAGCCACTCTCTATGTGCAAGGGGCAACACAATCCGGGGAACATTTTATCGAAGACGATGGAGTAGACTCCATGAAGCTCGTATTTTTGTCACTTTTGTAGAAAAAAAAAGTGTTTTTATAATCTGCAGTTTGAGTAACCTTGCAGTGGACTCTCTGCATTTATTGCGTTATTTCATGAATTTTATAGCTTGAGTTTTATAGTCTTTTTTGGAGGATTTTGGAATTTTCGTTGTACAAACACCGTTTTAAAGTTTTAAATCTTTAAAATAAATATTCTTATATTGCAAAGAGAGAGAACTTTTTTTAAAACAAGTTCTCTCTCTTTGCAATATAAGGAATATTTATTTTATATGAATTTTATTCTGACCATAATGACATGAAATAAATTATTTATTTGATATATTTCTTCTCGAATATCATGATATATCACAATAAAAATGAAATTTTTTTCTCCAGTTTTTTGCTAATAGATTAAAAATAATTTTTATATTACTAATTTTACTTCACTAATGTTAAGTCCTGATGGACGAATGGCTGGAGCTGGGTGTCAGAGGTTTAGAGTTCGAGTCCCTACGGTGTCATGGATGTTTGTAGTATTTCAGAAACCACTTTAAAGCATTGGTTCCGCTCTAATATGACTGTAGAAAGTTGAGAATATGACTGAAAACCCTGCCCGGTAAAAAAGAAAACATCAGTTGTTTCGAAATTTGCCAGTAGCCAGATGATCTTGGCCCACCATGGGGCTGTTGAGCCAATGAATTAGAAGGATAAACCAAATAAATATATTTTTAATTATAGCGACGTCATTCGTTAATTATATAACAGATGTATAGCAATTTAAGCGTTGATCAGCATGCACGTGTGCTGATTTCTGCGTTATTCTTACAATAAAAAAAGAAAAATTATTCACTGCCTTACAAAGCTATCAAAAATATGAACAGTCACATATTTGTATTACCCGTGGAAAAAATACGAAATAATAGTCAATCTATTCAAAAAGTTAATTAATAGTCAAAGGTAGTTAAACACTTAAACATAGTGGTAGATTTAGGCGACCTCGAACCAGAAACCTGTGTTACCGAGAACCAGAGCTTTAATCACTCGGCCATCAGGCTCCTAATTTGCAATCATCATTGGCTCAACAGCCCCATGTCTTGCCAAGGTCTTCTGCCTACCTTTATTTTTCTGGGTAGGGTTGTCAGCCCTACGCCCAACGCTCTACAGTCATATCAGACAGGATTCTATGATTTAAAATGGAATTTCGAATCACTACAAACATCCACATCCAAACACCTCTGGAAGTTGAACTCGAAACCTGTGGTACCGAGCGCTAATCATTCGGCCATCAGACCTCTAATTTACAATCACTAACAAAAAAATTTTTTATTTTTCAAAAAAGAAAATATCCCATAATTCATGTTTCTAGTATTATATTTATTTCTTCATTACTAAACTAACTCATCATCGTCATTGGCGCAACAGCTCCAACGATGATAAGGGTGGGCCAAGGCCGTTTGCCTATTGGCAGATTTCGAAATATGAGTTGTCATCTTTTTACGAGATAGGGTTGTCAGCCCTACGCCCATCGCTCTACAGCAATATTAGACCGGAACTTATGGTTTAAACTGGATTCCGAACCCCTACAAACATCCATTGCACCACTAGAATCGAACCCGAAACCTGTGGCTCTGAGAGACAGTCACACGGTCATCAGGCCTCTAATTTACAATCATTAGAGAGTTTTTGCATACCGTACGTTAGTTACCGTAGGACGTCCGTCAGCTTTTTCTCCCTAGCGCGCATGCTCATAGGAAACATTATTACAGATACGCATGCGCGCTAGGGAGAAAAAGCTAACGGACGTCCTACGGTAACTAACGTACGGTATGCAAAAACTCTCTATTAACAAAAAAATGTTTGCATGAAAAATTCATATATTTTCGAAAAACGAAAATATTCAGGTTGCTAGTATTATATTCTTCCTATTATTCCTTAATAAACCAATTAGGAAGGTTATAAAATTGTTATTTGAAAAGTTCCTAGAATTTTTTTTAAAGATGGAAGTATAATCCTTTAAAATTAATTTATACACAATTTTTAATGAATAGCAAACTTATATGTTTTATTTCTAAATTAATATACTAAAATGAAATATATTTAAAATGTAATACTAATTTAAAATAAATTTTAGGCGAATGTAAATTTAATGCTTTCTTAAATAATTTAAACTTAAACATTCTTAATTCATATAGTTCAGAATATATTAATAATGTTTTATAACTCATACACAAGTTAATGTAATATTAAGTTATAATTTTTAATTCTTAACTATTAAATTGTGAAAATGCAGTATTTTATGGAAATATCTCAGAGTTATATATGCCAGATTTACTTTAAATGTCTCTCACGGGGAAAACAGAATGTGAATATCAAGTTATATGTAGATAAATATTAAACTAATGTAATGCAATAAATTATGCAAATGTGACCCCGTTTGGTAAGTGACTTCATGTTTTACATTTATAGAAAGGGCATATAGGATTTTACATTTGCTCACGAAATTTAAATTTCAAATCGTTATAAAAGGTATCACATATTTGGTAAATGTTAGTAAAGATTTTAATATAAATTTTATATCTATAGTATATATTTATATCTATTATATATTCAGATTTTAATATTTATTATTTAGATCTTAATATTATATATTTAGATTTTTATATATATCTCAATTAAAATATATATTTTACATGATTTTTTTTTGGTCGAAATGTTATTTAGTTTGTTTATTAAATGTTTTTATTTTTGGAAATGATTTGTATTTTCCAAATTATTTGGAAAATATAATTTAACTATTATTTAAATCTTAATATTAAATGTTTTAGGCTCTTCAAATAGATATCAATTTATGACTAACTTTTAAGATTGAAATTAATTTTAAATTACACTTGACTTGGCTTTCAGCAGACAATCTTTTAAGCCAATTATACATATTTACTTGTTTAATTACTCAATTATTAGCTCGTGAAAGAAATTTAAATAAATATATGGTTAAAATAGCTTTAAATAAAAAAATGTATATAATCGGCTAGTCCAACGTACAGGTTATTCGTAACATTTAGAAATTAATGCAAGAACAAAACGCATGATAGCAATTTTAAAAAATAGTTGTGGAAAACCAAACGATTTTCTTTTCTCGAAAAATATCGTTTTCAGTTTGAAATAAAATTGTGTCTGTATTCATCAGACGATATTTTACAACAATTTCACATTATTTAATTATCCGCTCACGAAATAAAATTAAATAAATATCATGCATAAAAAAGCTCGTGAAAGAAATTTAAAATAAATATCCTGCATAAAAAAGCTCGTTAAAGAACTTTAAATAAATATTATATTTTAAAAAGTTTAAAATAAGAATATATATATAATAAAAATTTCCGATATACAGGTTACCCATAAAATTTTGAATTTAATGTGAAAACAAATCACATGAATAAATTCTTATGACAAACACATCTTAAAAAAAATTAAAAAGAAATTATTGAATGCCAAACGATTTTCTTTATCTCGAAAAATTTCCTTTTCACTTTGAAATAAAATTGTCTTTACTTCCATAAGACGGTCTATTAGAAACATTTTACATTATTTAATTATTCGCTCGTGAAAGAAATTTAAATAAACACTAAGAATAGTTCGTGAAAGACATTTAACACATATAAATAAACATGATAAGTATGAAAGAAATAAAAAACACATGAAAAAATTTTAAAAAATCACGTGAAAGAAATTTAATAAAAAATCACGTGAAAGAAATTTTTAAAAAAACTGAAAGAAAGAATTCCAAACGAAATTTAATAAAAAATCACGTGAAAGAAATTTAATAAAAAATCACGTGAAAGAAATTTAATAAAAAATCACGTGAAAGAAATTTAATAAAAAATCACATGAAAGAAATTTAAAGAAATTTAATAAAAAATCAAAAAGAATTTAATAAAAAATCGTGAAAGAAAAATAAAAAATCACGTAAAGAAATTAAAAAAATCCAATAATAAAAAATTCACGTGAAAGAAATTTAATAAAAAATTCATATAAAAGAAATTTAATAAAAATTAACAAAAAGAAATTTAATAAAAAATCACAAAAAGAAATTTAATAAAAAATCACAAAAAGAAATTTAATAAAAAATCACGTGAAGGAAATTTAATAAAAAATTCACATAAAAGAAATTTAATAAAAAATCACGTGAAAGAAATTTAATAAAAAAGTACATAAAAGAAATTTAATAAAAAAGTACATAAAAGAAATTTAATTAAAAATCACATCAGAGAAATTTAAATAAACCAATAAAAATGTCTCGTGAAAGAAAGTTTAAAAAATAATAATCAATGAGAAACGGTGAAAGGAGTCAAGGACACAAAAGTTGATCAAAGAAGCGAAAAACTAAATCTTCGAAATGAAGTCTCATAATTTTATGGGTAAACAGAAACTAACCGAAATACTAATTTTATCGTTGCCTGTCAATGTGACCAAACATGGCCGACACAGCTTTTCCCTAGCTCATAAGCGCAGGCGGCGCAGACGATAAAAACGGGGAGGCCCACAATGAATCCGAGCAAGTGGAACAGAAAATGCTAAATGCCCGCCACGCAAATGACTCTTTTTAAGTTCTTAAACCATTCGTGAAACGGTTACACGCATAAACGGGGGGACATTTGCATGCTCTCCGAAGACAATGCTCGCCAAACGATTTCGGGAAATTGTTGACTTGTTACAAATGCCTCCCATAATCATTTTCAATCTGCCACTTAATCGCTGTCCTCTTTTACCCATGGCACCTGTTTGGCTCTCCAGTCAGCTTGGAGTATCGGGTTTTGGGTCTTGTTGAACAGAAGGTGGCATACGTTTGGAATCGTTAAAGCACAGAACGATTAACTATAGTTTTGCTACTAGAAAGTTTAACTATTAATTGTTTGTTAATTTACTTCTCGTTTATTGGTACTAAAAACTGAACAATCAATAATTTGAATCTGTACAATAAAATTAAAAGTGATATAAGGTGAATTTGTTTTTCATATTGTCTGTTTTTTTAATTGAGCTATTAATTTTTTAAAACCCTTACTGGTGGCCTACATGCACAGAGGATACAAGTTAGAATCCGTTGGTGGAATACATTGCTGTCCTTTCCACAACTGCTAATACTACTACTACTACTACTACACCACATCATTGAGCCTAGATCTGAGTTGTTTCTGTACAGTTTGTGAATGATGTGTGTGAGAAGTTGACTTGTTACAAATGCGTCCCATAATCTTTTTCAATCTGGTAGTTCTGCGACTTAATCGCTGTACTATTTTACTCCTGGCACCTGTTTGGCCCTCGAGTCAGCTTGAATTTAGGTGTTGGACAGAAGGTAGCATGTGTTTGGGATCGTTAAAGCACAGATGGACTCACAATATTTTTGATCAAGGAGGTTTAACTTTTAGTTCTTTGTTAATTTATTTCTCGTTAATCGGTACTAAAAAAATATACAATCAAATAATTTTTTTAAATTTGTATTATATAATTGAACAATTTGGGGTAGAGTTACTCGTGTCCGTGGTATATATTCAAGCTACACGTGCCCCCTAGGTAATGCTGAATGAGTGCAGTCCTTGATTATGACATAAAGATTAACTATCTCTGTATTGCCAACTGCATTGGATCAACAACAAAACATAATTAAAAAAGAACATTCCATGAATTTTGTTGATGTGGTTTCTTATCCCTCTTGGTAGACATCTACATCAAACCCACGAACGTATGAACTCATGGGAAATGGCTTCTGTTGTGATGGAGGTTGAAGGCTTCGGGCTCTACAATCATACGAGAAAATACTGCGTAAATGGTTTGAGAATGAAGAGTGTGAAAAGTCTGATTGGGTTCTATGACACTTTACAGTTATATGAGACAAGGATCTACGGTTTAAAGTGGATTCTGAACCACTACAAGCATGAATGGCTCAGCTGGGTTTCGAACACGTAATCTGCGGCACCGAGTGCTAGACTCTCGCCCATTTAGAGCCCATTTCCACAAGAAGACTCGATGCCGATTGAAACGTATATATATTCGCCTCACTGTAAAATTGGCCTAATGGCCGACTGGCTAGCTGTGAAGCTATTGGCACCGCAGGCTTCAGATTCGAGTCCTGGCGGTGGCACGATTCGCAATCCACGTTAAACTGTAGGTCCCGGTTTAATTAGCATAAAGTGTGAAAAAAAATGATGTAGAACGGAAAAACAAACCAAATCACAGCATAAAGGGTAATGGTTTCAGGTGAGAGTTTCACGGGTTTTCTACTGTATGGCAGGTAAATGAGGTTCAGTTGTTCCGAAAATTTAAATAGTAAATAAATGCCCTCTGTTCATCAACCATCGGTGGGGTGGGGTAGGTTCGAATCCTGCCGATGGCATGGATGTTTGTGAGTGATTCGGAATCCACGTTAAACTGTAGGGTCCCGGTTTTATTCCAAAAGACCAAATGTACACAAAATGACCGTAGAGGAACAAACTAAACCATCGGTGGGGTACATTGCTAGACATTAATGCAATACTTACCCAGTCTTGTGCGGCCTGGTGGCCAAGTGGCCTTTAGTATCCAAGTGGCCTTTGGCACTCTGGCCTTTGGTATCCCAGGCTTCAGGTTCGAATCCTGGCGGTAGCATGAATGCTTGTTAGTGGTTCGGAATCCACTTTAAACTGTAGGTCCCAGTCTGTTTAGCCCTCGTGTGCACAAGATGATCGTAGGGCGACAAAACAATTTAATTTTAACCCATCGTGTTCAGACAAATTCTGTGAAACTGTGTGTGTGGGGGTGTAAAGGAATCTTAATTAGTATGGCAGAAACTTATTTTATTTTTTGAAGTGTCAACAAAATATTATAATTTTGGTAAAATTCTTCAAGATATTGTTAAAAATAGGGATACAAAATAAAAAATTTAGGAAAAATTAGCATTTAATTATGACATTAATTAATTATACTGAAAGTTTAAATTCATAACCTTAATCTTCATTATCTTTGATCTTAATTAGAGAGTGGTTAAACTTTAAAGTAAGAAAAAAAAATTCTGCATGGTTGACAACAATGAAATTTTATGATGGTAATTAGGTATGTTAAATTTAACTTGAGGGGTTTTGTTTTTATAATAGGGTGAAAATGCTTAATTAAAAGAAAAAATAAATTTAATTTTGTCCTGACTATCATAATGGCATCTGAATTTTTTTTTTATATAATATCGTATCGATTATTTTATTTACTCTTTCATTTTTCCGATACAAAGTGCCAGTTACAACATAAAATAAACACTTATCAATTCATTTGATGTGTCAGAATAAACAAAAAAAAATATTTCAACAATTTATTATCTATATACTTTTCCATTATATATATATCGACCAGATGAAAGTTTGTAGTGGTTCGGTTCTGGTGTTTATAATGGTTTAAACCGTAGGTCTCGTATATGACTGTATAACGTTGAACTGACTACCGTACCCCTTAAAAAGAAAACATCCCCTGTCTTGAAATGTGGCAGTAGGTAGACGGCTTTGACCCATAATGGGGCTGTTGCGCCAATAAAGGAGAAGATAAACTTGGTGTAAGTTATGTATATAATAAGTTAAGAGGTGTTTTTGTATGCTGGATACTTTTATGTCATCCATTGGCCAACCAAAATCACAAAGATGAATCCTATTCAGCGCTATCCAGTGTGCATAACTTGGGCCTGATGCACCACTCCACATTGTGCTGAAAACGGAGATCTACAACAATTAAACAATGAAGAATAATTTTAAAAGAAAATATTTAACGGGGATATCGGCAGGAGTTGTACCTTCCTCCTCCTCCTCCATTCTGGAAATCAAAGCCAGAACAT
This sequence comes from Caerostris darwini, assembly GCA_021605075.1. Classification (NCBI taxonomy): domain Eukaryota; kingdom Metazoa; phylum Arthropoda; class Arachnida; order Araneae; family Araneidae; genus Caerostris; species Caerostris darwini. The sequence continues at coordinate 151,898 of BPLQ01012298.1, forward strand.
TCTGGCTTACAGATTTATGGGGCCCATTTCCGATATGAACATGGAATGCATCAATTGTCGAATTTTTAACTAATCAATTTATCAGCCCAGTAACTAATCCACCAGTCACTCCAGCCCCATTTATTCGCGGTCTGATGGCCAATTGGCGAGCGCTCTGACCTTTGGTGCCACAGGCTTCAGGTTCGAAACCTGGCGGTGGCATGGATGTTTGTTAGTGGTTCGGAATCCATGTTAAACTGTAGGTCTCGGTCTAATAAGCCTAAAGTGGGCACAAAATAACCGTAGAGCTATAAACCAAATCTCCTTCTAGAACTGAACGGCAGATGATTCGTGCTTACAGATTCATGGTACCCATCATTTATATAGACACGGGAGGCATCAATTGTCGAAGTTTTAACTCAACAATTCATCAGTCCAGTAACTAATCTATCAGTAACTCTAGACCCATATAAGTTCAAACAAACATGTAATGATACCACGCTAATATACGAGTACATTACACAATTTTCGTAATGTCCAATATCAGTTTGAAAAGTCAGAGCAATCTAAATGAAAATACTTGCGTAAGATAAATTTAATCCCTGTTTTTGTGTGGTTTAAACAATTTTTCAGTTAAAAAGCACTAGAATTACGATGCACTTTCTACCAAACAAGTCTATGTGTTCCTAAGTGAGTGAGACTTTGTGATTAATGTAACCTTTTACCATCCTTTTTTATTTTTCACTCGACAATGTAACTTCATGTTAAAAGCTTTTAACTAGTAATAAATAACATAATGAGCAGAGTAGAATTTTATAAAGTTGAATGTTACGTAAAAGTTTTCTTATATTTGGATTTCTGCCTGGTATGGCCAATTGGCTAGCACTCTGGCCATTGGTACCACGGGCTTCATGTTTGAATCTTGGTGGTGCCGTGAATGTTTGTAGGTGGTTCGGAATGCACTTTATACTGTAGGTCTCGGTCTAATTAGCCCAGAGTGTGCACAAAATGACCGTAGAGCGACAATCCAAACCAGCCCCATATAAGTTCACTCAAACGTCATGATGCCACTCTAATATTCATTAAACAGGAGCCTGAATGGCTGAATGTCTAGCGCTCTGGCCCTCGATGGCATAGGTTTCTGATTCGAGTCCCGGCGATGCCATGTATGTTTGTCGGGGGTTCGGAATCCACTTTAAGCCGTAGGTCTCGGTCTCCTATGATTGTAGAGTGTCACGGAGCTAATTCAGCATTTTGCCTCGTTAGTCGGAATACCACTTGGCAGTTTTTTGGGTTTCTCCCACACAATTCGCAAATGCGGGTCTAAGTCCTCTCGGAAGACACTGCCCTCCTTATTCAGTGGCATGGAGCCAAGTCAGACTTCTACCTATGGGTACTCCATCACAACAGAAGCTGCCCCCTTTCCCTTCAACCATGAGTCCATATGGCTTCATGATCTTGGTCTATATGTCTACCAAGTGGAATAAGAAAAAACAACAAATTGAACAATTTTCGAAATATTCATTATTAGTTTGAAAAGTCAGTGCAACCTAAATGAAAATACTTGCGTAAGATAAATTTAATCCCTGTTTTTACGTGGTTTAAGCAATTTTTCAGTTAAAAAGTTCTAGAATTACGATGCACTTTCCACCAAACAAAAGGATATGTGTTCCTAAGTGAGTGAGTCCTTGTGATTAATGTAACCTTTTACCATCGTCATCCTAAAATGTGCAATTTATCATATAGTCACTTAAGAGATTGCGTCTGTTTCCCTGTCTATTGTTGGTTTTTTTTCCATAGACAACTATAACATTTATTTTGTAACTAGTTAAGATAGATTATATTTAATTGGTTGGGCTTTTAGCTTAGCAAATAAACAGAAAAAAAATCGATTTTTATTTTAAATTCGACAAAGTAACTTTATGTTTAAAAGTCTTTAACTAGTAATAAATCAGTAGATTTTTATAAATTTGAATGTTACATATAAAAGGTAATTCCAACTATATATTAACTTGTAAGTACTTCAGTACAAGAAATAGTACTAAAATGGAAAGGGATTATATAGCATTCATGGAAAGTGAACAAGTTTTATTTCAAACAGTAATGTTTATAACTAGAATAATTTAAACCATTTTATTAGAAATGTAAATGGTTAAATATAGTATTTATATCCTTCTAAAAGTAAGTATTTTTTAAATCGGTAAATATCTAACATTTTAATAAATTATTTACTCACTCTGTAGTATAATTTTTGGTTAAATATTTTATTTTAAATATATGTTTCTTTTGTGAATTCTGTATAAAACTTATTATTATCACTTTTTTCATTTGTGTATAGTTGTAAACTTTAAATATTAAATATATTTTTGTATTTTCAGTTAATTTTAAATATATTATATAATATTATTATTTAATATTATATATAAGTATTTTCTTATATTCAGATTTTAAATGCTTTTGTTTATCTATATGAAAAAGTGAATAAATACAAATTACCAAGAATGAATATAGTTTATACTCGGTGGTCGGTACCACAGGTTGTCAGTTCGAGTACTGGTGGTGCCATGGATGTTTGTATTGGTTCGGATTCCACTTTAAATATTAGTAAAATATGACTATAATAATATGACTGACAGTAGGTCCCAGTCTATTATGACTGTAAAGCGTTGGGCGTAGGGCTGACATCCCTACCCAGTAAAAAAGATAACATCTTATGTTTCGGAATCTACCAGTAAGCAGAAAGCCTATCATAGGGCTGTTGCACCATTAAAGAAGTTTGATTTCGTTTGTCGCTTTAAGGTTATTTTGTGCACACTTTAGGATAATTAGACCAGGACCTGCGTGGTTTTCGAACCACTAAACATTCATGCCAAAGCCTGTAATTGAACTTGAAGCCTCTGGTACCGAAGTTCAGAGCGCTACCCAATTTTGGCCATCACGTCGCTCATTGACGATTAGTTTTGTCTCTCTATGGTCATTTTGTGCATACGAGGGGTAAACAGTTTGGTTCGTTTTGTCGCTCTACGGTCATCTTGTGCACACTTTGGGCTAAACAGACCGGGACCTACAGTTTAAAGTGGATTCCGAACCACTACAAACATTCATGGCACCGCTGGGACTCGAACCCGAAACCTGTGGTACCGAACGCCAGGGGGCTAGCCATTTGGCCATTCAGGCCCAAGAGGGCTAAATAGACTGGGACCTACAATTTATAGTGGATTCCGAAAAAACTAACAAACATCTATCCAATTAGCCAATTGCCCATCAGAAAGTGCCTATTGAAGAAGAATATAATTTTACACACTCAGTATTTGTATAAAATTCTCAGTATTTTATCTTTATCCTCTAGAAAAAGTAATTGGCTAACGCTATGACCTATGCTACCGTAGGCTTCAGGTTCAAATCCTGGCGATGGCATGGGTGTTTGATAGTTGTTCGGAATCCACGTTAAACAGTATGTCCCGATCTAACTGGAAAAAAGTGAGCAAAAAATGACAGTAGAGCGACAAACCAATCTAGTAAAATCGAAAGACCTAATTTATGGCAGACTGGTACTACTGGTACATCCGAACTACTTTATAACGTTTTAACGTTAAACTGTAATTCACATTCAACTATAGGTCCCGTCTAATTAGCCTAAAGAGTTATTAGTGTGTGTCCCGTCTAATGACCGTAGGACGACAAACCAAACTAATCTAGAAAAAACAGAAGATATAATTTATGGCATTAGTTCGAACTACTTTATAATATCCATACATTTTAATTATACATCGAAATTTTATTCAAAATTGCTTATTATTATCTGTAGTTTAAGAAAAGGACACCAAAATTTTGTTCTTCTACATTGTTTGACACCAGAAACTAATCTACATCAATTTGAATAAATCCAAATATTTTTAATACTACTACATAACAGTGCCTAGTGCTGAGTTGCCCTTATATACTAGTTTGGTAATGATGTGGGTGAGAAGTCTTACTGGGCTCCATAAACCGTACACCGGGACCTACGGCTTAAAGTGCCTAAGGGTCTCAAAACATGGTATGAGGTAAGGTTATCAGTCCTACTCTCAATGTTCTACAGTCTTATCACAGTATTCCGAACCACTAGAAGCATCCATGGCACTGTTGGGATTCGAAACTGAAACCTGTGGCACCAAGCGCCAGAGCGCTATAGATACTCGGCAATTCATTCCCAAATATTTTTTATATTCAATTGACTTACTAAAGCCGCAGAACAGCTTTGAAATCCAATTTCCAAGTAACTTTTTAGTGATCAAACATGGCGGACGGTGCCGCCTTGACTTTGGAAAACATCCCAATCCATGCGTGTCACTAAACACAGACCCACAAGAGAAAACGCAGGAAAGGGGAAATAAAAAAACCAGCAGCAATCCGAATTCATTTCGAACAGATTTCGTTTCCCCAATAACCGATAATGGGGGAGACCGTTTTGTGACGCTTTGGTTGGCATGGCCCGCTTTTATGGCGACATCCACATTTGACGCTCGGACAAACCACCCCCGCACGCACCCTTTCTTGGCGTAATTTACGAGATCCGTAAATTCAAGCCAAATCTCATGGAATTTACAACGTGGGAAAAATATTGCGACTCAAAATCTGGTTTTTTGCTTTTTCTTTGCGTTGTTTTTTTAACATGGTGCGCTCGGGTTCTGACATGCTATTTCTAGGAATGCTCTTTCCTGTACTAAACCAACCGTAATGGAATGGTCGAAATTTTTTGGTGGATGAGAATGACTGTATGAGATGAATGGTTCTTCCGCGATTTCGGTTGCGGGATTTCAAGTATCATTAGATGCCTTTCTGACCGGAGTTATTATTTTCTGACTATAAGACATCAATAGTTTATGGTGATGTCAAAAGCATCACTGGTTTCAAAGTGGAATATAGTTTGAAGATGGTATTTTTTAAATTTATTTATAATAAAAATTTACCTTTTTTTGCTGTTTAACATTTCTAGGAATATGTTCATGTATACCATGCTTATTTTTGATAAACTCGGAACCCTTTTTTGATTTCTTTAAATAGACATCTATTATATAACTATTTAGAGATCAGTCGTTTGTTATGAAGTCAAATGCTTCAGTTAAAGATTGTGGTATAAAAATTTATGGGCATCATCTATTCTGATTTTTGTATGGTTGTTACCTATTCTAATGTAAAAAAAGAACTGGCCGTTTTGGTCGTCGTGTCTGGTCTACAAACAAGTCTTTCTCCTTTGGTACTGATATTTGAGAAACTAATTTATTATTCTAGAAGAATTAGAATAATTAGAATTATTATTTTGAAGAACTAGAAGTATTACTTTATAACTATTTGCAGATGAGTGGTTTGTTATGAAGTAAGTGCTTCAGTTAACGATAGTGGTACAATATTTTATGAAATTATTGTACCACTATTCCAATATACCTATTCCAATGTAAAAAGATGGTCGAAATTTGTCATTTTTTATTTTTAGGGCTTCGATGAGAATCAGATCTATAGACAGATCTTTCACATTTGGTACTAAATTTTGAGAAACTAATTTTTTTAACAAGAATTACTAATTTATAACTAAATAGAAAAGTGGTGGTTTGTCATGAGGTCAAATGCTTCAATAGTTATGGATGTGTAATAATTTGTGTATACCATTTATTTAAATATTAGCTTGCGTAATAAAAAAATGGTCGACAATTTTTTCGTTTTTGGTGGATGAGAATGACTGTATGAGATGAATGGTTCTTCCGGGATTTCAAGTATCATTAGATGTCATTTTGACCGGAGTTATTATTTTCTGACTAAAAGAGATCGATAGTTTATGGTGATGTCAAAAGCATCACTGGCTTGAAAGAGGAAGATGGTATTTTTAAAATTTATTTATAATAAAATTTAAAATTATTTTGTTTAACATTTCTGGGAATAAGATATGTATATATATATATATATATATATACACCATGCTTATTTTTTGAGAATCAGAACATTTTGTTGATTCCTTTAAATAGAGATGCTGTTTTATAACTTTTTAGAGATCAGTTAAAGATGGCCTCAGTTAAACATAGGGGTATAACAATTTATAGGCCTCATCTATTCCAATTTTTGAATGGTTATTACCTATTCTAATGTAAAAAAATACTTATCGTATTTATCATTTCATATTTAAAATCTTCGATGAGAATCAAGTCTATAAACAAGTCTTTCTCATTTGGTACTGAAATTTAAGAAACTAATTTATTTCTAGAAAAATTAGAATAATTAGAATTATTATTTTGAAGAACTAGAATTAGTATTCTATAACTATTTGGAGATTGGTGGTTTGCTATGAAATCATATTCTTCAGGAAAAGATAGTGCTATAATAATTTATAAGCATCACTCATTCTAGTTTTTGTGTGGTTGTAAAAAAATTGGGCGAAATTTTTCGTTTTTATGTTTAATGGATTCGATGGGAATAAGATCTGTAAATAGGTCTTCCTTCTTTGTACTGAAATTTGAGAATCTAATTTATTCTGTTTAACTAGAATTACTATTCTATAACTATTTAGATATGGGCGATTTTTATGAGGCCAAATGCTTCACTAGTTAAAGATGGGCAATAATTTGTAAAAACCATCTATTTAAATATTCGCGTGCGCAATAAAGAAATGGTCGACATTTTTTTCTTCTTTTTAATATTCTAGAAGAACTTCTGTGAGAATTAGGTCGATGTGTGATGTATTGGTCTTTGTCATTCAGTGCTGAAATTTGAGAAACTACTTCTTTTCTTTTAACTGGAACTGCTATTTGAAAACTATTTAGAGATCAGTAGTTTGTTATGGGGTCAAGTGCTTCTGTTGGTAAAGATAATGGTATAACCATTTTTGGTCGTCACCTATTCCAATTTTGCGTAGCTGTAATAAAGCCAGTCAAAACTTTTAGATGTAAGGGCTTCGATGGGAATCACGTTTATACATACGTCTTTCTTGTACTGAAATTTGAGAAATTAATTTCTTTTTAACAAGAATTACTAATTTATAACTATTTATTTATGGATTGTTTGTTATGAGGTTAAATGCTTCAATAGTTAAAAATGAGTAACAATTTGTGAATACCTTCTATTTAAATATTCGCTTGCGCAATAAAATATAACTGGTCGAAATATTTTCCTTTTAATATTTAATAATTTGGGTGAGATTCGGGTCAAATTGAGACTCATCATTTTGTGCTGAAAAGTTCTTTATTTATATGAAAGGAAAACTTTATTTCTTTTAACTGGAACTACTATTTTTGGAACTACTATTTAGTGATCAATGGTTTGTTATGAAGTCAAGTGCTTCAGTTAAAGATAGCAGTATAATAATTTATAAGCATCACTTATTCTAATTTTTATACAGCTGTGAAAATAATTGACGCAATTTTTCGTTTTAATAACGTTAATTCATATTTCATATTAATATTTCATTAATTTAAAACTTACTAACTTAAAAATGTAAATTTGTCGTTTACATGATTTTTATTTACTAGCGGTTGACGATCATTTACAAAAAAAAATATGAATACATTTATTTTTAAAATAAGATTATAAATTAACTATGCTTTAAGCTTCTGTAAATGTGAAACATTTCAAAGACCAAACTCATATATTTTCTCTTACGAAAAAAAAATTAATATTAATAAATCTGATATACCAGGGAATATTTTTAAAAAAATTATAAAAAATTAATATTTTCTTAACATCTATGAAATCAATTGGAGATAGGAAATCATTCATCGTTTCAATTCATAACAATTAATGTATAAGAATAAGTGCTTTTTTAACAGTTTTTATCAAATTCAAATCAAATAAAGTAATAATAACAAATTACATAAAATAATGAACACTTTTTGTGAAATCTAATTAATATCTCATTCTTACCAAAACACTAGCAAAGAAAATGAGAAAGACAATTTGCTTTGATTTAGTCGACACTTTCACCCTAAACCTAACGCAGCGTTTACAAAATTTCCCAAATAACCCTTGAGAAACATGGACTTAGCAACAGCTGCGAAGCCCTGAAAAATTATTATTAATTAGAAGCTGTGCTATTGCATAAATTATATCGGTTAGTGGATGCAGTAGGCCTTAATTCAAGCTCAGATAATTACTTTTCCTTATGCTCCATTTAAATAGGGATGCTACCAACTTTTGGAGTTGATAAATATTCAGTTATCTGACAAGGCTTGTGTATTTATTCACTATGAGTTATTCAAGATTGCCATGTTGATGGAAAATACATTTTGAATCTTATAATCAGAATTAATAAATTCTGTTTGCCTTTTTTATTATGTTGTAAAAATCACTTTAAACTTTTTTTACATTTTCTAAGTGCCCGACCTGTAGTTCAGTGACAATGTGCGCTGTTGGTGAGCATTAGGGCAGGCGGCTTTATTGTAGACACTATTTAAAAAAAATAGAAAAGTCGATGACGTTTAGGATGTTCAGCACCTTGCCTCGTGAACTCGTGAATCGAACGACCTGCTGGGAGTTTTCCGAGTTTTCTCGCATTCTATACGCAACTACGGGGTAGTGTTCCTTATAGGACTGATGTTCAATCAGCTGACGGCTTAGTTGTAGATATTGCTTCAAAAAAAGGTTAGACTGGATGGCGTTTGTGATGTTTAACATCTTTTCTCGATAGTCGGACTACCCTGTGGGAGTTTCCGGGTTTTCTCCCATACGATACGCAAATGCAGAAGAATTCTTATTAAAAGTCCTTCTGGAAGGCACTGTCCTTCTTCGGAGACACGGAGCCAAGTCAAATTTCTACCTACGGATGCTCCATAACAAATGAAGTTGCCCGTATCCCTCCATCCATGATTAGACACATGGGATGCCCGTCCCGTTCTGACGGACATTAAGTATTAGTCACAACAATAACATCTATCTTACAATTCTAAAGCATGTATCGTATTCCATTCTATCTTATTATTTAAAACATTATTAATTTGTGATGTTCAGCATCTTCTGTCATTAGTCGGGCTAACTGGTGGTAGATTTGCGGGTTTTCTCTCTCATACGATACGCAACTGCGGGGTAGTTTCTCTAAAAAACATTCCTGAAGGCACTTCCCTCCTACTTCATTGACACGGTGGCCAAGTCAGGTTTCTACCTACTGGTGCTCCATCACAAATGAAGTTGCCTCCTTTCCCTCCATCCATGAGTAGATTATACATGGGGTATCCGCCCAGTTCTGATGGACACTAAGTATTAGTCACAACAACGTCTATTTTACAATTCTAAAGCATCTATCGTATTTCATTCTATCTTATTATTAAAAACATTATTAATTTGTGATGTTCAGCATCTTCTGTCAGTAGTCGGGCTAACTGGTGTTAGATTTGCGGGTTTTCTCTCACATACGATACGCAAATGCGGGGAATAGTTTTCCCAAAAAGTCCACTTGGAAGGCATTGCCCTTCTTCAGCGACATGGAGCCCAGTCTGACTTCTACCTACGCGTGCTCCATCAAACAGAATCTGCCGCCTTTCCATCCATCCATCCATGAGTAATACTCCTGGAGCACCCGAAGGTCCAGATAAAAATATTACGAATTTGAATGTTCGCTGTTAAAGAAATATGAATAAAATTTTAAATACGTATGATTAGACGTACGTATAATAATCTTAATACGTATAATTAGAAAATATTAATAGGGACAATTTAAAAATTCTACAGCATAATTCTGAATCCATAAGATAAGCATTCTTCGACTTTGATGATTCTGAATACTAATTTAAGAGCAAGACAGAATAAAAATATAAACAAAAATAAAGAAGGCAGTAATTTTCTCTGGAATGTACTTTGAGTCAAATAAAAAATGCCTAATGCAGACTTCATGAAAATATGAAAGCATAAACAAGAATTATTATCTAAGAATGCACACCATAATTCGTACATAAAATATTACATAACTCAGAAGAATTGAGCATAAAACAAACAAAACTACATACTTAACTAAGCTAACTAGCAAAGGAATCTGCATTAAAAGTATCTATATAGGAAAAGCATTAAGTTATATATAACATGAAGTTAATATCCTATATATAGGATTCCTTTTGATTAATAAAAAGTTTAGTTAAGGAAACATATGTGCAATACACTTTTAATAAATTTATGAATAGATATGTATAGTAAATAATTTATACGATATTTGATGATTATCTATGCATTCATAGAATATTCGTGTTATTTTATGGTTTCATTTATGAATAATTTTCGGGATTTCCTATATAAATATGAATTTTATATTATAATAAATTTACATATATTATCGAATTCTGAAAATATTTCAATAGCATATTTCAGTATACTTAATTACGTTTAGTAAAATGTGATTTTAATCATATTGGAAATACAAATTGTCCTAAATCTGATGCTTGATTATAAACTTTAAAGACGACATTGGGGCCTGATGGCCGCTGATGGAGACACAGGTTTTCAGTTCGAGTCCTGGAGGGGACCATGGATTTTTGTAGTGATTCGGAATCCACTTTAATGCCATAGACCCCGTTCTAATATGACTATAAGGCGTATGGCTGACAACTCTAACCCTTAAAATAAAAATATCTCTCGTTTCGAAATCTGCCAGTAAGAAGATGGCATTGGTCCACTAAGGGACTCTTATGCCAATTAAGAAGACGACATATGCATATTATACATGCACAGTTATGTAATACCCAGAAGCACTTGCATTCATAAATAATTACTTTAATTATAAACCTTTTGAATTCTTTATAAATTTTATTGTTGGCAGTTTTCTTAAATTAAGTCTTTATACTTGTTATAAGTTAAATGATCATATAAATAAATTTTGATTACAGTAAATAAATTTTTAATATTTTTTAAAACTATTTGGTAAACCGTTATAGATTGATTAATTTTATAGTTTTTAAAATAACGCTTCAATTTCTACAATCCATAAAAGCTGTTTTATATAGTATTATGGTAAAATGCTGCTAGACAAGTCAATTGTGTAATCAATAGTCAATTTTTGTAAGTTTAGTTCTCAAAAGAGTTTTGTCCGCAATACGGGTAAAAAATGTTTTCATGTTGGAATAAAAATTAATAGTTTATTTTCTACATTATCCAGATATACGATTTCATTTGTTGACAATGCCCAAAACATTATTATTATTATTTTTTGACTTTGAACAATTGTTATCTCTTTTCTTTTAAGTCCTTCAGACGAGAATAGCATCAGACAATAGGGATTTGCTATACAGACTATTTCAAATCAAGCCATCTAGCAATTTTTCTGTTGAGTTCAGATCCATTCGTAGAGTAATAGAAGTTGCATTTATAGTTATATAAAATACATTATCCACATGTACGATAGTATTTGTCTGCAATGTTTTTTTCCGTTGCATTATCCAGAAACGAGATGATGGTATGCCATATAAGACATCCATAATTAAGTAATCTTGCAATTTTCTGCTGAATTCATTTCTATTACATTTAGAGTAATTTGAGATACATCTATAGTTATAAATATATTATCGAGATGTACGAGTGCATTTGCTTATAATGTCTTAATAAATAATAAAATTATGTCTTAATAATAATATGACATATTTATCTATAATGTTTTTCTTAAATAATCTATAATATCCTAAATATAATAATAAGAAATTGTCTATGATGTTTTAATTAAAAATAATAAAATCCTTATAATTTTTAAAAACGTTTTTTCTTTTGCATTATCCAGAACCAAGATGAGGATATGGCATATAATCTATTCCAAATTATGTCATCTTCCAATTTTCTGTGGGGAATATTTCCATGATGTTTAGAGCAATAAAAGATGAATCTATAATTACAGAAAATACATTATTCAAGGTAGTCATATATGTCTAGAATGTCTTAAATAAAATAGTTTCAATTTTTATTTTGCATTATCCAGAATTGAGACGAAGACATGGCATATAAGCCATCCCAAATTAAATCGTCTTGTAATATTCTGCTAATTGCATTTTCATTACATTTAGAGTAATAGAAGATGCATCTATAATTATAAAAAATACATTATCCATACTTACTAACATATTTGTCTATATTGTCTTAAATAATATCCTTTCGATTCATCCCAGAACATGGATGAAGGCATGCCATCCCAACAGAAACCACCCAGAAAATTCGCCATTGAGTTCGCATCTTGGGAGTCTGCTGAGTGCATTTCCATAGCATTTAAAGTAATTGAAAATGCAACTATAGTTATAGTAAATAGATTATCCATATGAAAAATCGTATTTGTCTGCAATGTCTTAAATAATATCTTTTCTTTTGCATTATTCATAAATGAGATGGAAATATGTCATATAAGTCATCGCGAATTAAACCATCTTCCAATTTTCCTGCTGAATTTATTTCCAGTACATTTCGAGTAATAGAAGTTACATCTATAGTTATAGAAAATACATTATCCATATGTTCGACCAAATTTGTCTACAATATCTTAAATAATATCTTTTAGATTTTTTTAAAATTATTTTTTCTTTTGCATTATCCGGAACCAAGATGAGGATACGGCATATATTCTATTCCAAATTAAGTCATCTTTCAATTTTCTGTAAGGTGCATTTCAATTACATTTAGAGTAATTGAAGATGCAATTAAAGTTATAGAAAACATATTATCCAGATGAATGATCCTATTTGTATACAATGTCTCAAATAAATACCTTTCAATTTTTAAAATCCTTTTTTTCTCCTTCTGCATTATCCAGAAATGAGATGAAGATATGCAGTATAAGCTATCCCAAATTAATTCCAATTATGTTTAGAGTAATAGAAGATGCATCTATAATTATATAAAATACGTTATCCAGATGCATGGTCATATATGTCTACATTGTCTTAAATAATATCCTTTTAATTCATCCAGAACAGGGACAAAGACATGCCATCCCAAAAGAAACCACCCAGTAAATTCGCTATTGAGTTCGCATCTTGGGTCATCATGCACGGAGGGGAAGATGCACCCACACTTGATAGCTAATATCCCAAAGTGATCGACGCCAAACCCCTTCAGGCGTCCCTAATACATACCGGGCCCCGAATTTATGGATGGCAAGACATATAAGGGTCAGTAACTCGATAGTCGTTGGTCAGCTACATGAATTGATGACCGTCCTCAGCGCTCATTACGGGAACCCCCGTGTTTGGACTATACATCATCGATTACAACCTTTATTATGAGGGGGATGGTTCAGACGATATTCTGGTGCATCGTTATGGGGGCGGTAGGTGCGTGGGAGGGTGTTCCTAAACGCTGCCAGGAAGAGGACCACGTCTTGGGTGACAGTTACGCTCCCTCGCTGCACGATATAATTTGTTAAGGGGGGATGTCGTGTGACGTCGCGGAATATAGATATTAGCAGGTATCGCCCAAATGCGGTCGTAAAGGCGTCCAGGCTTGAAGGCCCTTATATTTGAGGGTCTTAATCCCCCAGAAAGGTAATAGAATTGGGTCTAAAATGGTAATGAGTTGCTGTGGAGATGATGAGGTTGGCAAGAAATAAAGTCTTTTAGGATATTCTATCTAAGTTTTGTAATATATCACGCAGTACATAAAGGATAGTCTATTTTATATAAAATGAATTACTCCTAATATTTATTTCCAAAACAATGTCCAGCAATATATTGTTTTGCAAACCTTTATAATAGGTTATAAGTAATTTGCAGCCAAAATATTTATTGCTGTTTGATTTATTTAAAAAAATATTTTTATTTACAGTAATTAAATATCAATATACATTCATGCCTTGCCAATTACAAAAAGCTAAAATTTTATGTTAAAATTGCTATCCACTTGTAAAACCTATTTGAAAACATGTTCTAACAAAACTTGCTTGAAATACAATACAAGAAGATTAAAGTTCGAATCCTTTAACAGAATATGTTTTTGCTTTTTATCATTATAAAATAAAGTCTGTGTCGTTATTATAGAACGGCATTAAGTTTATATAATCTTTAATAAGGCTTTTGATTTCAATGGGTTTTGTTATCCATTTATTGGTGGAAAAGTTACTACCAAGATGGTATTGTACTTTCAGTATTAATTACCAAATAATTTCATTAACGCAATTCGACCTTTAATAAGAGACCTGCCACATATGAAAGAATCGGATGGTACGACAACATATACGCCAATTTCACCGTTCATGTTTTAATTTACTTTTACGCCTAAGACGATATAAGTTTCTAAATACATTATATACTATACCCTGTATACAGGGTATATAGGGCGATAATGCCTATCACGATAAACAATGTTTACTATGGAATCTAGCGTCGTAATCCACTCTGAATGTCAGAGAAGAGCAAAGTTAAACCTGGACAGTGGAGAAGGAAGATAATTAATTGAGTCATAAATTTGTTGTGGCGTAATGACAAGTAAATAAAAGACTGGCGCACCTTCTCCAGGACTCCTGATATCAAGTTTTATTTTCCTTGCCCACTGCAACAACGAAATCTTATTGATGACGAGTCTATAAAGTACCTCGTCACCAAAGGAATTGAATATTTGCCACTTTTAAGCAACAAGGGGCTGATTGCCGAGAGGCTAGTGCTCTGGCACTCGGTACCATAGGTTTTGAGATCGAGTCCCGGAGGTGACTTGGATGTTTGTGAGTGAGTTGAAATCCCACTTAAAACTGTAGGTCCTGGTCTATTTAGCCATTGTATGCACAAGATGACCGTCGAACGACAAACCAAACCTCTTATTTGGTCAAAGCAGTTTATAAACAACCTTATACATATGAGAGCCATTTAAACCATTATTTAGATTAACATAATAAACAATGCAATTAATGGAATTGGACATAATAAGAGGCGTTTTATTATGTAAGCAAATTTATCTTTCCTGGCCATGATTTATTTTCATGCCATATAAAAAGAAAAGAATCACATCAAAGCATCTTAAGAAATGCTTATTGTAGAATATACTCCCAATCTTTATCTCGCAAAGGCTTGTTAAAATTTTATGTATAAACGATGACCATGCTGTGATGAATAAGCTCTTTTATCGCATTGTCATCTAAGCGTACTGGAATGAGTGACTGACATGAATCCATCTCTTTATGTGACCTATTGAATCTAGATAAATCATTTTTTTATCTCCCAGAACTGTTTACAAGATTCAAAAGCTTGAGTTTCTTTTGAAACATTCGAAATGTTTACTGAAAGCTGGATTTCGGCAGTACGTGCAAAAAAAATGGCCGGCCACAAAAAAATGTTTACAAATACATAAAAATGCCATTATACGAAATAAAAGAGATAAAAAACGCTGAAAGCAGAGACAGATGAGGTGATGAAACACTCGAGAAGGAATGAAGGAACATTTTATCAGGCCCAAATTCAATGAGATATTGTCACGACAACATGGAATAAAAAAAAAAGTCATAGAAATTCCAGATGAAAAAGTGAGCGTTTTTAAACAGTTCAAAAAAATAAACTGAATTTTGTTAAAACTAACTTTTATCACGATTTTCAAAAATCAATGCATTAATGTCATTGATAAAGTTTGGCAAAATTATGAGTATTTGGCGAAATGTTCTTTTGTTTGGCGAAATTATGAGTATTTTGCGAAATGTCCTTTTGTTTGGCGAAATTATGAGTATTTGGCGAAACGATATTTTGTTTGGCGAAATGATCTTTTGTTTGCCGAAATTATGAGTATTTATCGAAATGATCTTTTGTTTGGAGAAATTATGAGTATTTGGCAAAATATTCTTTTGTTTGGAGAAATTATGAGTATTTGGGAAAATGTTCTTTTGTTTGTCGAAATTATGAGTATTTGGTGAAATGTTCTTCTGTTTGTCGAAATTATGAGTATTTGGCGAAATGATCTTTTGTTTGGCGAAATTGAGTAGTTGACGAAATGAGTTATGAGTATTAATTTGAATTAATTGTATGATGAAATTATGAGTATTTGGGGAAATGTTCTTTTGTTTGGAGAAATTATGAGTATTTGGCGAAATGTTCTTTTGTTTGGAGAAATTATGAGTATTTGGTGAAATGTTCTTCTGTTTGTCGAAATTATGAGTATTTGGCGAAATGATCTTTTGTTTGGCGAAATTGAGTAGTTGACGAAATGAGTTAGAGTATTAATTTGAATTAATTTATGTTTGAAATTATGAGTATTTGGAAATGTTCTTTGTTTGGAGAAATTATGAGTATTTGGCGAAATGTTCTTTTGTTTGGCGAAATTATGAGTATTTGGCGAAATGTTCTTTTGTTAATATGAAAATTGTAATACGTAATTCTTTAAAAAAATTTTTAGCATTGCAGTTTATATTCTTCTTGACTGGCGTAGCGGCCTGATGGCCAATTGGCTAGCTCTAGCCTTTGGTGCTTCAGGTTCTAATCCTGACGGTGGCATGGATATAAGTGAATGGTTCAAAACCGCATTAACTGTAGGTCCTGGTCTAATTAGCCCAAAATGGGCAAAAAATGGCCGGTGAGCGACAAACCAAACCAAATCTTCATTGGCTGGAACAGCCATATTGTAGTTCAAAGATTACTGGCAGATTTTAGGACAGAAAATAATTTCTTATTCAGGTACAGGAAACGTCTTGCATTCATATTAGAACGCAAGTCACGGTTTAACGTGACCAGCATCTACATTCGACACATACCGCCAGAGAAATATTCACCCATCAGGCCAAAGTTTATATCAGGGATGGCGGCAAACTTTTCAGGGCCACAAAGCGAAAAAAAAAAAATATAGCAGGCCAAGATAAGTTTTACTAAAATTTTAAAACCACATTACAGTATTAAAGCCAGAATATACAAGAATATATTCTGGCTTTTACATTTCCTACGGCTTGCATTCATATTAGACCGCAACGTACGGTTTAAAGTTCATTTCTGAACCGCTACAAATAAATTTGGGAAAATTACCGATAATGATCTAAAAATTGACTCGGCATATTTAGAAACAACAGCTTGAGATGATTGTTAGATTGTATTAAATATTCAACCTGCAAATGTGACCTCACTGCTTCATGATTTCTTGAAAGGCATGGTAAATATCCAATACTTTTGAATAGCATTCTGTTTGAAAGCCTGAAATCTGAGTTCGAAATAAAATACAGTTTTTTCAAGTCAACTTTTTAAATACGTATTCAAAACTAGTGTATTGAACTTAACGGAAAATGAGACAAGTCGTTTTAGCTAGCTGCCCAGCAAAAATTAAGTTTTAGTTTAAAAGTCGATTTTTTTTAATCGATTTATGTTTTGTATTCAAAAATTCCTTCTACCAGTCCTTTGAAAAAAAGGAAGAAAAAAATAACATTTAATCAAAGTAGAAAAGGAGATGGATATATAAAATACAAATTTATTCATCTTTTAATTTCAATCGGCAAATTAAACTTTTATGGATGGCCGGATAGAATCTTACGGAGTTTGCCCATCCCAAATATTATTCGTATTAAATATCTACTGCGGAATAATTTTCTGTTGAATATAATTTTTAACATTCCAAACCCATGCTTAATAAATGTACACTCTAAAGTATTTTTTAAATACGTATTAAAAATAAATATTATTAAAAATATCAAAATTTAAATATTATTAAAAATATCAAAAAATTTTTAAATATTTATTTTATTATACTTCTAAATATGTTTTTAAGCGTTCGATTTAAAGAAAAAAACTTCGATGATAATTCCAAACTACTGTAAAATAAATTGTAACGTTTCATGAAGTATCTTAATAATTTATACTTGAACCGAAATATATTCTTGTAATCGAAATCTAAGCAGAACTGGGAAGCATCGTTATAAATTTATTACAAACGTCCTGTTTAGATATAATGGTTTCCTGTATCATTCTAGCTGAGTTTTAAATCATTTAATTTTGAAAATTCTGCAGTACAATATTCTAACAAATAACGATCACACTGCGAGGTACTCATTACGATGAATCGAGATCTTGCAAACGATCCGAATGAATTCTGGGCAAAGGGGGTGGGGTGGATGATTGCAGAGAACAGTATAATGGCCAACCCCCCTTTACTTTTCTAACTTTCGTTAATCAAGATTATAAAACCTCAGACGATTGAAATTCTGGTGTCAGAAATTTCTCTCATTATATCCACCCCTACGACTTTGAAAGCTCTTTGTAAAATCGTGACAGGGGGTGTCGAGAAAAAAAATTGGTTCTTCGACCACCCCCTCCGCCGCCAAACGCTTTTTCTCTAATAGAGCAATGAAGAAGAGGCTCGCGGAAGGGGAAGCAAATGTCTTTTTATTTTATTTTTTTTTTAGCTTTTCGGCGGTGGCATCACTAATGACCCTTTCCGATGACAGCTTTATTAGTGACGTTCGGTATCTGATAAAATTCTTGGACTTTTTTTTTATTTTCCTCGTCTGTTTTTTTTTTTTTTTTTTTATATATATTTTTTTTTTTTTTTTTTTTTTTTTTTTCTTCCAGTAGGAGTTGAAAAATTATCGATTGAATTCTTGTGCTTAATTACATACTTTGTACTGTTCTGCAATTTGCTTGACACTAAATGTGAGTCATTCTTTAATCGTAATTTGTAGGGGTAAAAAAAAAAAAAAAATGTTGAAATTGATAACACCATGGTCTGGTGGCTAAAAAAAATGATGGTTCACATTAGAGAACATTTCCACGGTTTCTAATCGGCTGTCATAGAATTTATTGGATTTTTTTATTACTTTAACTTTTGTTATAATGATTAAAAGCTTCATGTACGAATTCGTAAGAATACTCAGAAAGATATTTCATCGTACGGAGTTTTAATGTAGCAATATGTAACATGATTACTACAAGAACTGTATAGAAAAAAATTGTATAGAATATATTGTTTTAAAGATAGAATTGAACGATTCGAAGAATAAAACACTTTGCATTAGCTGTATTGTGCAGTATTTGAGTGGGTGATTTATTGCATCTGAAGAAGCTTGTGAATTAGCAGCGTGGGAAATTCGAATGGAGATTTAGAAATTGATGGAGTGATTTACTATATATTGGAAGAAATGCAAGAAAAAACATTCACACTGAAGGGAATTTATGTAAACTGTTAACTGTATATATATATATATATATAAATTTCGCCAAATCAACTTTTCATATCGATGCAAATTTCGCCAACATCGCCAATACACACACACACACATATATATATATATATATAACATTCGCCAATATCGAAATAAAAAAAATATTTTCCTAAAACTGATAACTTATTTAATTTTTAAAAAATTTCAGGAACTCAATGTATAAAAATGTATTTATTTAGCGATTTATCACTTACTGGAAAAGTACCAACATGGAAGTAATAATGGAAATGTACCAACAACGGTTTTTGCGAAATTAGTGGATCAATATAGTGTATCTTAAACATTATATTTAAAAAATTCTAAAAATTCTTATCTTATACACGGAATTATAAGGAATATATATATTACGTAAAGAAAAGGCATCAAAACAAAACCAAAGAATTACTGATAAGGAATGAACAAGAAACGCGGTCATTTTGCATAACAAACACTCAAACAATATTCGTTACTTGCAAATTGTATGACATCATGTGTTCACAATAAAAAAAAACCCTAAAATTTTACAAATTTAGAACATCTCCATTAATAAAAGAAGAAATTGTTCAAGATCTCAAGTCTATACAAGCTGCAGCAACGAAACAGAAATCATTAAACACTAAAATTTGAACGACTAAAATGCATTGGCAGATCAAAAAGAACACAAAATCTTTTTCAAAATATACATGAAATATGAAATTTGTTGTCTAGAAAATTCTTAAAAGCCGAACTAAATTAGTAAACCCAACAAGAAATACTAATAAAAACCCAAAAGAATTTAATTATAACATTCTGAGGAAACTTTATCAAGGAATAGTTACCTTCAGGATATTATAAACCATATTATTTTTGCCCGCTGACACATCTAGCGATGTATGCGGATAACGCAATAAACTTCTGTTTAGGGTCGGTATTGAAATAGGACTGAACAAAATTATTCGGTAGTGTAGCTTGTTTTATAGAGGAAAAAATCAAGTCAAGTTATAGAACCTCGTGATTTATAAAAATATGGCTATTACGCGATTGATTGGTTGACCGACTATGATTAATAAATAAATAGTTAGGGAATATTAATTGATTGATAATTTTATTAGGGTGGTTTATTACCCTCTACAGAATGTCTGTTAATTAGCAGCGTGGGAAAGTGGAATTGGCGGTGTAGAAATAGGAGTGATCGACAGTTTTTTGAAAGAAATGCGTGTAAAACATCCGCACTGAGGAAAATTTAAGGGAATTGTTAACTACAGTATCTATATAATTGAATCTTACTTGAAACACAACAAAATATTCTTTATAAAAATGAATTATTATTTTAATTAAAGAAATTATTATTTTAAGGAATTATTTTAACAAAAAGGAAAATTAATATATAGGTCTTAATAATTAGTATATTGGGCATCGAGGATGGAGTAGTATCTTTTCCTTTGTCTACCCCGGATATGGGGACGTTAAATATGTTATATGCATACAAAATATTTATTAAATATGAAAATTTAAAATTATTAATAATTCTTTATCTTTGAGAATTTAACATAAATAAATTTTAACTATGAGTTCAATGGAATGAGTTTTTGGAATCAAAATATCATTTTTACGCTTGGTATAAGCACGTTGATATCAATAAGTACAGAGCGTACCATACAAATACTACCATCAGAAATATTCGCTTTATATCACTATGGCACTTGACAAAAACGTTACCACACTGAAGTGGTGATCTGTTCTAAAATTTTTATAGACCTATGTGTAGCAGGTAAATTTAAATTTAAAAAAACGCAATACATTTTTCATTCTTTCTAAAAATGTCTCAAAAATTTGGAAAACAAAACATAAAATTTATATAACTTTTCTAAATATTTAAATTTTACCCACTAAATCAGAAACGACAAAAAAAACTAAAAATATCCAAGGCGAAAAAAAAAAAGGAAAAATCACAATTCACAAAAATTTATTTTTTTTTAAATTAAAATTCAAGCAATTTTTTTCTGCAAGTTTTCCCCCGTGCCTATATTTAAATTTATTCGAATTATTTTTCTTTCATTAATCCTAGATAGTTTACAAAAACACAAAAGATAAGTAATCCATTCTTTTTCTCCCCTTTTTTCATTTTACACAAATGTTTTTCCGGATACTTAGGGAAAAAGAGGGAAAAAATGCCGTAAGATCTCGATTTATCTTCTCCCAAGAATTCCATTAAGCTCAAAATCTCTAAAAAAGCGCGCGTAATGAACGATGATTTATAGATGGGGATTTTTCGATGCAATAGAAAGGGACTTTTTTTCTCCTGTTGTGTTTTTAATCCTTTAATTATCCATTAGTATTGTCGTTGTAGTTAATAATAAAAAAGTCCAATTTTTTAAAAAAAACTCAGTTGAAAGGCAAAATGAAATCCATGAATATTTATCAATCAACGATCCATTATAAAGTTTCTTAGGGAATCTGTGATAATTTTGAAATCATTTATATTTATTATTGTTCTTGGAAATTATCATAGTATTAATAATATGGATGATGATGAATTATATGGATAATGATGAATTATATGAGCGATGAATGGATTTGAATAAATTATTGTTGATTATCTGTTTAGATATCGAAAAGTTACTGTAACATTTTGTTAATTTATAACGTAAAATAATCGAATATAAAATATTAATACAATTTTTTTGAATATTAAATTTTATACATAAAATATTTATAATGTTTAAAAATTAAGTAAATAAAAAATTTTAAACACGGAGATGATTTTTATGATATTGTAATTGTTTGTTAAGCTTTTGCTTTGTTTTTTGGCCCTTAACATTGCATATATTCATCATCATCACTGGCGCAACAGCCCGTTGTAGGTCAAGGCCGTCTACCTACTAGATTTCGAAACGAGAGATGTTTTTCTTTTTACGGGGTAGGGTTGACAGCTCTACACCCAACGCTCTACAGTCATATGAGACCGGGACCTACGGCTTAAAGTGGATTCCGAACCACTACAAACATCCATGGCACCGCCGGGACTCGAACCCGAAACCTGTAGTACCGAGCACCAGAGCTCGAGCACTCGGCCATTCAGGCCCTCCATATGTTAGGAAACTGAATTAATTATCTATAAGTTATTAATAAATTTTTCATTTGATTCTGCTTGGAAAGATATGGACGTAGGGGAGCCGTAAGAAGGAGAGCAGTCCTTCAGGGAGGACTTTTAAGAGGAACAGCACTGTATTTGAGTATCGTATAGAGAAAATCCGCAAACTCCTATTAGGTACTCCAACTAATGACGCAAGATACTGAACACCACAAACGCCATCAATCCTACTTGTTTTTTGGAACAGTGTCTATATAACATATTTTAGAAATATAATAAAAATCGTTTTAAATTGATATTTTTCTTTTCTTTTACAACTCTCTACTTTAGAAAAAAAATTAACTTCGTAAACTTTCATCTTAATTTTTTCAATCTGACAAATCACTTTTTTTATTTAAGCTTCATATTTTTTTTCTTCTTTCTAATGCAGCTGGCAAACACTTAAGACAGTTTTGTCTTGGATGTTTTAAGGCAAACGCTGCACAGACGTTACTCACTTTGCATTATCCAGAGGTGCGTGGAACTTGAAGATAAGCCACGGAAGCGGAGTAACAATGCCCTCGCAACGCTCTACGATCCTATTAGACCGGGACCTACGGTTTAAAGTGGATTCCGAACCACTACAAACATCGATGGCACCGCCAGGACTCAAACGCGAAACTTGTGGTAACGAGACCCAGAGCTCTAGCCACTCGGCCATTCAGGCCCATGCATAATGTATATATGTTAAAAAAATGGAATACATTAGTATAAAAACAATACATATTTAGAAAACGTTTTAAATTGATATTTTTCTTTTCTTTTACAACTCATCTACTTTAGTTACAAAAATTAACTTTGTAAACTTTCATCCTAAATTTTTCCATCTGACAAATCGTTTTTTTTTTATTTAAGCTTCAAATTTACAATGAGATTATATATGTTAAAAAATGGATTTTTTATGAGATAATATATGTTAAAAAATGGAATACATTAGTATAAAAACAATACATATTTAGAAAAGTCGAGAAACATTAAAACTTATTTTCAGTGATTTGTAAAAGTATATTAAATTCTGAAATATCAAAATACGATTAAAAGAAGAGAAATCGATTTGGAATATCATGGTATATTATTTCCTCTATGTCACAAATACGTTAGGAAATCGTCTTTCATGACCACTTAACCTTACAGTAATAATAATAAAAAAAATGTCTCCACGCGTGAAAATCATCAATCTCAACCATAAACCAACACCGCTCAAACTTCGACCCCTTATTTGTCAAACACATATTTCATTTTTCGCAATTAACTTAATAACTCTCCGAGCAGTCCGAAAACACACAAGGCGATATTTGTTCTGCTGAAAGCCAAAATCACACGAGCAGCAAAGAAAAAAAGAAAAAAGAAAATTGTATCCCCAACCGGTCAGAACCAGTTCCGCGTGAGAGAATTTGCACCGCGACACGGCTGATCTGTTCTCTCCCTAGACCGTCGATTTCGCTAATTGACGAAGAACCACTAAATAGTTAACATTGGCTTGAAGCAGCACTCGGTTCATATCGATTAAAAGTGTGCCTCCATCAATATCGAATGAACCCTCTCCCGATATTATTCAACGGGTGGACCCTCCCCCCTGGTTGAAAGACGGACGTTTTCGAAAGTTCTAATTAAAGAGCTGGACGGTCCAGTGGACAAATAACATCGCAGCCGGTTCCATCGTTGTGATTAAATGGACGACCTGAGAGGCAGCAAACGTGTTGTTAGCTGCAAATTTCATGTTACAAGGCAGCAGAGATGGGGGCCATGTATCATCTGCATACTTTATGTTTGGACGAGAAACGTCTGGACGTATTGGGGATGGCCATAGATTAAGTGGATGGTGTCTGCAATTAATTAATCGCTTTGGAACATCAGTTTTACTCTGTTGTTTTCATGACCTTCCATTGTAGAATGTTTTTTTTTTCACTGATAATTTCCTTTAACACAAATTTTTCATGAAAATCACATATATAAGTTTGAAAATATGTTTGTCTTTTTTACAAATTTACAATTTTCAACCTGGATTTTTTATATTTGACATATAAAAACGCGAACTATTTTAAAACATGGAAACTACTTCTCTTCCTCTTATTTCCTATCCTTAATGCTACGGCCTGACGGCCAATTGGCTTCCGTTCTGGCTTCAGGTTTGAATCCTGGAGGTGTCATGGATGTTTGTTGGTGGTTCAGAATCCACATTAAACTGTAGGCGTCTAATTAGCCTAAAGTGTGCACAAAATGACCGTGGAGTGACAAACCAAACGTCTTTAATTCCCTCCTCGTTAATTAAATAAAATTTTATTGCCACCAGATGGCGACATGTACGATATAGTAACAAAAAAAGAACCCAAGGCAAAAATTTTACAGTATGCGTCTTTAATCTATTTATTAAACTGACATTATTATTATCTTAAAATAAATAATAACAGATTAAAAGTGAGAAAAATTATTGGAATTATTGCTTTATTTAAAGCAAGCTAGCTAAAATATCAATGCTTTAATTGTGCATAAATATTTTTTCTTATTCAAATTTACCAAAAGATTTTTCTTTGTGTAACTGACCAACGCCGGTTAATGTTTGTTAATTTATAGTTAAAATCTCAAGATATTTGTCTACATACGGTTAAATCTTAATCTTTTAAAATCTTTCATTCTACTCTTAGTTGAAGTGGTATTACAAATTATTATTGCGAAAAGATACAAGAAACGGTTAACTTTCTTAATCTAAATGTTTTTAGATTAATCAAAAGGGTTAATTTATAAGTCATTAGCTCTTTATTTATCGTAGAACTGTGTAGTGAGTAGAGTAGAGTAGAGTAACTTTAATTTGTAGAAGATCATTTCTATTAGAGTTTCGATCCTCAATTTTTATGTTTTCATCATGTTTTCCTCAATTTTGTTGCTTTCGTCACGTTTTCATCAATTTTCATGTTTTCCACAGTATTAATATTTTCCTCAATTTTCCTGTTTTCGTTATGTTTTCCACAGTTTTCCTGTTTTCGTCATGCCTCCTTAATTTTTCCTGTTTTCATTATGTTTTCCTCAGTTTTCGTCATGTTCATGTTCTCAACATGTATTCCTCAATTTTCATACTTTTGTCGAACATGGTAACGGTAAAACTCTAGGCCTGAACCTCAACCCCCCAACCCCCGCTAGCTCGTAATAGGTCAAAAATGCATTTTGGATAATGATGATTTTCTACAGTTCTACCTCATCAATAAAGAATAAGTTAAATGTATCGATTTGATGAAATATTCTGTATACCCAAACTTATAAACTTATAAAATATTTAAAATATGGTATTCCTTGTTAGTTGTCTACATATTATTAGAAGTTAAGATCGTATAATTCACATATTACCTTTAATTTATCTTATATATACATATATATATATATATATATATATATATTTAAGTAGACCATAGGAGAACCAATATCATATATCCAAATTCAAAATTGAAATCTGTAATTCTTTTACTCAAAATATGTTAGCAAATTTATAAAATAACAATTTGATCAGCAACAATTTTGAAATGGTATATCTTCTACTTAATTCATAGAAGCCACTGGTGTCATTACATCTTTTACTGAAGAAAATTAAACGTGAAATAAACTGAGAATGCCACCAACATTTAAAATCCTTCATTTTCATTTTCATCTCTAAGTCTGCTGTCGGCCAAAGACGATATTATATTGAAATAGACTGCATATTATTGTCTGTCTAATTCCAATCAGAAGCGCAATCGAAGAATCATAAATCTGCAATATCCCAATAAACCTCATGATCTGATATCGTTTCATGCATTGCAAATACCCGAAGGCACATATTAAAGCAAATGATTGCGTCTTGCGTAAATAAGATTCGGTCACTTTGAATTAGACGCTGATGGCAATGATTTGTTTATTCAGTGATTCAATAAATAGATTCTAGAAGAGGGGACGTCCAGAACTGGGGAAAGGCAAGGTCTGTCTGTAATATTTAGTTTGCACTGAGGGCGGAGAAATGTTATTTTAAAATTAGATGTATATATATATATATATATATATATATACATCCTAGAAGTATATATACAATATATATATATACACAACATATGTATTTAAGTAATTGAAGGTTTGATATTACATTGATTTAAAAAGAAACATTATAGTATTCGATACAAATTTTTTGAAGCAACCACAAACAAAATTATTTTGGCTGTATCAAAGCAAACGGCTAGATGGTGAATTGGCTACAGCTCTGGCCTTTCGTACCACAGACTTCAGGTTCGAATTTTAGCAGTCACATGGATTCTTATAAGTGATTCGGAATCCACATTTAGCTGTAAGTCCCGGTCTTATTAGTTCAAAGTATTCACAAAATGACCGTACTGCGACAAACCGAACCATAAAATCATCAGTGATGCAACAGCCCCATGGTAGGCCAAGGTCATCTGCCTACTAGCAGATTTCGAGACAGGAGATGTTTTTATCTTACTGAGTGGGGTTGTTGGCCTGGCACTCTACGCTCTAATGTCATATTAAACCGGAAGCTACGATTTAGAGTGGATTCTGAACCACTCAGATATCCATGGTACCGCCGAGACTCGAACCCGATATCTGTGATACCGATTACTATAGTGCCAGTCACTCGGCCATCAGGCCCTACGTAGAGATCATGTATTGATTGATGCATTATTAACAAAATTTCTTATTCGTCTATTTTACAAGAAATTAGAATACAATGAATTAGATTTTTCTCATATTTATTCAATTTTTTTTTAAAAAAAAACCTTATAATATTCCTTTTTTTTACTGTTTAATTATAATTGTACAAACAGAACAACAATATAAGTTTCTTAAAATATCTAAAAATAATATTTATATATGCAGTAGGATATTTTATTTGTTAGAATTATAAATACACAATTTTTGTTTACTGGATTAAAAGCTAAATATCGTTTTTTTCTTAAATATCGATTTATACTATGACTATATCGATTACATAGATATCAGGTATGGAGATTAATCCAATGGGAAAAAAATTTCTATCTTCTACTTTGTAAAAAATTGAGATATAATAAATTAAAATTTTCTCATATTTATATACTTTTTTAATAAACAAAAACTCTATTATGTTTCTTTTTTCTGCTATTTTATCATACTTGTACAAATAGAACAACAATAGGTATTTCTTTAAGTATCTAAAAGATAATCTGTTTACATACTCAACAGAATATTTTATTTGTTAAAGTTAACAATACACAGATTTTTGTTAACTACATTAAAGCTGAATATTTACTTTTAATCTAACTAATCTCTATTTACTTATTATCTATTGCTTGAATATATTTACTTCCATTAATGTATATTTTTCTTATAGCAATTCTGGATATTTTCCAATTTATTAAGCTTCAGAGCTTCACTAACGAAACTACCAATTTATTTTATAGCTTTAATATTCGTTGCATTATTTGGTTTAATGCAACGAATATTAAAGAACATAAGTATAAACATATCAAAAACAGAATATGAAGGTCTAAAGAAATAATTAATTTAGCTTATGATGTTAAAAGAATTTTTAAATCTACACCTTTTTTTTATTTCAATAACTCATTTATATAATGCATTATATTTTATTTTTTCAATTCCTTCTATTAGCTCACACTCTCCCTCTATATATCTTGTTCAAATTTTCAATCGTTCATAAAATACTTTTTATTTCTCCACTCAAGTTCAAATGCATTTTTTTTTAACTTGTAGTGGATGACAATGGCTGTTAATAAAGTTTTTTCAAATATTAATTCAGTAATTAAATTAAATGAATTAATTTTAGCTTTTTTTTTAGATTTAAGTTGCATATATCTACCCATAGATGGCGCCGGATAAACTTAAAAAATGAATGAAAATTATTTATAAAAGACTTTTTGCAATAGAGTGAAAAAGTAGGAATTGACTTAAAAAAAAATATGAATTGAGTTTAATTTTTTATATATATGCATTATATTTTATTTGTTATACAAGAAATTTAGCAATGAAGTAAAAGAGTCTGGGCAATTTATTACATGTACTGATAAAGGTTGATTTATTTAGAGATTTTTCTATTCATTTTCTACACATTTTTTCATCATGTTAATAGTTTTAATAAACTCACACCCGACTCGTGACTCTGTGGCAACGTGCACCGCTGGTGAGCACTAGGTCCGAGGTTCAATCCGCTGTCTGTTTTGCTGGAGACACTGTTACAAAAAGTTAAGCCTAGGCTAGGGCTACATGTTTGAATCTTGAAGGTGGCATGGATGTTTGTTAGCGGTTCGGAATAGGTAGGTGTAGGTTTGGGTCTAATTAAACTATAGTGGGGAAAAAATGACCGTACAGTGACAAATCAAACTTGTAACAAAGGCCGGGGAGACAGAAGGGCGTTTGTGATGTTCAGCATCTTGCCTCGTTAATTAGAATACCTGGTGATACACGAAATCAAAAGGGGCTCACTTTGAAAACAGGCTGATATTCAGGCCCTTCAGAGGAAAAACAACACATCTTGTCGACTCGTCGCAGAACTCTCTTTTTTCTTCTCCAAAATTCTCCCTGTAAGAAAATCTGTCAAGAGGGGAGGTCAGTTCCTTTCACTACTCTTTGGAGTAGACACTTTCTCAGCCCATAGTCTATCCCAATTCACGATGAAGGAAATTCATGGTGTAGTCCATATTAAAAGAAAATTCTTCATGAAAATAATTTTTATTAAAGCAAACGCTATACAGATAATCGCTAATTTCATGAGATCTCATTATCCATGAATATCTAATATCAGATTTCAGTGACAGGTTGTTCCCATTATAACAAGACACTAATTGCATGTAATATAATTAACCACAACACTGTTTATCTGTTTTCAAATTTGAATGATAGGTTGTTATTATGCGTTTGTTAAAGAATTTACATTCCACTTTCCTGGGAACGAAATACTGCAAATCTTTCCGTGTGAAAATGCTACACAATACAAATAAAAGTTAAATCTGTAATAAAAAAAATTCTCTTCTAAACCATTTAAACAAAATTAAACCAACATGGTTTTCTTTCACTAAATCATCAATCTTTTGATTAAATATTTTTAATTACTATCCGATATATTGATTAAATTTATTTTTATTTATTCGTATAAACAACAAATAACCCAAAATTCTAAAACTAATTATCCTCATTTAAAAATCTTCAATCCCCCCCAATTCAATCATCAATTTTCCAACTTTTTTTTTTAAATCATTTTTCCCAACAAATTATGAAAAATATAGAAACACGTTATAGCTTTTTCATTAACGAAATCTACTTATTCTAACAAAATCGTTTGCTCTCGCTAGGATGCCATCAGCATAAATTTAAAAAAAGAAAAATAATTTTTAATGAGCGAACAAGCACGCTTCGAAAAAAAAGATAGGACACGATTAAAGAGAATCATAATCGATATATTGAAGACTAACTTAATTTATGTGTGGGAGGGACCATTCAATTAATCTTTCGATAAATGACTCCTAATTTGAATGCGTAGCCAAAGACTGACAAACCGCTTTCATCGATCATTAAGGAATCGATAGTGCTGGATTGTCATCTGAATCGAAATGCCTTAAAAGAGATTTAGCTCTCTAATTCACCCTTATCACTTAATTGTGTAGCAAGGCCAGGAACACAAATATGATTCGGGTTAGATTAATTAAATCAGTAGGAATTTCTGCGAGATTGATGCGATTTAATTCCGAGATTTGTTGATTAGTGATGTTGGTGGAGTTAATGATTTTTCCCAAACGAAGTTGGAATCATGTACATTTGCATCAAGATCTGTTACTGGATATTGTATATCTATTATTCCTGTTTGATTTGGATATTTTCAGCCTTCTATTCCAAAATTACGATGTGAAATTTTTGACACAGATGCATATAAGTCTAACTAAACAAAAAAAAATACAAAAACTCGTGTAAGATTAATTTTATTTCACAATTAAAAATAAAAAAGAAAGAAAGAATACAAAATTTAAAATAAAGCAAATCAAAATTTTAATAGATCATAATTTTAACAAGATTATTTAAATCCAACAATACATGACCTTGTATGAGTTCATTCAAGTTCATTGAGTTCATTCCCTTCTTATATTGCCTACTTGTAACAGATTTAACATTACCCTATTTCGCCTGATAAAATAAAAAGAGGAAAATGATTTTATGAACATTTGTCACTACAATGTGAAATTATACTTATATGAAAGCCAGCAGAACTTCTATACAGCAATCCAGCTACAGTGAAGTTATGCTTTAAAATTATTTTATATCACCAAATTATCTTTGTCTTGCTTCTGTTTTGCCAAATTATCTTTGCGTTGTTTTTGTATGGCTGAATTGCCTTTGCTTTGCTTTTATTTCACCAAACTACTCTTGCCTTAGTTATGTTTCGCCAAATTACCCTTGCCTTGCTTTTGTTTCTCCAAATTACCTCTCCCTTGCTTTTGTATCTCTAAATTACCTTTGCTTTACTTGTTTTGAAAAATTGTCTTTTCTTTGCTTTTCTATTGACAAATTTGCCTTTTCCTTGCTTTTTCATTGACAAATTACTTTTTCCTTGCTTTTCTATTACTAAATTATCTTTTCTTTGCTTCTGTATTGCCAAATTACTTTTGCTTTGTTTTCATATCGCCAAATTACCTTTGCCTTGCTGATTTTGAAAAATTGTCTTTCCTTTTCTTTTCTATTACCAAATCTTTGCTTTGTGTTTGTACTTTAAAATTCCCTTTAAATTTATGTTGTCAAATTACATTTGTATTAAATTGCTTTTATATGTTGCCAAATTATAAATCTAACTTTTTAAGTACCTTTTATAAGCAGGCGATGATCAGATCTCTAATTTTTCTTTGAAGAAACAAATGTCGACGCTACAATTGGGTGACATTTGATAATATAAAATATCGCAACATAATATGAATATTTTAAGCATGCAATTTTAACTGTTCACCTATTGTAATAAAAAAAACCTTTATTCTGCGCTTCCAGGAAAAGAAATATATTAAATATAAAAATATTTTAATGTTAGGTTTCCTACCCCTTCTCCCACCTCTCACGTGATCTATTCCTTTCAACATCAAATCTACTACAACTCTGCCATCTCACTGGTCAATAATATCAGCTCAAGTTCCTAACTTATGACATAAAAAGGTTGCACCAACTGAGCAAAAAAAGAGTGCCCTATCTTAGCGATTCGGAAATAAAACAAAATTGCATCAACCGAGCAAAAGAGAACCTTATCTTAGCCGTTCGGAAATTGTTTATGTCCAAACGGAATAAATACATAAAGCGGAAATAAGCAAAAGTGTCGTGTATTTGGCTAACAGAGACAACACTTAAATATTGGGGTTATATCGCCAATGGCTAGACAGCTTGTCAGTCACATGAAGAAAATAAAAGCACGGCCATTCGGTCGAGGTCTTCTCTGGGGACCAAAAGACATATTGACGAAAGCATCTTTTAGATGGCTGCTTTTTCTGCTAAAAGGCTTTCTTGTATGCTATTTTTTGAAAGATATGATTAATGCAGTAATTAAACAGTAAGGCAGCGTGGTTATTGATGAGGGATACTTAAATTATCTATCTGAAACAATCTCCAAGTTGAATCCACGTTTAAAAAAAATCAGGTACTGCAACTTATGTCAACAATAGATTTTGATCTGGATATATGGCAAATATGATATATATGATAACAAATGAAGCAGGAATAGAACATTTAAGAAAGATTCATACACTCTCTATCTGAAACAATCTCCAAGGTGAATCCTCGTTCCCAAAAACAGGTACTGCTTACGTTACCAGTAGATTTTAATCTGGATATATGACAAATATGATATATGATAACAAATGAAATATAAATAGAACATTTAAGAAAGATTTCACCTTGACTATCTGAAGAATTTAGTAAAAAGATTTTTTTTAGAGTGTCCTCTAAGGTATAAAAAAATTATGCCACAGTAAGAAATATATCCGGGAGAAAAATCGCATTTGTAAGAATAGACAAAGAATTGATAGAATTAAATGGAAAAATATTGTAATACTAGTATGTCACTTTGAGTATCTGAAGAATTTAGTATGAAAATCTTTTTTCTTGAAAGTGTCCTCTGAAGTATAATCGTAGAAGAAATTATGGCACAGTGGGAAATATAATCGGAGATAAATCACAGTTGTAAGAATAGACAAAGAATTGATAGAATTAAAATTTGGAGAATGTAATTTATTGTGATCGGCTTTACTGCTACCATTATGTAATGTTTAATATTGAAAGGGTTTTATTATATATTTATGATCACACCACATAAACCTCCATATGTTTTTGTATTTAGGATTCAAATTTTTATTATTGGTATATTTAAATTTTAAATTTTTTATGCCTATAATTATTTGCATAAAATAGTTATCTGCTATAGATTTATTGATAAATAAATATCTTAAATCTGCCTATTTTACAAAAGCAATAATAAGTTTCTAATTCATAAAATTTATTCTTTGATGGTACATTATTTTTTATGAGGAATGTATTTAAAAGTGAAAGATTTAAACTAAAAGGACTTTTACTCCTTCAAAACTGCTTTTTTGTTTAATATTCCATTGAAAATGCATTTTGAAACATCTAGCTTCATTGGAATTTTATAAAATATCCAAAATACGAAATATCTTTTAAGAATTGACACTTTGTACCCATATGCCTTCGGGCTGGGTGGCCTGAAGTAATCAACCTCAACAGTTGATACTTTTCAGAAAAAGTGTCTGCTTTGTGTTTTTTTTAATTCTTTTTAAAATAACGTATAATAATAAATTCTAGAATAAACACAATTTATTGCCCTGGATGGAGTTTTTAAATTCCTACATTGTGAATTGGTATCGAATCGATTAATTCGATTCTACTGCATTCATGTGTTAAATTCATATGAGAATCGATTGGTGCTATAAAGATACACGATTCAAATTTGATATTGAAGCATAAAATTGCTGGTGACATAAGGCTGCTGGATTGCACGTTTGGATTTCCTAGCTTAGATGCCTCTGGCTATAAATAAGTGTAATTTAATTTTTTATGATTAAAATAAGGTATGACAGAGTTCTAAAAAACCTGTCTAAAGAAAAACTTTTTCTTTTTTCACTTAAGAATTGCATCATATATAGGGAACGGTGAATAAATAGCAATATCACTAAATTTCTGGTAAATGATGCATGTTAAATGTCATTATATAAAACTATGCCAAATCAACTCACACTAAAATGGGATGAATTATTCTTAAGATAACCAACAATTGAAATTTAATGTTCATGACTTCTATACAAAGAATGTTGTCAAAAATTACGGAAGTTTTAAAATTTTACTGATTTTTTTTTGTAATCGTCGAAAGTCCTTTAAACTTGTCTACGACAGCCTTAAATTTATAATAACGAAAATGTTGAAAATTAACAGTTCCTGAAAATCGAGACCGTAATTAGTACTGGATTTTTCTTGCAGCTATATACAGTGAGCCACAAAATTGAGTATACACCTCTAAAACTTTTCGACTTCTTCCAATTACAAATTAAATATTGATTTAAATAGATAAATTTTTTTATCCTAGATACTTTAACCTCTGCTTTACCATCCTATAATAACACAATTCTATAGTTAACTTATTTATTACGAAAAAGTTAAGCGATTCGAAGAAAAGATAGAAAACCATGCCACAAAATTGAGTATACACTTCTTATATTCGTAAATTTTGCCACCACTTTTTTGGTTTCAAATTTTCTTTAAAGAGTTTCAGGAGTAGCTGCTGCTTATAACACGTGCTATTGTATTGTTTTAAATAGTATTTTTTCTCATTAAAAATCGTAAAATGAGCTCTCGTAGAGAAACTACTGAATCTCAGCGTTTACTGGTTGTAAAATGGTCGAAAGAGGGCAAATCTCTTTGAGAAATCGCTTCGTTGA
This sequence comes from Caerostris darwini, assembly GCA_021605075.1. NCBI lineage: Eukaryota > Metazoa > Arthropoda > Arachnida > Araneae > Araneidae > Caerostris > Caerostris darwini. The sequence goes on from BPLQ01012298.1 coordinate 186,006, forward strand.
TTGGTGTAACTCATGGTTGTGTCAAAAAAATACTACAGAAGTATAAAAAAACTGGATCTGGGGCCAATATTCCTGGAAGAGGACGTAAATAAATACTGAATACTACAGCGAAGAGGAAGATCATTCACTCAGTAAAGAAAGATCCGAGGGTGAGGGCCTCTAAACTAGCTTTATCGATGTCCTCTACAATCGGGAAAAAGATCTCAGTTGAAACAATTCGACGTACCCTTCACCAATATGGGTTTTATGGCCGTACACCAATACGAAAGCCACTCATCAAGTATGTGAATAGACAAAAGAGAGTGATTTTCGTCAAAGAACATCGTTTAAAGCCTATTTATTTCTGGAACACTGTAATATTTTCTGATGAAAGTAAATTTAATCTTTACGGAAGCGATGGACGATTTAAAATATGGAGAGAAGCTGGGAAAGCACTGGCACCTAAAAACACCATTAAGACAGTCAAGTTCGGAGGTGGATCTGTCCTCGTTTGGGGTTGTATGTCGGCTGGAGGAGTTGGAGAGCTTCCTTTTATTGATGGTATTATGGGCAAACATGTATATTTGGGGATTTTAAATGATAACTTGAAAAAAAGTGCCAGTAAGTTGGGGCTTGGGTCACTCATATTCCAGCAGGACAACGACCCCAAGCATACAGCGAAGATTGTGCAGTTATACTTGCTGTACCATTGCAAGAAGCAATTACACACTCCAGTCCAGTCTCCAGACCTAAACGTCATCGAAAATTTGTGGTCGCAATTAGAGAAAGCTGTACATGAGCATGAAATCACAAGCAAGGAAGTTCTGAAGAAGGTTCTGAGAGAAGAATGGGCTAAAATTTCTGTTGAAACCACTAAAACACTAGTAGAATCTATGTCCGGAAGATTACAAGCTGTAATTCAAGCAAAAGGTTATGCAACAAAATATTAATTTGTACGTTAAAAGGAAATTAATAAAGGTGTATACTTATTTTTGTGGTGTTGTTTTTCCTCTCGTCTCAGATCTTTTATTTTTTTTTCGTAAAAAATAAATAAACGTAACAATTTTATAAGTGTAGTACGGTGAAGCATAGACTAAAGTATATAAGGTAAAAAATTGAATCATCTTAAAGCAATATTTAATTTGTAATTGCAAAAAGTCTCTAAGTTTCTAAGGTGTATACACAATTTTGTGGCCCACTGTATATATATATATATATATAGTAAAAGGTCTGTCGGGTATCATGCGTTGAACGCCAGAATTATCTGTTATTTTATATTAAGGTTTTGCTAAGCAGTGACTAATTGCTACAACTCTTTTTAACTTCCCTTTCAACCCCCACCACAAATTTCAACGTTTTATCCATCTTAAGATGACTATTCTAAATTCAAACCTGAAATAATTTATAAATATACGAAACACATTCACTATATCTACGCCAATTGTATCTTCAATATATCTACGTCAATAGTTTCTTCACTATATTTACATCAAAAGCACCTTCGCTATATCTATGTCAATTGTACCTTCACATACCTACGTCACTTGTATCTTTACTATATCTGCGTCAATAGTACCTTCACTATATTTACATCAATTGTCCCTTCACTATATCTACATCAATTGTCCCTTCACTATATCTACATCAATTGTAACTTCACTATATCTACGCCAATTGTAACTTCACTATATCTGCGTCAATTGTAACTTCACTATATCTACGCCAATTGTAACTTCACTATATCTACGCCAATTGTAACTTCACTATATCTACGCCAATTGTAACTTCACTATATCTACGCCAATTGTAACTTCACTATATCTACGCCAATTGTAACTTCACTATATCTACGCCAATTGTAACTTCACTATATAAACTATATCTTCTATTTTAATAAAAATGCAATTTCAAAAGCATCCAAGGTTATGCTAATATGGTCGTGTTCCAAGTATAAGAATAACATAGAAATTTTAAAAGAAGTTTTAATTTAGTTATTCAAAAATAGCTTAGTGGTTTAATCGTGATATTGTTGCATTTATATGTATTTCTTTTTCTTTTTAATCTACTCTACTAAGTTTCTTCACCAACGTTTGAAAAAATCCGATCTCCAATTCCTATTTGCAGCAATGGGATTTAATCCACCCAACATCGGGGATTAAGACATCAAATCGTTTTGTTTAGAGATGCTCTCCTTTTCCAAACACGACATCTGACTTCGTGATTCGAACACAAATAGATGACGGGGGGTGGGGGGGAATGGAACGAAGAAAACGAACTACCAGACACCTTCAGAGCATTGGTCAGCGGATTCTCAACCTTGGGCGGAGTAGCTGTAGATCTGGAAGGAAAGAACGCGACTTGCATGTTGAGAAGAAGAAATCTTGTTGATTTTGAGGAACTTGAAGAACTGGTGTTTTCCTGATTTGAAAGAGTTGACTTTTGCTTTTTCTAAGTGACTTGTCGACTCGTTTTATAAATTGAAAATAATGTCTTCCGTATTTGTTCAAAGTTTATTGGTTAGAAAGCAAAAGAGTACGGTTATATTTACTACAAAAATGATGCAAGGTACTGTTTGTGTGACGTGTTTTACGAAAAAAAATTACCTTAATGATTATCCATTGCAAAAATAATGCATGTTTTGAAATTATTAGTCTTTAATATTTCATTAAAATGCATCTAGTATTTTTCATAATCATAGTTGTAAAATGCACCAATCACAGTTGCAAAACACACCAATCAATTGTGAAAAGTACCATAGTTGTAAAAAAACGCCAGTCATAGTTTGTAAAAAAAAAAACGCCAATCATAGTTATAAAAATGCCAGTATATATTTCAAATAAATGCTTTAATGGACATTTATGGAAAAAAATGTACGTAGTTTTAACCAAAAAATTAATGTATAGCTAATTATATGGGATAGATATATTAATTTCCTCTTAAAATAAAAAATAAAAAATTCAGATAATAAATATTGAAAAAAAAAAATACAAACTTATAAAAGTATTCTATTATGGTATAAATTACCACATTAGGAATAATGTATCTTTAATTTGTATTATTGTTCAATGCATTTGTGATAATTTATAGTTTGTTTATGCAAGTTATTTTCAAAGAATTATTATCTTATGAAATTTTCATTGATTATTTATATAATTGTTAAACTTAAAATAAAATAAAATTCATATTCTAATATTATTCAAAAGTTTTACATCAAAACTCAAAATAATATCTAGCTTCATACATTTAATAACATGAATAAATATTTTCCTTTTCCTTTAATTATCAAATACTGTTATTTAATAAAATTAAAATAAAAAAAAAACTTATATTTTTAAAAACATAAAAGTTTTATGAAACATTTTTAAATAATTTTAAAATACAAATAAGAAATATTTTAACTCGGAAATTTCAAAGGAAAATATTTAATGATTTTTTTTGTTACAAAATAATACTTAATAAAAAAAAGTTTTTGAAACAATCTCCCTTTCCACTGAAGCAATAACATTAATTTACTTCAAAGCACGTTTTATAAAAACACACGAAATAATATTTGATAAATTGTTACTTCATTTTAAATTCGGAAATAATAAAAAATATGAAAGGAATTCCAAGTATACAAATTTTTATTTATTAAATTAAAAAATTCCAATTTTACATAAAAAAGCAGTTTATCAACATTCATATTTATGTAAAATTTTTTTTTTCGAAAAATAAGTCCATGACCTACTGCATAATGTAACACTGACATTAGATTATTTTTAGCAAAGTGAATTTGGAACTCAACCAAATAAAAAAGCATTCGAACCACGATTTCCAGTTCTGAGGGATATTTGAGATAAAGCTAAAAATATATTTCCGCATGGCGCAAAGGAGTCATTAAATATCTAAATAGAAACATGAAAATAACTACATGTGATGTTTCCTCAAATCAAGGAAATAAAAAATTACCTTTCGGACTTCTAATTTGTATATATTTTCTTTTTTTGAGCCGATTTTTTAGATTTTTTTAGAATGTCCAAAAAGAAAAACGCCATTTTTTTTCGCTATAATAAGCAAATCGTCTGCGAGAACGCCAGCTGCCAAAGTTTGAAAACAGAAGTATGTTTACTAAAATGTTTTTCTTTACAAAAAAATAATTAAAATCTATCTTTCCTCAAATCAAATCAATCTGTCATCAAATAATAAAAAAATTACCTTTTGGACTTAAAATTTGTGTATATTTTCTTCTTTTTCATAGAAAAAAAGAATTTTTAGAATGTCCAAAAAAGAAAAACCTTTTTTTTCCGCTGTAATAAGCAAATCGTCTGCGCGAACGCCAGCTGCCCAAGTTGAAAAACAAAACTATGTTTACCAAAATGTTTCGTTATCTCTCGCTTTCACTTGCAATTCTTAAACAAAAATATTCTTAGTCGAGAAAAAGATTCTTGATCAGATGGTTTACTGAATAAGCCATGGGCTTCGGGCATATAGAGATAAACGACCATGGCAATAGAAAAACGACGCACAAATCAAATGCAAAAAAGAATACCGTTCCCAAAATGCCAATGTTTTTCTTTACGGAAAAATAAAACATTGTTTTCTATTGTTTTGCAAAACAGATCCTAGAATTTCCATTGCATTATTTCCCAGATGTTTAGACTCAACTCAGTTTTTATTAGTTTAACCAAAACTCTACTTTCAATGGACGGTTAGATTTCCATGGCAAAGTTTCGGAAGAAACGATATAGTGCGTTGGCAATGGAAGAAAAATCGTCTGAATTTTCAGCCTGTGAGAATTTAATGGTTGGTTAGGATCCAAAAACATACGTTTTATTTCACTGGATATCTTTTTATTATTTTTATTTCTAACGGTAAAAGTTCGCACATAAATTGAAAATTTGATATATTTACCACGTTTCTGACTATTTTTTCATAGAAATTCAATTATATTGCATTGTGGCGAAATTCTTTTGTTCAATTGTTAGTGATTCGATTTTCTAAGAAATGCGTCTTTGTTGCAAAATACTATCAAATTTTGTCACCTACTTGTTAAATCTTTATTGTTAGTTTTGCGAAGAAAGAATGTTTACTGAATAGCTGGCAAAGTGAAGAAAAATATTTAAGAAGGTAAGGGTTCTTCGAATTCTTTACTTTAATAGAATTTTCGTATATTTTAAAGAAGACACTTCCAATCCCAAATTTAAAAAAATAAAAAATATATTTAAATTGTCGAAAATAATATTTAAATAAAATTGTCCGTTTTGTATACAAATAAAGATAAATTATTATAGTAATAATCAGTTTATTAAATTTTAATTTTATGTAATTAAATCGATTCTCGTAAATCAATACATTGTTTTGTTGCATACTTTATCTATTCTTGAATATTAGTAATATTTTAAAGGAATAAACCATTATCAATTATTTCAATATTTCAACTTATAAATAACAGTTTACGCTTAAGCTGTATTCCATTAATTTATAAAAATTTATAAATATGCAGTAGATTTATAATTTATAAATGTGCAGTAGATTTATAATTTATAAATGTGCAGTAGATTTATAATTTATAAATGTGCAGTAGATTTATAATTTATAAATGTGCAGTAGATTTATAATTTATAAATGTGCAGTAGATTTATAATTTATAAATGTGCAGTAGATTTATAAATGTGCATTTGATTTATAGTTTATGAAAGAGTAACGTATTTATAAATGCGCAGTAGATTTATAATTTATGAATGTGTAATGGATTTATACACGTGAAGTAGATGTTTAATTTATAAATGTACAACAGTGCTATAAATGTGTAGAAGAATTATGATTTATAAATGTGCAGAGTATTTATAACATAAATGTGCAGGAAATTTATAATTTAGAAATTTAAATGTATAATTTATAAACGTGCAGTAGATTTGTAATTTATAAACGTGCAGTAGATTTGTAATTTATAAACGTGCAGTAGATTTTTAACTTATAAGTGTGCAATAAATTTATAATTTCTAAATGTGCAGCTTATTTATACTTTATAAATTTTCATTAGATTTATAATTTATAACTGTTTAAGAGATTTTTAAATTATAAATGTGCAGTAGATTTATAACTTATATTGACAGTAGATTTATAACTTATAAATTGACAGCCTATTTATAACTTATAAATTGACAGCCTATTTATAACTTATAAATTGACAGTAGATTTATAACTTATAAATTGACAGCCTATTTATAATTTATAAATTGGAAGTAGATGTATAATTTATAAATTGGCAGTGGATGCATAATTTATAAATGAGCAGTAGATTTAGAACTTATAAATTGACAGTCTATTTATAATTTATAAATTACCAGTGGATGTATAATTTATAAATATGGAGTAGATTTATAATTTATAAATGTCTTGTAGATTTATAATTTATAAATGTGCAGTAGATTTAAAATTTCCCTTGTATTCAAGAGTTGGAGATGATAATGTGAACTTCTCAGATTCTGAAACTAAAAATGTCCACTCCAAAGGCATTGAGACAAATATCGATTTTGAAATAGTAACCCTATTTTTGCGATAAGTCAAACTAAGATGGCACATCATTATGAGGACGATGAATTACATTAGTAGTAGTTGTGTATGGGATATTAAGTAGAAGAAAATTTCATATTATTTAAATACTTTGAAACTACAACAGTAATTAGAAGCATTGAGTGATCGCAATTGTATTGTGTACTCATTATCCTTATAGCTTGTTAATTATCTAGTGACTCATCAAAAGTCATTTAGTCACGGAGTGTTATTTTCTTTCTCCTGTCGTTATTTAATGATTGCATTAATGGCCTCCTTTAATGTACGTAAAGTATAACAGATCGTCTTTTTCAAAACGTTTTAAATATATTTTAATACAATTCATTGAAATAATAATTTATTTTATATGCTTAGGAAGTATTATTATTAGAAAGATTCAGTGCCCTTTATCTTAGCAAGATGGTTGTTTACTGACAAAAAAATTCAAAATTGAAAGAATAATAATTTTTATGATAATTTCAAGGAGAATAAAATCTATATGTACAGAAATTAGTACATTTTCTCTTATTCCTCACAATATACAACTACACAATGTGAAACACACTCATATTAGTTATAATATCCTTATACAATTCACTCATGTTCCTTATAGTATCTGTGTACAATTCACAATTGTTTCCCATAATGTCCAATGTTCAATTCACACATGTTCTTCATAAAATCCGATGTGTGTTTAATACGTGTTCTTCATAATATCCAATGTGCAATTCCTACGCGTTCCTCTAATGTCCGATGTACAATTCAAGCTTCAACATAATGTCGAATGTACATTTCACACGTGTTCTTCGCAATATGTGATGTAAAATTTACACGTGTCTCATATTGTCGGATATACAATTCATACGTGTTTCTCATAATGTCTGATTTGCAATTCTCACATGATCCTAATAATGCCGAATAAATGATTCACACTTACTCATGTCAGAAATACAATTTATACGTGACCCTCATAATATTTAATGTACTCTCTTCATAATGTCGGAGGTACTATTCAAATATGTTCGCATACAATTAGTATGTCTTATTCATAATATCGAATGCGTACAATTCGCACATGCTCTTCATGATATCTGATGTACAATTCACATGTGCTCCTCATAATGTCGGATATACAATTCATACTTTTTTCATAATGTCTGATGTAAAATTCACACGTATTACAGATAATATTCGATTAACTATTCACAAACGCTTTGGTAGTGATCCTCTCCCTATGCTTTGAATTTAAAGAATGACTAAGCATCGTATGAAAATCACGAAAACTCCAATTGTGCAAGATTATCGATGAGGTCACATAAACATGTCACCACAACAATTCTTAAAAACAATATTTTGATAAAAGATCTGTCCTTTCATTGTATTTGTAAAGTAAGTGTAAAGTCTTTATTTTACTGCCAGAGATCTACAACCCATGAATGGAAAATAATACATTTTATTTCATTACGATATGAAAAGGATACATTATATCAAAATCTCCTGAAATCTCGCATTTTTAATTTATATTCATCAAATTTAGCTGTGAAAAATAATTTCCAAATTACTTTTTCTGCATAGAAGTTATCCAACGAGAACATAAGAAGCATAAACATTGTTACATTTAGCCATTTAACTAATTTAATCCAAAGTAATCACTAAATTACTTCTTCTACATAGAAATGATCCAACGAGAGCATAAAAAGCAAAACATTTGATATATTTAGCTCTTTAACTAATTTAATCCAAAATAATTTCTAAATTACTTTTTCTACATAGAAATGATCCAACGAGAGCATATGAAGCAAAAACTTTGTTATACTTAGCCATTTAACTACAAATTTAATCCGAAATAATTTATAAATTATTTCTGCATAGTAACAACCCAACGTTTAGAAAAGAGATAAAAAGAAAGGAGAGCTTATTTTAAGCATCCAAACCACAACAACCATCCAAGGAGTACTTGGAATACTAATACTTCAGAGAGAAGAACCCGTCCCTCCAGTACTACTTACTATATCAATATAAATATAAGCACCAACATAAAAAAATCCTGCAAAAAGAAAGTATCTTTTACTGCTCTTCTGTTGAATTATGTCTTTGTTGCAACCATAAAAAGCATTCCTTGGATGCAAATGTGGGGACCTTAATACCTAAGGTTTGGCGTAAAAAAGAATTTATGGTATGTATCGATATTCTGGGTCGGATTTAAATTCACTTCGACTCAGGGGCGGGAAAGCGCGGGGGGGGGAGCTTTTGCTGAGGAGGAAAAGATCGTCTGTCTCGGTCTATCCCCTCCCCTTTCAGAAAGTAAAAAGAAATAAGTACGTAAAATGGGCGGCAAATTACGGCGATGTTTAAGAATTGCTCTCAGGTAAAAATGGCTAAGCTCTTTGAAATTGCACGACATAAATTTTCAGTTAGAGAAAACAGATAAACTAACAGGACAGACTCTGCATTATTCAGGACAGGTGTCTGGAACTGAGAATTGAAATTCGGAGCAGTTGTTGTGAATTATTTTCTTTGAATTGAATGATGAGTGCAAAAGAAATTTGATATTTATGTACTTTCTGTAATGGTTTGCTTGACTTAAAAGTCACTTTATTATTTTTTTTGTTTTGTTCAGTTTTATTGTTTTAGGAACCAGATGTGCCAGACTTTAAAAAGAAAAATTGTAAAATCAATATAAATCATTGTATTAAAATCATTGTAATTATTGTAATCAAGGAAGGAAAGTTTAACAAAAACCGCTCAATTCCTGACTGATAAAAATTGAATTTTTTACACGAATTGCAAAATCATTTATTGTTTTGAAACCGAGGGTATCAGAATTTAAAAAGAAACCTCGTTGGAAAATCATTGTAATTATTGTAAATCATTGTATTAAAATCATTGTAATTATTGTAAATCATTGTATTAAAATCATTTTAATTATTGTAAATCATTGTATTAAAATCATTGTAATTATTGTAAACAATGGTGGTGAGTTGACCAAAACTCAATTCCTGACAAGTAAAACTTCTTATACTACCGTAATTTTATGAATTACTGTCTTTACTAATGGAATTAGAAAATTTAAGAAATAAACTCATTGCTTTTTATTGAACTTACATATTTGGAAAAAATATTTTCGTATTAACAAAGTATTTACTCCATTAATCAAATTAAAATAATTTGCGAACTCATCTAAATAAGGACTTCTTTTGCTTAATATACTAAATTTTTAAAATTCGACTCTGATTTGTGATAAAACAGTACATGATGGAATTGTTTTCATTATTTTTCTCGTAATTTACCAAAGAATGTAAAAACACCGCTTATTTTAAATAAAAGTTTTTTATTTGATCTGTGTTATTTACTAAAAAAAATTTTACTGAAAAATCGCTAATAAGGAATTACTAATATTTGCATTGATAATACTTGTTTTCTATATAAAATGATTATTTTGTAAGTAGTGTAAAGGTTGATTGTCTTGTAATGTTAAGCTGAATTTAAAAAACCTTTTAATGTATAACTACAAATATTATTTAAATTGCCAGACTTGTGGCTGAGCGGCAACTTGAGCCGCTGATGAGAATTAGGACTGAGGTTCAATCCGTTGGCGGCTAAGTTGTAGACACCGTTTCAACAAGCTAGATGATAATAATAGTTTTTTAAAAAAGGAAATATCACTCATTTATTATTTTAAAATATTAACTGACGGCAAGTTAAAATATTTTTAAAAAATATTTCTCTTAGGAAAAGATTATATTTTTAAAAATAACGATGCATATAGCCCACATTTAAGAACATAATTTATGAGCTAGAGCTTAATTACAAAATTCTGTTGGGAATCATCAACTTTTGCAATAAGGAACACGATACATTTTTGATTCCATAAAAACCATAACTCTTCACAAACCCGCGAACCTAATGAATTTTGAAATTATAATAATATGCTTCGAAAATGTTAACACGAAAAATTTGAAAGAGTACCTCGTCTATACACTATACCAGCAGCACTGCATAAAAACCCTCTTTAGGGTAATGAGTAGATTTTTATCTCATTTCATGTTGCAGCAAAAGTCCCTCCCCCCTCTTTTTGCACCCCCTCATCACTTTCATAAATTTGCTTTCTAATTCATCACCCCATTCTGCCAGCCTTCCTCCCAATACGGCACTGACATCATCTTTTGTTCTATAAGAAAAGACGAACTAAACTGAAGAAAAAAAAAGAACAAAATAATAAAGAATTAAAAGAAAGAAAAAAGCTGCCAAAATCCACCAAGTAGAAAAAGAAAGAAAGAAAGGTTTAATGAACATTTATGTTTCGACAATGCGTTTTTTCTTTCCTTAAAAGTTCCACTAATTAATTTTCATTCCGAAAACCATTTCGAAGATATTAATCAGAAATCACTAATATCTGCATTGATAAAATTTGATTTCTACATAAATTAATTGTATTGTAAAAGAGTAATGTTACAATGAGTTTAAAAATATAATATATAACTAGAAATATCTCTCTTAGCAAACTATTACTCTATCTCTTAGCAACTATTTCTCTTAGCAAAAGATTATATTTTTAAAAATAATGAGGTATATAGCCTTCATTTAAGAACATAATTTATGATCTGCAGTGTAATTACAAAATTCTGTTTGGAAATCCACAACTTTTGCAACACGACACATTTTTGATTCCGTAAAAAGCATAACTCTTCACAAACCCGCGAGCCTAATGAGTTTTGAAATTATAATATGCTTCGAAAATGTTAACACGAAAAATTTGAAAGAGTACCTCGTCTATACACTATACCATCAGCACTGCATAAAAACCCTCTTTAGGGTAATGAGTAGATTTTTATCTCATATCATGTTGCAGCAAAAGTCCCTCCCCCTTCTTTTTGCACCCCCTCATCACTTTCATAAATTTGCTTTCTAATTCATCATCCCACTCTGCCAGCCTTCCTCCCAATACAGCACTGACATCATCTTTTGTTCTATAAGAAAAGACGAACTAAACTAAAGAAAAAAAAAGAACAAAATAATAAAGAATTAAAAGAAAGAAAAAAGCTGCCAAAATCCACCAAGTAGAAAAAGAAAGAAAGAAAGGTTTAATGAACATTTATGTTTCGACAATGCGTTTTTTCTTTCCTTAAAAGTTCCACTAATTAATTTTCATTCCGAAAACCATTTCGAAGATATTAATCAGAAATCACTAATATCTGCATTGATAAAATTTGATTTCTACATAAATTAATTGTATTGTCAGTATTATATAAGAGTAATGTTGCCCTGAATTTCAAAATATAATATATAACTAGAAATATCATTGAAATTGCCCCACTCGTGGCTTAGTTATAATGTGCGTCGCTGGTGGGAATTAGGGCTGAGGTTCAATCCGCTGGCAGTTTTGTTATAGACACTGTTTCAAAGAACGAGGATATTCGGTGTCGTTTTTAATGTTGAACTTCTTGCGTCGTTAGTCGGATTATCTGGTGTGTGTTTTCCGGGTTTTCTACCATATGATACACAAATGTAGGGTAGTGACCCCTGAAATTTTACCCTTGAAGGCCATGTTTTCTTCAATGACCCAGAGCCTACCTACGTGTGCTCCATCACAACGAAATGTGCACACCTCCCTCCTACCATGAAATAGCACGGATTCATGGACTTGGTCTATAATGTTGCTATCGATCCGACCAAGGAATATGGAAATTGAAATTTAAAAAAAATTATTGAAATTTGAAATTTTAAGTTATTATGCACTCCAAAAACATCAATGATAAAAAGTTATACTGTTTCCAAAAGTGTAGATTTTCATTTGTAGTTTAAATCTTTGGTTTTGTTTTGTTATTATCGCTAAAATGTAACATGCATACGGTATACTACTACACATTTATCAACTAAAATCGTGATATAATTTTTAAAAAAGAAAAGAAAACTAATTTATTATTTTAAAATAATAACTGATAGAAAGTTAAAATATTTTCAAAAACTATTTCTCTTAGCAAAAGATTATATTTTTAAAAATAATGATGCATATAACCTTCATTTAAGAACATAATTTATGAGCTGCAATGTAATTACAAAATTCTGTCGGAAATCAACAACTTTTGCAATAAGAAGCACGAGGCATTCTTGATGCCATAAAAACCATAACTCTTCACAAACCCATGAGCACAATGAATTTTGAAACTATAATAATATGATTCGAAAATGTTAACACGAAAAATTTGAAAGAGTACCTTATCTCTACACTGTACCAGCAAGACTTTATAAAAACCCTCTTTAGGATAATGAGTAGATTTTTATATCTTTAACACATCGCATTTCATGTTGCAGCAAAACTCCCCCTCCTCTCTTTTTGCACCCCCTCATCATTTTCGTAAATTTAATATCTAATTCATCATCTCACCCTCTGTCAGCCTTCCTCCCAATCCTGCACTGACATCATCTTTTGTTCTATAAGAAAAGACGAACAAAACTGAAGAGAAAAAAAGAATGAAGAATTAAAAGTAAAAAAAAAAAGCTGCCAAAATCCACCAAGTTAAAAAAAAGAAAAGAAAGGTTTAATGAACATTTATATTTCAACAATGCGTTCTTTCTTTCCTTAAAAGTTCTGCTACTAATTAATTTTCATTCCATAAAAACCTTTTCGAAGATATTAAGCTGACATTTTGGTAGCGAGGGGGATCGAAATAGGAGAAAAGGTAAATAATCAAGGTAAGGAAGACCCCGGAAAAGAAGATGAGACGTAGATGGTGGCATCGCGAATGCTATATTTAAGTGCAGTATCATTTTGTGGCAACGGATAGCTAATTAACGGTGATGACTAGGCCACAAGAGTGATTTTTTTCTTTACTTATATTAATAAGTAGCAATTTAAAATAGTGCTTTACTTGAGCAAAATGTATGGAGACCTAAAGTGTGGATATTTTTCCGTGCATTAATTAAGTGATGGGAAGTTTGCGTTTTCGTGAATTTTAAGTATGCATGTTTTCAGCTTTTTAATAAGGATAATGGCGATTATGTACCTGGATCTTGAGGTAAAAACTTGTTTTGGTGAAGTTTTACCATCAATTAATTAGGATCTGCGTCTAGCGTTGAGTATAGAGTTACTTGTTAAGCTACTTTAGAATTTCTCATAGATTGACAAAACGGACCAATGCTGGTAATTAAAATGTTATAAAGTAGGAAACCTAATCTTTACCTTAAAATGCCCTCACATTTGTAAGTGTACTTAATAATTTAAATTTTATTTCCAAAATATGAAAATGATCCTAAAATTTTTATAAAAATAGATGCAATGCTTATTTCCATTCTTTTTTTATTACTTTACTAAATTTGGAAAATACCACAACTTTAATTATTAATATATTGCTTAAAGTATACTTAGATATTCAAATTTTATATATTTTTTAAATATTTTTTAATATAAATTTAATTGTTTTGTGATAGATTTAAGAAAAAAAAATATCACTCATTAATTATTTTAAAATAATAACTGATAGAAAGTTAAAATATTTTCAAAAAAGTATTTTTAAGTAAAGATTAAAGTAAAGAGTAAAGAGTAAGTAAAGATTATATAAAATAATGATGCATGTAGTCTAAAATTAAGAACATAATTTATGAGCTATAGCGTAATTACAAAATTCCGTCGAAAATCAACAAACTTTGTAATAAGGAACAAGAGATATTTTGATTCCATAAAAACCATAACTCTTCACAAACCCATGAGCCTAATGAATTTTGAAACTATAATAATATGCTTCGAAAATGTTAACACGAAAAATTTGAAAGATTACCTCATCTATACAGTATACCAGCAGCACTCCATAAAAATCCTCTTTAGGGTAATGAGTAGATTTTTATATCTTTAACACATCGCATTTCATGTTGCAGCAAAGTCCATCCCCCATCTTTTTGCACCCCCTTATCACTTTCATAAATTTAATTTCTAATTCATCATCCCACTCTGCCAGCCTTCCTCCAAATATGGCACTGACATCTTTTGTTGTATAAGAAAAGACGAACTAAACTGCAGAAGAAAAAAAAGAATAAAAGAATTAAAAGAAAAAAAGCTGCCAAAATCCACCAAGTAAAAAAAAAGAAAAGAAAGGTTTAATGAACATTTATGTTTCAACAATGCGTTCTTTCTTTCCCTAAAAGTTCTGCTACTAATTAATTTTCATTCCAAAAAGCCTTTTCGAAGATATTAAACTGACGTTTTGGTAGCGAGGGGGATCGAATTAGGAGAAAAGGGAACGTCGAACAAGATCAATGGGGTATTGAAGAATGTTCTGGAGCATGTACCAGAATCGTCTGAGGTAAGGAAGACCCCCGAAAAGAAGATGAGACGTGGATGGTGGCATCGCAAATGTTGTATTTAAGTGAGGTATCATTTTGTGGCAACGGATAGCTAATTAACGATGATGACTAGGCCACAAGAGAGATTTTTTTCTTTACTTGTATTAATAAGTAGTAATTTAGAATATTGCCTTCCTTGAGCAAAATTTATGGAGACTTTTAAAGTCTGGATATTTTTCCGTGCATTAATTAAGTGATGGGAAATTTGCGTTTTGAGGAATTTTAAGTATGCATGTTTTCAGGTTTTTAATAAGGATAATGGCGAGGATGTTCCTGAATCTTGAGGTAAAAACTTGTTTTGGTGAAGTTTTACCATCCATTAATTAGGATCTGCGTCTAGCGTTTAGCATAAGTTACTTGTTAAGCTACTTTAAAATTTATCATGATTGACAAACGAACCAATGCTGGTAATTAAAATGTTATAAGTAGAAAACCTAATCTTTACCTTAAAATGTCCTTACATTTATAAGTATGCTTAAGAATTCAAATTTTGTTTCCAAAATATGAAAATGATCCTAAAATGTTTATAAAAATTGATGTGATGCTCATTTCTATTTCTTTTTTATTTTAATAAATTGTGAAAAGACCAAAAACCAAACCATGAAAAGGCCATTAAAGCGGTTTTAATTATTAATATATTATTTAAAGTTAATTTAACAATTTAATTTTTATATATTTTAATATATTATTTGATGTAAATTAAATATTTAATATACTTTAATATATTGTATTTAAAGTTAATTTAAAAATTTAATTGATATACATTTTTTAATAAATTGTTTAAGGAAAGTTAAATATTTAATTTTGATATATTTTTTATAAATTATTTAAAGTAAATTAAATATTCAATTTTAATATATTTTTAATAAATTATTTAAAGTATGTTAAACATTTAATTTTTGTGTATTTTAATATATTTTAAATAATTAATTTAATTTTAAATTAAAAATAAATCTAAATATTTAATTTTTATATATTTTAATATATTATTTAAAATAAATCTAAATATTTAATTTTTATGTATTTTAATATATTATTTAAAATAATTTTTAAACATTTATAAAATTTTTTTAATTTATATATATTTTTTAATAAATTGTTTAAAGAATGTTAAATATTTAATTTTGATATATTTTTAATAAATTATTTAAAGTAAATTAAATATTTTATTTTGATATATTTTTAATAAATTATTTAAAGTAAATTAAATATTTTATTTTGATATATTTTTAATAAATTATTTAAAGTAAATTAAAATATTTTATTTTTATTTAATAAATTATTTTAATTATATATTTATTTAAAATAATTATTTAAAGTAAATATTTAATATTTTTAATCAATTATTTATTTTTGATATATTTTTAATAAATTATTTTATAAATTTTTAAATATTTTAATATATTATTTAAAGTAAATTAATTTAATTTTTATAATTTTAATATATTATTTAAAATAAATCTAAATATTTAATTTTTATGTATTTTAATATATTATTTAAAATAATTTTTTAAACATTAAAATTTAACATTTTGAGATCTTTAATTTTATAAATATAAAAGTTTATATTAAATTATCAATTAATTTGAATATCTCATGACTTGGTTTGGTGCTTTGAGATGTATGCTCGCTGACTAATATCTCATATATACTTTATTGAATTACTTTTTGACAAATATTCTATGATTTAATGATGCTAATGGAATAATGGAAAAATAATAATAGAATAATAATGTAAAAAGGTTTAAGAATAGTAAACCTTCCCCTAATTTTAACATTTATTCAAAAGAACTTAATTGTTATAATATTAATTTTTTTTCTATAAAGCAGTTGATTTAACAAAACTACTTGTAATGCCGAATATAATAACATATATAATCTTCGATTCGTTTAAATGTTTACAACTGTAAAGAATTAAAAGATAAAATAAATTATGTATGTTTTTTAATTTGGATACGTGATCATATTCTTTATAATATTTTTTATAAAACTATTATATGATTTAATAATGCAAATTTAATTTTTATATATTACACTGTGCTAATATTTAAAATTATTTCATCAATTTTTTACTGTTTCGTTAAATTTTATATCATTACAAAATTTTAAAATAACATCTCAGCAAAAATAAACTAATATTGTATTTCTATTAATAAAATTTCCTAGAAGGATAGTAATAAAATTTAAATTCTTCCTCCAAAAAAAAAAAAAAAATCCAGATATTTTTATCAATACCTTTCATTTTTTTAATCTGTACAATTCATTTTATAGTTTTTTTTAAAGAATGTCATCTTTTTTTTTTTTTTTTTTTTTTTCAAAAAGGAAACTCGTTTTTTTTAACAGTGTTAAGCTAACACACATGTCAAAAAGCCAAATTAAAAGGAAGAAAAATATCAAAGATTCCATTCAATTTTTCTCTTAGTTTAAAAGACTTTTTATGAGTAATTTTTATATTTCATTGGATTCTTGAAAAGTGAAAAAAAAAAAATGTTACGTTCTGGCAACGCAGTTTATAGGATTGTATTAATGCAAGGTTTTCAAACATTTTCTTTTTTTACACTTAATTTTTCCTGACATAAATTTTAGTTTCATTTATTTTCTATCTCATTAAGAATTTTTTTCCTTTTGATTGCTTTTTTGCTTTTGGTCGAATAAATGTCTAGAGAATTCTCATAACTCCTTTATAAATACTTTGTTATATTTCCTTCTAAATAATAGGCGATAAAAATTTGTTTACAAAAATAAAGAAAAAAAAAAAAAAAAAAAAAAAACATTACATGAAACTTTATTTTAAAAAGGAAACATTTTGCTTTATGTATGTGTTATGCTTTCGTGATTTTATGTAAAACTTTTTTTCTGTCTTATTATAAGGAGATTAATTATACAAGAAAAATACTTTATTTAAATAGAAGAAAAACAAACGTTTTTAATTTTCTAAAAATTATTCCTAAAGCAGATTCAGTTTTTATGCATTTTTTCGTACAATGTAATCACCTAAAAGTTATATATAACCGTTAAAAAAATGTGTTTTATTAAAGAGCGGAGATTTGTTTTCTAATATAAGTTTTAAAGTAAAATCGCGTTACTTTATTAATGTCTAATAAAATTAATAAAATATTCATAATTTTGGAAAAGTCTCAAACATTTTTTTTTTTTTTTTATTTTTTCCTTACAGTTTATTATAAAGACATTCATTTTTTAAGACCATAACTAGAACATAACATTTTTCATTTTCTGTTATATTTTAATTTTTATTTAATGATTTTATTTAATTATAATTACCATTTTCTTCCATAGTAGAATATTTCTTTACAAAAATATCTTAAACGAACAATCGCAAAAAATAATAAAGAATGGCATGCAGCATTTTTATAGTATAAATTGAACTCAAATGCTTTAAATTATACATTTTAAATATTTTGTTGAAAATAAGAAATTCGACAATGAAGTTTATCAACAAACTACATTTTGAAATTTTTTTCTTTCTGTCTTATTGATATTTTATCTATTCCGAAAATAAAAGTTTACAACATATAAATATTTTCAAGATAAAATTTTGCTTCAATTCTGTTGTTGTGGTATCCCCTGAAGGGTACAAAGGAATCGAATATCGTGGTGCTCCCGAATAATAGTGGCCATGTTGATTGCCATGTTGATTGATAGAATATAAATCCTCTTGCGAGGGATGGCCCAGACAATGCATGGCGGCTGCAACAGCTGGGTAATCAAAGATATGATGAGGAGTAACCTCGACATAAGTGCAGTTGCCCCATTTTTGGTATTTTTAAACGTCATCAGCAGAAATTTTCATATTTTTGTGGTGCTTCATCTTAATCTGGTGAGAGTAGTAGCTGTTTTTCTGTCGATATTTAGTTCCGCAATTTGGTATTCAGTTTTCATCTTAGATGGAATCATAAATTTAGATTTTGCCAAGACATTTGCATCTCCAAGGGGAGTAGGAATGGCAGTGTGATCCAAACTTCTGGCATTTTCCGACAAGGAATCTGCAATTTCATTCAATTCGAAATGCGCATGAGCAGGGATACATTGTAGAATTGTTAAAAATCCATTGTATTGTAGTCCTACTATACATTGTAGATTGGATTATTTTTATTTTTTTATTTTTTGCTTTTAAATAAAAAATAAATAAGCAAGCCAAGCTTAATTAAACGTGATTTACTATGATTTCATCATAAAGACTCAAAATATACATTTATCTGTTTTGTACTAATATTTTATAATTAATTTCTAATATTTTAAATGATTTAAAAATTATTACCGATAATTATCAATTATATCAACAACATCAAGCAGTTAATAATCATTGCCATCAATTGTTTTGTCAATTTTTACTTTCAAATATTAATTTTGTGTTTATTATTACTAAATCGATTAAAACTACTAAAAGAATTTTCTTACAAGCATTTAAACGTGTTAAATGTATATGTTTCATAACCACTTTAAAAAATGTTAATATTTTGAAAAATAAAATAAAAAATAATTGTACATTATTGTGTTTTATTTATTATCATAGATGAAATTTCAAAACTCATGTTACCAATAAATCCATTTTTCCTACAAATGCAAAAGTGGCTATTGGCGAAAATATGTCCATAGAATAGAGAAAGAAAAATTCAATTATTTATCAGATGTTGATTTTCTTAAATTATAATGAAATATTGATTGTTATTTTCTATCTACAAAGTTAAAAATTTTAAGATGTTATAAAATAATTTGCATCTTTTATATTTTTTTTCTTTATTTTTCTTTAATTTTCAAACTAAATTTCATACAATTGAAAATATTTGTTTCCAACAAAACCTAATCAGTTGGTTCCCTTCTTTAAATTTTAAAATTAGTTAATGCCAATTTTTTTTATGAATTTCATTATTATTTTTTTTTATTTATTTCATTGTTGAATTTATTAACCAAACGTAAAATTTTTATCTTTAATATTTATATAACTAAGTTATATTTTTTTTTAAATCATTATCATTTAAATATTTATCATCATATGATTTCTTGTCTTTCCTCAATATTTGTTTATCACTGTTGTGAAAAGATAGAAAATGCTATAAACAAATTCAAATAAATTTTTTAGAATCTTCAATTTATATTAAAAAATAATGTATATTTTTCTTACAAATTTTATTTCCGAAGCAACTACGAATTGTATATTTTATTTTATGTATAATTAATACAATTTTTACTTACAACCGGTATTTAAATGAATTTTTTTTTTTTTTTCTATTTTCAACTTATCATTCTTTTAAACTCTTAAATAGTGAGAGAAAAGTATGAAAAAAAAAAAAAAAACGAGGCATTATTTTCACCTTTTAAAATATATTTCTTACAATTGCAAAATTATATTTAAACTTCAATTTTCTAAAAAATACAATATACATATTTTTCATAAGAAAAAACATTCCATTCCTTTTCTTGTAATTTTTAAGAAATATTTTCAAAATCCATCTTAATATTCATAATATTCTTGTTAACTAATAAACAACACTTTTATAATCATAGTACAGCATAGTTATTAAAATAATCCCCACTTTTCATTTATCACTTTTGCTAAAATTTACAAATCATCACACCTTTAAAAGCATTCTCTCCTCAAAGATATGGAGCGTTACTCCTCCAGACCAAAAGTTTTCCTACCGAAAAAGGAAAACCCTTTTCCGAGTGAGGAAATCTCACACGGCCCCGCTATATCTCTCGGTAATAAATCTCTTCCCTAAAACTTCTACCTAAAAGATTCTTGAACATCACCACTGTTCTTCGCATTCTTTCATTTGAAGTAAAACAGTTCCAAGAACCCTCCCAGGACATCCCTTCCCCCCCCCTTTGTTTGAGAAGTATCAAAAGTGGCAACGGTAAGCGAAGTGGTATGGGATTCTATCGATCGTCCAATGAGGAGACAGGAAAAAAAACGTTTTGTGACGTCATGTGAGATCACGCAAGGGGCTGGGGCAATTGTTTATCCCCCTACCTTCATATACCCTGGGGGGCTTATTAAGTAGTGGCAGCGGTGTGTCTAAGTTTAGTCCTAATTTGCGGTTAAAATATGTTACTAGCTTTCGAAAAGTTTTATAAAGTAGAGGTAAGGGTGGATTTGAGACTGTGCAGTTAAGGTTCATTACGTGTTCTGTAATTGCGTTACACGGCAGAAACTCTCTTGTTGCTAATGTTGTTTTCTGTATGTAAAATGGCCACTAATGATTTTTTAAACAAAAAGTTTTGCGTAACAAAAGATCGTAAAAATTGCATAGCGTAAGATTAAAGAGTATGTTGTTGAAAATATTTAAGGAAAGACACTAGTCAACTGTAATAATCATTGGTTATGTACTCGTAGTTTAAACCGTTTCAAAAAATGAAAAAAAAATTGTGAATTTATAATTGTCCAAATCTAAAAATTTTCCGATTTGACGTTTTATCTTGGAGTGTGGCCAAAACTTTAAATATCCAAATAAAATCTGTTAATTTAAGCGGTAATTAATTTTAAAAGTTAAATTATATAAAAAAATATATATATATATATATATATTGAATTTCCAATCGGAGCTATACAAAATTAATCAAATACTTATTAGTTTTCATTAGTATAATATAACATTATTATACTATACTTACATAGTTTTCTTTAGTACGATAAATTATTTATGTTAAAAAGTTTTATTCTGTAATTTTGTATCAAAACTAGAACTTTTATCTGTACCTAAAAAGACGTAACGAACTGTACTTTATAATACAGAACAACAAACGGTGAAATTTTTTTTTCTCTGAGATTAAAAGAGTACTTTATTACTAAATTTTGGATAGTGAGCACAAATTTATTAATTAAAATTTGAAATTGGCTAATATTCCTATGATATTATAACTTAATATTTTTCGTATGGAACAATTTGTATATGTTTTCAAATAACATCATTAATCTATGTTAAGGGGTAGCTTAGGTTGTAGGTTATGCATTTTCTCTGAATCATTGAGCAACAACAACCATTGTCCAACAATAGTGTGTCAACATTTTAATGGTTCATTTTCCCTTTCTTTATTTTCGCGATGTCCTGGTAAAATCCTAACCATATCGCTAACATGACCATAGTCATCAGCAAAGAAGTCCAATTGACACTGCAGAAAATGCATTTTTAGAGTCTTTGTGCAACAAAGTTTCATGTGTGCGGACAACATGAGTATCACTCATTAATTTCTTATAGTTCTTTGACTTCAAATTTCCAAATGTCACTTATCCATATATAGCAGAAGTTGTTATTAGCAGAATTAATAAACTTTTTTTCCTCTCACAAAACACTATGTACAACTAACAACTATCAAATTTTATTTTTAGAGCGAAGGCAGGAAATATTGGCGACAGCCTAACTGACATTTTCTTCTGCAGACTAATTAGCGCCATAGGTTTTACTCATTAGTAGCTATAAACTTTAAGAAAACGTCTTGGAAACTACGTTTTTAAAACATTTTTTTTTTTAGATATTTCATACAAGTCTAATATATATATATTATTATTTACACATATAATTTATATTCAATATATGACACATAATTTTAATATATTTGTTTTATAAAAGTCACTACATAATTTACAAATTATTAAAATTTGGGAGTTATATAATAAAAAATTTACATTTTCTCATGTTTCATTTTTCACATATATTTCAAAAAATATGGGAGACCGACTACTTTCTTATCTTCTAAGCAAGTGTTTGCTGCCAGATTTTTAATGCAATTTTTGTGTTCCATGTCCTAAAATTACTAATAAATGAATATTTCATTTTTAAGAAAATTTGTGTGACAAGCCTTTAAATTTATTAGTATAAAATGTAGATCAAAACTAAAGAAATATAAAATTACATTTTATTTTAAAACATTGATTAGATAAAAATACTTTTTTTTTTAAAGTCTAACATTTTGGCACGTAGTAATCTAAAAAAAAAAAAAATTGTTAATTTTTTTTTTTCCTTTCAACCATGTTTAATTAAAAATGGTTATTATGATATATAAAATTTAATCTTCATTTTTGAACATTATAATATGACATTTAAATTAATTTTAATGATTGGATATAAAATATGTTTAAACTTGAGTGATGGTTTTTAATTTAAAATAATGGGAATTAAAATAAAATGTTTCATTTTCCAGTGATTAATTTTTTTATTAACTCCAAAAACTAATTAAATGATATTTTAAATTTAATGCAGTTTTAATTTTTATTGCATTCATCATTTTATGAGATAATTATTTTTTACCATTAAAGACTTGTATTTTATTGAGAGCTAACGATAATGTCATTAATTATCGTTACGAAATATGATAAAACTGAAAAAAAAAAAAAAATAAACAATAGAAATCTTTTGGAAAACGATTAGCTTGGACACACAAATTAATGATGTTAGTTTGTCAAACGATTTTAAAATACTGAAATTAAAGTAGTCGTAAATTCTGCCTGATTTAATTGTTAAAAATATTATTTTTATCCATGGATCAGAATACAAATACAGTAATTAAAGCTAATTCTTAAAGAATGAATTTAATTTAACTAATTAAATACGAATTGATTAATTTTATTAATTACTTTCATATTTTTTATTTCATTTTGAATAATTTTATTCTGCCTTTTTTACCCACTATGTTCGAATTAAAAATTATATTTTAAATTATTGATTGATCGCTTTAATTAATCGAAAATTTAGAGTTTACATGATTAATAACTTCATTTTATGATTTATAACTTCATTTATAACTTTATTATAACTTCATTTCTATTTTAACTTCACTTTTTTTATTATTAACATCATCTACATAAGGCTCTTTTTTTTAATTGGAACTATACTTTAAATTCATCAAACTCAAATGAATGCTATTTAGAAAATTATTTAATGATAAATAAAAATTCCGGAATGGATCAGAATTGATGTGGTGAAATTTAAGGGAAAAAGACTCACAAAAAATAAAAAAAATTTCAACTACATATATGTTAAAGTTCTAGTGTAAGAGCCAAGTAAAGTGTAAAAAAACTATTTTAACATCATTATGCTCAATTAATTTTTTAAATTAGATCGAGTATGAAAAGTTAAAAAAAAACCATAGTTAATAAAAATCGAATAAAGTTTCACTTATAAACATTGAAAATATAATATATATTGAAATAAACTTAACATTAATTTTTAAAATATTTTCATATATTATTAATTTAATTTCTAAAATAATAAATTCAATAAGCTTAAGATGTTTATCGATAATTCTTCAAACTAATAAAGAAGTATGTCTGCTTACAATTATTAAGAAACATCATTTATTATTTTCATTTTTTAGTTTGATAAGAGTGTGTACATACACCCATTTCTTCATTCCAATAAGTCTTTCAATTTTAGACAATTATAATAACAATAATGGTTATGAATAATTAACGAATAATAATGGTGGAAAAGAACTAATGTGAAAATAACAATAACAATAATGTAATGAAAAAAACTAATGTTAATGACGATAAAATAATAATAACGATGAAAAAAAACCCACTAATGTTAGGTGGTTTTCTGTTCATTAGCTGTTCTTTTTTGTTTATTTGTGTGAGATATGTTTTGGTTTATGTATTCTCTAACAGCCTTTAATGTTTGTAACAGTTTAGACTCACCATGTATTTAGAAACTTACATATTCATTTTTTTTTTTTTTTAAGTTTAGAAAGGTTAATGTACAGTGTTAAAATTATACTGAAAAAGAAAAGTTTGTGAAATATCACGGAAAATTAAGTAATAAAAATGTAAATATTTTTCCATGCAGATTGTGCATAAAGTCATTTCTTCATCCTGCTTGACCTTTCATTTTTAGAAAGTTATTTGATCATAATAACAATAATGATGAAAAAAAAGTCCAATGTTTACATAAAGATTGTTCGTTCGCTATTATTACTGATTGCTTATTGTACTATGATATCCATGAAATATTCATGAATATTTCTTTACAGTTATATATATATAATCAATATTATATCTTTACTCAGTAAACCGGCACAAAATAAATTAATTAATTAAAATTCTATGTTAGTAAAAAAATTTGAAAAATTTTTCTTTTTTTTCTTTTTTATTTACTTTTCTACAAAATATTTAAGTTAATAATATAAATTTTTAGTCTGATATTTTTTATAATAAACTTACTTTATTTACTTTCATAAAATCGTTATTATTGTACAATATTAATGTTCAGGAACAATGAGTTCTTCAGAGGAATTGTGATCGTTATTTTACTCTTAGTAAAATATCCAATAAAAACTATACGATGAGCAATACAATTACGCAATAATACAATAATAAATAACAATGATACAATAAGAATTATACAATGAGCAATACAATAACAATTATACAATAATAAAAATTATACAATGAGTTTTTCAGAGGAATTGTGATGGTTATTTTACTTTTAGTAACATATCCAATAAAAATTAAAATAAAGATTATACAATGAGCAATGCAATAATACAATAGAAACAATAATACAATAAAAAGTATACGAGTTTTTCAGAAATGAGGAATTGTGATCGTTATTTTACTTTTAGTAAAATATCCAATAAAAATTTAAATAAAGATTATACAATGAGCAATACAATAATACAATAGAAACAATAAAAATTATACAAGTTTTTCAGGAATGAGGAATTGTGATCGTTATTTTACTAAACTTAAAATAAAGATCACAATTCCTCTGAAGAAATCATTGTTTCTGAATGGCATCTTTACAAAGCGATTGCTTCAAATCTCATTACAGAATAAAATATCGCCAAGAATATTCCGATCTCCAAAAATAACTCTTCACAGTTACAGTTATCTTTTCTGGAGATCATGAACCTTTCCTGAGGTCATACATCTCCATCACTCAAGAAGGGAGCGCGAATTCCGCCCTTTATCGACGAAACCCCCATCTGATAAGATTTGACCTCTGGTGACATCGCGTTCCTCTTGGCGCGCGATCTGATAAATTTTAGATATTGGCTATCTTTTTTTTTTTATGGCGTCCGCCATGGCGGAAGTGAAAAGCTTTTATTTAGTTTCGACGCGATTGGCGAAGAAATCTAACCATTGTTTCCGATCTTATCAATGTTTCGGCAAATAGTTTTCAGTTCTCGAGGAAAAGTAATGTTCTTTTTATCTTGTAAATCACGGTTCGAGTACGGGATGTTGATTTTGGGGAAGATTTGTTATGAAGTTGTAAAATGTTTTTGATGGCTCTGTTGCTAATAATGATTAAGTTTTATAAACTAAGAAGGGAATTCTGGGTAATTGATGATGCCTTTTTTATTTGAAAACTGTGCCCTATAAACGTGTCTTGCAAGTTTATGTTTCACTTTCTCGCCTTTATGGTGCCATGGTCTATGCACCATAAAGACGTATTCTGCCGTTTATGATGAACTATAGTGCACCATAAAGGAAGAAACACGAGATGTGCACAAAAATAAAACGCGCCAAACACCTGACACATATTGTGTTTCAAAAAATAATAAAAACCTTAGAACAGCACAAAAAGTAATAAATAATTATGCATTTTAAATATGATGTAATTTAAAAAGTTGAACGATAAGGCATGCGTAACGTTTATTTTTTAAACCAATACGTTAAACTGACTGATTCACACTAAATTGATCAATACATTAAATTGATTGATTTATAATAAATTATCAATGCATTAAATTGACTGATCAATGCATTAAATTGATTGATTCACATTAAATTGGACAATACATTAAATCGATTGATTCACATTAAATTGACCAATGCATATTGATTGAGTTACATTAAATCGACTTATACATAATAAATTGACTAATACATTAAATTGACTAATTCACATTAGAGCGACCAATACATTAAATTGATTCACAAATTGACAATACATTAAACTGACTGATACATTAAATTGACCAATAAATTAAATTAACTGTTTCATATTAAATTGATCAAAATATTAAATTGACTAGTTCACATTAAATTGATCAAAATATTAAATTGACTGGTTCACATTAAATTGATCAAAACATTAAATTGACTGGTTCACATTAAATTGATTGATTCCCATTAAATTGATTGATTCCCATGAAATTGACCAATGCATTAGATTGATTGATTTACTTCTTTTTTAACGACTTATCCTTAGAACACAATCCTTTACCATAAACATCTCTAATCGATTTTTTCCAACGAAAGAATTTATCTATTGTAAACAAATAATTTTTTCCTATAAAAAGCGGTTAACATCTGAATTACCATCGAATTCTTCCAACTTGAACTCTATTATGATATATCGTGACACTGTTTTTTTTTTTCGATTTTTGTTTCTGTGATCTGGGAAACGCATTGCAAGTAGCAGTCAGGCCTTTGGACCACAGGCTTTGGTAGCAATCCTGTCAGGGGCTTGGATGTTTGATAGTGGTTTGGAATCCACTTTAAACTTTAGGTCCTGGTTCTAACTAACCCTATTGTGCAAAAAATGACAGTAGAGCAACAAACCAAACATCAATCCTTCACAGCTAGAAAAACCGAATGCGTGTAGAAAAATCAAATGTACTTTACCAAATGAAACGGTATTAAACAACAGTTATATGTGCACCATTTCTTCTGGGTTCGAATTCCACAAACTTTAACTTCACGGAACATTAATATTGCACAGCGAAGACTGTTCTAAGACTTTCTTTCAAATGCGGAACCTAATTTCAAATGACGTATTTTCTCTCCCCCCCAAAAGCTACAAACAAAAAATAAAAAAAAGCAAGGAAGAAAGAAGGCAAAATTTTGACTTAAAATTGAATAAAATTCGCCTCACATGCAAGAACAGAGGCACATCGTACATACATATTTTAGCACAAACTACGAATATCGGAATACTGCGCCAAGAAAAAAAAGTTCTTCTTTTGGCGTTTTTTTATTTATGTTGGCGAAAAAAAAAATGCGTTCGTGAAGTCAATAATCCTTTGAAAGCCATCCCGACAAACGTGCTTTTGGCATCCACTTCCAGAATCATACGAACACAACCAAAGGAACTGAGTGATTCCGAATATAGGTCGTGCCTTCTGGAAAGAGAGTGTTTTTTTTTCCTGGATTCAGTTATTTAAAATATACTATGTGAGTATTTAAAATGAAAGAAAAGAGAGTTTTATTCATAGTTGCTGTCAATTTTAAAAAATTGGGTTTAATTGTAATGTTTAGTTTTAAATTAATCATGGTTTCAGTTGATGGTTAGTATTAAATATTAAAAATCAAATCCTTAAAAATTATTTATTGCTCCTTTTTGTCATTTTACAATGCTTCAAAAATTTCTATTGCCCCAATTTGTCATTTTACAATGCATCATGTTTGCTACAAAATTTCAAAATTGAGTAAGTCGCATTTATTTTATCATATAAACTTAAGAGGAAATTGCAGAACTTACTAGAAGAATCTGAGACAAGAACGATAAATGAAATTCCCTATGGGAATGGATGGGATGGAATGGAATAATGGAATATTCGCTAATGAAATTCCCTATTAAATAAGTCAACAAGTTTTACCATTTCCCTGCCTAGAGCGATCAGCTTGGCCTGCTTTATACTTGTCACGGGCCATGACTACTTACAGAGTCGCCTATATAGAATAGGACTGGCTGCTACAGATATCTGCCCCCTTTATGACTATGCCATGCCCGTGACTGGAATACACCTCATCATATGCCCTACTGTTCTTAACTGTATCCCTTTTTGTGTTACTGTCAATGCTTTTAGTGACTGTTTTTGTCGTTTCTGGTGAGAACCTGAGAAGTGTCAAATCAAGGTAAATTTTTCGAACTCACTTTTACTTCGTCTGCTGCTGACGCTTGGCATCATATT
The DNA here is from genome assembly GCA_021605075.1 of Caerostris darwini. Taxonomy (NCBI): domain Eukaryota; kingdom Metazoa; phylum Arthropoda; class Arachnida; order Araneae; family Araneidae; genus Caerostris; species Caerostris darwini. The sequence goes on from BPLQ01012298.1 coordinate 214,734, forward strand.
ATAAGTTGAAGATCCGTCTCTTTTCGTCAAGTCAAATCAGAAGGAAGTTTTACGATAAGTTTATGGCTCTATGGTCATTTTGTGCACACTTTGGGCTAATTAGACCGGGACCTATGGTCTAACGTGGATTCCGAACCACTAACAAACATGCGTGCTACCTTCAAGATTCGAACCTGAAGCTTGTCTTTGCTATAGAAAACTAAAGGATTATTAAGACCAATTGGGGGAAACTACGCAGTAGTTAGATCTAAGAGAATGCCAATCACTCGATTATTTAAAACTATCTAATAGATCAAGAAAACATTTCAAGAATAATATACTATAAAACTATCAAATGATTAGTAAAGATTATTTTAAATGAGATAAATCATAAGATTATTAAAAAATGCATTGTAGAAAACTACATATTAAGAATCTATTCTCCACGTTCCAATATACACTGAAGTGACAAAAGTCATGGGATACCTCTTAATATCGTGTCGGCCCTCCTTTCGCCCGGCGAAGTGCAGCAACTCGACGTGGCATGGACTCAACAAGTCGTTGGAAGTCTTCTGCAGGAATATGGAGCCATGCTGTCTCGATAGACGTCCATAATTGTGAAAGCGTTGATGGTGCAGGATTTTGGGCACGGACAGACCTCTCGATGATGTTCCATAAATGCTCGATGGGATTCATGTCGGGCGATCTAGGTGGCCAGATCATTCGTTGGAATTGTCCAGAATGTTCTTCAAACCAATCGCGAACAGTTGTGGCCCGGTGACATGGCGCATTGTCATCCATAAAAATCCCATCGTTGTTTGGGTACATGAAGTCCATGAATGGCTGCAAGTGATCTCCAAGTAGCTGAACATAAGCATTTCCAGTCAATGTTTGGTCCAGTCGCACCAGGGGACCAAGTCCATTCCATGAAAAAAACGCCCACACCATTACAGAGCCACCACCAGCTTGAACAGTGCCTTGATGACAGTTTGAGTCCATAGCTTCGTGGGGTCTGCGCCACACTCGAACCCTACCATCAGCTCTTACCAACTGAAATCGTGATTCATCGGACCAGGCCACGGTTTTCCATTCATCTAGGGACCAACCGATATGCTCACGTGCCCACGAGAGTCGCTGCAAGCGATGTCGTTCTGTCAGTAAAGGCACTCGAGTCGGTCTTCTGCTGGAATAGCCCAAGAAAGCCGAATTTCTCCGCACAGTTCTAACAGACAAGTCCCTTGTACGTCCCACATTGATTTCTGCGGTTATTTGACGCAGTGTTGCTTGTCTGTTAGAATTTACGACTCTTTGCAGACGTAGCCGGTTTCGGTCGTTAAGTGCAGGCGGTCGACCACTGCGCTGTAAATGGTGGGATGTTATGCCTGAAATTTCATACTCTCGGCACACTCTTGACACAGTGGATCTGGGAATGTTGAATTCCCTAACGATTTCCGAAATGGCATGACCCATGCGTCTAGCTCCAACTAACATTCCGCGTTGAAAGTCTGTTAATTCCCGTCGTGCGGTCATCATCTCGTCAAAACCTCTTCACATGAATAACTTGAACAGAAATGAAAGCTCTGCGAAAGCACTGCGCATTTATACCTGTTCTACGCTATACTACTACCATCTGAAAATTTGCATATTGCTATCTCATGACTTTTGTCACTTCAGTGTATGTGCATACTAATTTGCATACATATCGTTTGAACGGTATATAAGATGAAATGCTGCAGCCCCATTTGGTGGCAAGTAACAATAAAGTGGATAGCGCGAACATACTTCCCATACTCGAACACATATTATTACCAATTTTCATAGAGATTGGTTGAAGGTATAAAAGTTGATGTACTGCATTTCATAAGAATTGGTCAAGCCATTTAAGAGCAGTTCAGTGACAAACATATGTACAGTAGAATTATAAATATATAATATGAATAAAACAATAATATATGTCTGTCTTTGTCTAAAATAATGCATGCATATCTGATATAGAAGTTAAAATTCCTTTGGTAATATCAATTAAAGAGTTTATTTGTGTGCATTATATATTGAATAGAATATTAACACCGAATTTTTTCTTTATCTTGAAATTATAATTGCAAATTAATGCAAATAACGTCTCTTAACAAAATAATTTAAAATGTTCTATTTTTTTTAATTTCCCATTGAATTACTATTTGATTTTTTGTAAAGAATTATTTTACTTTATAATCAATAAAATGAAAATAATTTTATACCGTTAGAATTCGATTAAAATAATTATTTTCAACTAATACATTTATCATGTAAAGGAAAGATATAAAAAAAAAGAATTTAAAAATAATTACTGGCAAATTATATTGTAATAAAATATTTAGAAATAAATCAAAATTAAATATAAAAATTTATGAGATTCTGTACTTCAAAAATATAATTTATTTTGAATTAAAAAGTTTGTTTTCATTCGGGAAAATGATAAGTATAACAGTTTTTTTAAAAATATTTTTTTGCATACTACTATATTAAAAGGTATGATTTGTATTAGATTTAATATTTTGATTTATTTAATAATTTAATTTTTACGTTTATTCGTTTGTTTTTTAATACAAAACCATATTATAAAACAAAACAATAGAATTTTAATAGCAATAGTTTTTTAATGAGATTATTTATCTTTATTTATTTATTATTTTTTTTATTTACTTATTATTATTATTATTTTTTTTTTAGCAGAAAACGATTTGAAATTAGAATAAATGAATATAGCATAATTCTATAAAATTCTCACAAATAAATAAAATATATTTAATTGAAAAATATTCAGCTAAAAGATTTTTTTAATATAATACATTTTTTATCATTAGAAAAATCTGATTTTGTTTTCTTTCTTTTGCAGGTAAGAACATAATTCTCATATGAATCAAAATTCTTCATAATAATTCTTCATTCTTCATACGTTTGCTTTTATTAATATGAAAGACCAGGTAATTTTTTTTTTTTGCTATTCTACTATAGTAGTAGTTTTTAATATGAACGTATTGAACAATAAAAGAAATATTTAAAATTATTGTACACAATATTAAATATTTTGAATCATTTTTAGGAATTGCATTTTATGTAATTGCCAATAATAGTTTGTGTTTATGGTATATTCCACTCTATAAACCAAATATAGTTAAAATGTACTATAATATACCAAAAGGTAATATTTTTACTAAAAATATTTAAAATATATATGCTTCTAAGCAAGTTTCACTAAATGTGTATTGGTTATTTATCATAAAGGACGGCTATAAATATTGACTGATCTGAGATAATCGTAGCATAATTTCGTGTGTATATATATATATGTATATATATATATATATTATTAAGACTATGTCAAATCTATTTATAAAAACGTATGTTATATCAGGAGGAAAGATGGCACTGCTAGTTGATTTGGGGCATAGGCATACATAAAAAAGGAATGACTTACGTAATTGACCATCATCTAATAGATATTTTAACCCATTTTTTTAGCGTCTTTCTATTTTTTAAGGCTTCACATTTCAGAACTAACTTTTAACAATTTGGCTTATTTCATTTCATAATTTAGTTCACAAAATTTATTCAATAAGTCTTCTTGCATTTTTTGTGTCGTGTTCTTTTTTTAAAAGAACTATATCGACTACAGAATGTAGAATTAATCAATCTGGTTGACTGGCAACTGGCGCACCGTTTACTGAGTACCAACAGGGGGAAATACCCCTTAAACCTCCTTATCTTAATTCATAAATATTATTTGAATTCTAATAGGTTGCTTTAATGTTAGTGAATAAATAAAAGATAATGTTTCTAAAAATTCAAATTAAAGTGGAACTCAAAAAAAAAAAAAAAAAAATTAAAAATACTATTGATAAAAAGTAAGATACAAAATAAAAGAAGTTAAAAGTTAAGTTTTAAATTCGGTACAATGAGGGACCAGTTGCCGATGTCAAATATACTATTGAAAACGTAAACAAACTTGAATACAATACATTGAAAGGATTAATCTGGTTGAGGTTCAATGCTAAACTGTCCATTAAGTCGGGGGACTATCTAAATTTTCGGAGAAATTTGTTTAACTTATTGCTTGTTATTATCTTTTCCTTAATTTTAGATTTGAAAGTCAAATATATGGGGCCTAGTGCCCGGTGCCACAAATTTCGAGGCATATTATAAGAATGTTACAAACAATTTTCTGGTTTTTTTTTTTTTTTTTTTTTTAGTTTTAAAACATTAGTGGTGCATTCACAAACCATACTTGTAAGGCCGCTATTTGAATTAAATACTAAGTTAGGACTCAAGTTTTTGTTAAAAGAGCAACTGAATCATTGATTAATATCATTATAAACGACATGGTAAAATTTTCTATTAAGATATAAGTCAAAGATACTATATTTCTTGTTTGATAGCTTATATGTATCAAATGATAGTGCATTTGGCAACCTGACGTCTAGTGTTCGCAGCCTAGTTTCCGAACTCTGATTCAGCGGGGGTATTTGCAGGAGGTCTGATTAATGCTAGTAAGGGATGATCTCCTGGAGCACTGTGTAACTTCTCATTAGAGTTGGTTTCCATCACTGAACAATGGGCTCTATTTATACTAGGCCATCGCTGTCCTGGTCTATTCTGGTTTAGCGTAAACCATGCTAAACCCCCTGGTGTAACTAGATCCCCAGCAGAGCATTCCCTAATGGCAATTGCAGTGAGCATTGGAATTAGGGGTGGAAATTCCTCGGGTCCAGTTGTATTCTCTCGAGGTTTGGGTTGGGTCCTAGAGTAACATGTTGAAATGGATTTCTTGATGTATGCAGCCTATATCATAAGAAGTATGGAAAAATAATTAATAAAGAGAGTCAATTTTACAAAAAATTATTGCATTGTATTTCAAAAGTCCTTCAATAATTCACAACCAATGTGAATCATATTGTTGCGAAAAGTACTATTGAATATATGAATAATTACCTTTTTCTTAGTTGATTGGTACAATTTATTATTTTAATTATTTTATTAAATTGTATTTTTCTAACTTTATTTTATTAGCTTGTTGTTTATTTAAATATGCCAAAGCTGAATGAACACGGAAGTTGAAGTCAGCGCCAAATTGGCGAAGAAATTTGTAACTGATGAAAACTTCTGTGATCGATTTGGCGAAGATTAGTATGAGACAACAGTTAAAACTGCAAGGAAATTCTATGTAACATTTAGTAAGGCCTAATGGCCGAGCGGATTCCGCTCTATCTCTCGATAGCGTAGGTTTCGGGTTCGAATACTGGCAGTTCCATGGATATTTGTTGTGGCTCGTAATCCACTTTAAGCTGTAGATCCCGGTCTCGTATGATCGTAAGGCTTCACAGAGCCTAACCTGATTTCTCACCTACATCATTCCCAAACTGTATAGTACCAACTCAACTTTAGGCACAGTGATGTAGTAGTAGTAGTGGTTAATGAACATTTGTATATACCCACATGTATTATTCCAGCTAAATATGCTCACATATGATAAATTGAAATTCATAAAATGATTTCCTTTTTTTTATACTTTTATTTTATAATTTTTTTATTCAAATTTTTCAAAAAAATAATTTCTAAATTTGTCATATTTTTCATAACTTTGAATGGATTCTCCAATATTTCATACATTAAATTATTATAGGAATTAAAATAAAATAATAATTAGCATCCATTAAAACTGAGTTTTGCCATTTCTTTACTGAAACTTCTAAAAATGCATATTATCAACTTTACAATTTCCTCACATTTTGCGAAACCTTTTAACAAAAAAAAAAAAAATTCCTTTTTACTTGAAACATTTCTTAATTTACCTCCCCCATAACAGTTTGAAACGGGAAACTTTTCTGGAAGTTTGTCGCACAAAATTAAATTCTATTAGTAACTGTTTTACGTAATTAGGCAGTTTATTTCACGAACTAAGAAAAAACACAACAACGCGAAATAATTTATCTAATTGAAATTTCTCCGCGTTCCAATTAATTACTTTATTTTTTTTTCTTCAAAGTTCTTTATCATTTGGGTTGTATATCTTGATTCGAATTTCGAATGTTTCTAATGTTCAATTGAACAGAATTAATCATTCACTAGTGTGTATTTAAAATCAGCATTTGTTTTTTTTATGCTTTATGATATATTTGGTATTTGATGAAACTTGAAGAAAGTTAATTTGTAAAGTTTTGTTGCTTGAGTAACAGTTGAAAAGAGACATTGAACGCATTGATTGGATAAAAAATTGATTGAAGCATTGATTGAACGCATTGATTAAGTTATTTCAACTATGTTGAAAAGCAAATTATTTTCATTTTCTTCATTGAAGGTTTCTTAACTATTTTAACTAAATATAGGTATATGCTAATTAATAGTGTTGTATTCTAAATTTGCTGATATATGGCGTGTTTCAAGTGCATGTTGTAACGTCTCGGGCTATACTAGACCTATAACGGCTTCAACTAGAGGATTCAGGCTCATGGCAACATTTTAATTTTTATTCAGAAGCATTATATATATATATTGAACTCTATTTACAGAAAAATGAAAATTGAAGATATAATTTAGATGCACAAGTGCAGTTCACTTAGGAATATTGTGGAGGCCGGAAATTTTCAAAGTTCTCGAGTCTACGAAGAATGTATAGCACCTAGTCTTAGTTATCACAGTTGTGGGCCTCACGCTGAGAACAGGCGGAAAACTCTGGCCTGTTTAGTCACTTCAGAGAAAAAAAACCCTTCTTATCGACTATTCGTAGCATTTCTTCTCCTTCTCCAAAAGCCTCACTTTAAGAAGAGGGGCAGCGACAGTTTCCTTCACTACTTTTTGGAGTAGACTCTTTCTCAGTCCATGGTCTATTACATAATTCCATTAGAGAAACACGATTCAGTTTTCAATACATAATTATGCACTGCATTGCTTATATTAAGATAAAATTTTAAATAAGGTATTCATTATTACTATCTTTACTATAGAAAATATATTTTTCAAATCCTAAATCGTATTTTGAAAAAAAAAAAAATTTTTAGACGAAGTTTGTAACGAGTGATTCTTATTATTATTTTGTAGCGAGTTTTTTTTGTTCGTTTGTTACGAATATTTATTTTTTTTACACAGTTAGGCAACAAAAATTCTGTTTAATTAAATTTCTTTAAATTATCTTAACTTATTTTTTCTTAATTTCTATTTATTTTTATTTATTTAAATTTTTTTTTTCTATTTATTTTTATTCTAATCGATTTCCTTTTTCTTTTTAATCTTTTCTATTTATTTTCCCTTTCATCTTTAATTTCTTTTCTTTTTAAACATTTTTTTCTTTTTTCATTCTGTTGAAAAATTTTTTATAATTTATTATTTTTTAATAATTTTTTATCGAGATTTGTTCTGAGTGATAAACAAAAAAAAATTCTTTAATATAAAAACTTGCCTACTTTTATGAGTCATTTTATTTACTTGCTAAATTTAAATCCTCCAAATGACGCCAAAACAATAACAATAATATAAAATTTAGAAACTATAAAATATTTTATACGGCAGTTTTGATAAAAACAAAAAATATAAAACATTTATATTTTATTCAATAGTTACACTTTTGTTGAAAAGAAACGCAAAAGTCAAACAACTTTTTTTCTTTTTAATTTTTTATCGTTTTTATTTCAATTGAGAATTTGTTTACAATTTCTGTTTCATTTTTGATAATTTTTTTATCGAGATTTGTTCTGAGTGAGCGACAAAAAGGGAAATACTTCAATATAAAAAATAGATAAGTGATTGCCTACTTTTATGAGTCATTTTATTTACTTGTTAAATTTCAATCCCAAAAATGACACATAAATAATAATAATAATAATAATTCATTTTCAGCAATAAAAAAATTTTATACATCAAATTTGATAAAAAAAAAACCCCAAAAATATAAAAATATATATTTTATTAAATCATTACACTTTTGTTAAGAAGAAACACAAAACTCTTTTGATTCATACTGAAACAGCATGGAAATAAAAGCCAAACGACTTTTTTTCTTTTTAAATTTTTTTTTTTTTTTTAATTGTGTTGAAAATTTGTTTATAATTTGTATTTCGTTTTTAATAATATTTTTTATCGAGATTTGTTCTGATTGGAAAACAAAATAAATAAAAAATATAATACTTTAATATAAAAATAGATAAATAATTGCATACATTTACGAATCATTTTATTTATGTGTTAAATTTCAATCCTCAATAATCCTAATAATAATAATAATAATATATTATTTTCACCAATAAAAAATTTTATACAGCAATTCTGATAAAAAAAAAAGTAAAATATAAAAATATATATTTTATTCAATCGTTACATTTTTGTTGAGAAGAAACACAAAACTGTTTTGACTTGTACAGAGATAGCACAAAAATAAAAGTTCCAAACGATTTTTTTTCTTTTTAATCTTTTTTAATTCTGTTGAATATGTGTTTACAATTTCAGTTCAATTTTTAATAATTTTACTATCGAGATTTGTTCTGATTGAACAACAAAAAAAAATCCTTTAATATAAAAATAGATAAGTGATTGCCAACTTTTATGAGTCATTTTATTTACTTGTTAAATTTCAATCTCAAAAATGACACCTGAATAATATGTCATTTTCACCAAAAAAAAATTTTATACATCAACTTTGATAAAAAAAACCGGAAAAATATAAAAATATATATTTTATTCAAACGTTATTTTTGTTGAGAAGAAACACAAAACTCTTTTGATTTGTACTGAAACAGCACAGAAATAAAAGCCTTTTTTTTCCTTTATTAATTCTGTTGAAAATTTGTTTATAAATTTTGTTCAATTTGTGAGATTTATCGAGATTTGTTCTGAATGGACAACAACAAAAAAGAAAAGACAATAATATAAAAATAGATAAGGGTCACTTTACTTACTTATAAAGATACAATCCAACATTGACACCAAAATAATAATAATAATGTATTATTTTCACCAATGAAAATTTTATACAGCAATTTTGATAAAAAGTGAAAATATAAAAACATATACTTTATTTAATGCTTACACTTTTGTTGAGAAGAAACACAAAACTCTTTTGACTTGTACAGAAACAGCACAGAAATAAAAGCCAAACGACTTTTTCCAGAAAATTTTACATCTCGTAGAATTTTCCGTCGAAAAGAGCAAAAGATCTTTTGCACGACATCGATTTTTTTGTAGCTATTCATCTCTTTTGCCTTGGTATTTAATAGCCGAGCATTTCGACCGGAGTGCTGCCATCTACTGTGCTATATAAATGCGACGTTCCAAATCCACGATTCTCCTCACAGAATACCTATAATTTCACTTTCAATTTCCTTTCTAGATCTCGCGTTTCTTTATGTCACGATTACTATCGTTTGGGTATAGGGCTGGCGATGGAAGGGGCATATTCGATATATAGCAGAGATCGCTTGTAGGGTGTGTCGCGATTTGGGCGATGAAAAGGATGTATTCGAGTGGCATTTGGAGAATAGGAATAGCTCATGATTTTGTTCTCTGATATTAAAGTTTTAAAAATCAGGCAACAGTATACAAGTAGGAGGTACAGGGTACAGACGATAAAAATAGACTGCAATATATTACACCTATGTTATGTTATGTTATTACACCTTTGTAGCATATCTTTTGTTACGTTTTAATATGCTTTTCTGTTACATTTTCTTATTTTTTTGCCGTGCACTTTTCTTCTGCAATCTTTGTACACGTTGTTAAACTTTTGTCAACTATGTTACACTCTTGGATATTCCTCTTAATAATTATCTTTTTATGTCATAAAATTTAATTTTTCTTCATTTATTATCCATAAAATATGTGGGTACTGGTTTGGGGTGCGGAGATTTTCGTGTCCTTGATTTTCAATTTTGGTTTAATTTTTTACTCACGAGATTTTTATTTTTAATTTCTTTCACGAGCATTTTATGCGTAATATTTATTTACAAATAATCTACAAAGCTTTTTAAATAGTTTTACGAGATTGTTTAAACATAACAGTTATTTACCAAAAAATTGAGTTACTTATTAAATAACTTAGTAAAAAAAAAAACGTAACGTAAAATTGTTTTAAGAAATCGTCTGGTGAAAATAAAAAGAGAAAATGGTGTTTGTCAAGAAAATTATATCGTTTGGAATTCTTTAATTTTTTTATTTTTATTTTTCAAGCTTGATGTTATGTGTTTTTTTTATATTAGGTCCCAGTAGATTACAACTTTTTTATATTTCTTCCTAAATTTCATTATACATAATATTTATTTTCAAAATAAATGAGTCGTTATTAAATAATTTAATTAAAAAATTATTTAAGAAGAAAAATTAATGTAAAATTGTTCTAAAAGATCGTCTGGTGAAACCAAAGACAATTTTATTTTAAAATAAAAAGATTTTTCAAGAAAAGAAAATCGTTTGAATTCTATAGTTTTATTTTTTTTTTATTTTATAATTTGCTGTTATGGGTTTTGTTCTTATATTAAATTCTAAATTTTATGGGTAATGAGTATACCGGTTCAATTTATTACAATTTTTTCATTACTTCATTATATTTGACAAAATAATTGAGTCACTATTAAATAATTGAATAAAAAAATTAATTCAGTAGTAAAATTAATTGAAAATTGCTTTAAAAGATCGTCTGGTGAAAGCAAAAAACAATTTCATTTCAAAGTGAAAACGAGATTTTCCTAGAAAAGAAAATCGTTTGGAATTAATTCTACAGTTTTTATTTTTATTTTTTAACACTGCTGTTATGCGTTTTGTTCTTACATTAAATTCTAAATTTTATGTGTAACCTGTATGTCTGCCCAAATGATTAAAATTTTTATATTTTATTATATATATTTTCTTATATACTTTTTCTTTATTTTTAAGCTATTAGTTTGAACTATTTGTAATATTTTAATAAATTTAAAGATATTTATGTAAATAATTAGTTGAGATATTTTTAACATCTGTTTATGATTAAAATTTTGAATTCTTTCTATTATCGTTTTGGGAATATTTTCTCAAATATTTAATTTAATTCTTGTCTTCTAAACTTCTTCTCTTCTATTTCCTTTAATATAAGTTTTTATTTCCTTTTATTTTATGCATTCGAAATTTTTCTGCACACGTGTTAATTTATTTAAGATATTAAATTCTAAGCCCAATAAAAAGTATTTCTTCTTACTTTTAAATTTAGTCTGATTTCTCTGAAAACATCTACAATGAGAAAGTCATTTAAATGAAGCCGTGTTATAAACACCTATAAAACATGTTTTATGTATTTATTTAATTTAAAAGAAGATATTTTTCTATCAGATAATATTTAATTTAAGTTGATTTAAATACAAAAAAAAAAAAAAAAAAAACATGAAAACGTTATCATAATTGCCGATCTTACTTTAAAAGATAAATTATTAATTCAATTTGTGTTTTAATTTTTTAGAAACATTTCCAATAACGCTTTTTGTGAAAATCAGTAAGGCATAATCCCCTATTAATTGTTAATTTTATAGTACCTATTTAATATATTTTTGAATTTATACAAAAGACAATTAGAACAAGAGGATTATTTGAAAAAAAATTAAAAAGTCTGATAATTTTATAAAAATTTATTATCGTAGTCAGTGTAGTTTAAATTTATGTACATTTTTATTCTATATCAGCTTTTAAATCTCAGTAAACCTATTATATCAACATTTTTTATCAACACTATATAATTGAATTATGTGAAATATACCCAGAAAAATAGAAGCAATATATAGGTATAATTCTTTTGTTTCTGTATTTATTTTTCTGGTATATTTTATATTCAATTATATTCTGATAATTAAAATTGTTGAGATATGTATAAGTGATAGGTTGACAATATAATAGCTTTTTGGCAAAATTGTTTTTGATGTTTACTAAAAGTGTTAAATGTGACAAAAAATAAAAAGTGTTAAAAAAAGAAAATATTTAAATATGCATATATCACAATTTTTACAATAAAATTATTTGAAAAAATTAAATGTCTGATAATTTTCTTGAAATTTATTATCGTAGTCGGTGTAGTTTATATTTATGCACATTTTTATCGCATATGAGCTTTAAAATCTCAGTAAATTGCAATAATATCAGTATCAGCAATTTTTATCATAAGAATATAATTGAATAATGGGAAATATACACAGAAAAATTAATACAGAAACAAAAAAGATTTATATATATATATAGATATATATATCTTTTAGTATATTTCACATTATTCAATTATATTTTGATGATAAAAAAATGTTGAGATTATATATATATATATATATATATATATATATATATAAAGTGATTGGCTGACAATATAATAGCTTTTTTGCAAAATTTTTTTTGATGCTTGATAAAAATCTTGTTAAATGGGATAGTAAATCTAGAGTGTTCAAAAAGAAAATATTTAATATGAATATATCACAATTTTTCCATAATGCTTATATATTTCATTTTTGATTTTTTATATAAAATAAATAATTAATTAAAAAAACCTACATTTTTAAGAATATTTTTGATAAAAAAATATGTTCTTCTTTGCCTTATATTCATACTTCTTATTTTCATAGCAACGAATTCTAAACTTTTAATCTATTTTGGAGTTGTAAGCCAAAACTCCTAAAACTGCTACATTGCTGGAAATACTGCGTTCGCAAAAAAGATTCAGATTTAAATTATGTGCATTATTTTCTTTAAAGCTAATAACATTATGAGATTAAACTAGCAAAACATGAATATTTTAATAACAGCCCTGTGAATTAGAAAAATTTTCATTTTCTCATTTAAAAATAAAACTTGTTTTCTTTTTTTTTATTCTTGTTTGAGTTTTACATTTATCGTTTGGTGAATTGAATTTTTTTTTTCTTTTGGTAGAGCTTTCCTTTTTATCGTTTGGTAAAATTTAAATCTCTGATTTTTTTTTCATTTTTCATTTAGTATAGTTAACGTTATTTTTATGTCAGATAAAGTGACATTAATTTTGAATATTAGAGAAAATTAATGGTATGTTTTCGGTGAAAGTTGGCTATTAAGGATCATTTACTCAACTAATGAACCTTTAGTTTTATCCTTAAAAAACAAGTCAATTTTTAGATTTTGCTATGAAATTTATTCAAAACCATTAATTTGTTTGGTTTGGGAGATTCAACAGAAAAAAAATGCAGTTTATTTTTGTATGAAATAGTGATTTATGACAAGTTATGATTAATAAAAATCAATAAAACTATTTAAAAGTATATTTTAATTCAACTTGATACATTTTAAAGATAGCTTTTTAACTTTATTAAATATACTCGCATTAAAATTATAATTCAATAGTATAATTTTACGTAATTCTATAAAATTTACACATTTAAATTCATGTCAATTAATACTTTATGGTATACTGCTGTGCCCTAAAAGTAAGACCAATTATTTTTTTTTTCAATAAGCCTTTATTGTATAAAAATATTATTATAAACAACATGGGCATGAGTTGTTTCAATAACAAATATATCTTATTCAATAAAAAATATATTTTAATTCAAGTTGATAAATTTTATAGATATTTTTTCAACTTTATTAAATTTATTCACTTTAAAATTCTATTCAAATAGTATAATACTACGTAATTTTTAAAATTTACACATTCAAATTTCTACAAATTAAGCCTTGATTGTATAAAAATGTTATTGCGAAACAACAAGAGCATCAGTTGTTTTAATAACTTTATTAAATATACTCGCATTAAAATTCTATTTCAATAGTATAGTTTTACGTAATTCTATAAAATTCACTCGTTTAAAATCATGTCAATTAATACTTTATGCTATACTATTGTGCCCTAAAAGTAAGACCAATTATTTTTTTTCAAAAACTCTTTATTTATTCTTCTAAATTTATTTCATCGCCTTCAAAGTAATCCCCTTCGGACACAACGCACTTATGCCAACATTTTTCCCAATCTTCAATTTATGCTAAAAAGTCATTGGGAGGGATGGCCTTCAAAGCGAGCGGCGATTCACGTTGAATCTCTTCAATCGTCTCAAAACGGTGTCCCCGGAGTGGTCTTTTGAGTTTAGGGAATAGCCAGAAATCATATGGTGTGAATACGGTGGTTGTCGAAAGATATGGGTTTCATTTTTGACGAAAAACTCACGAAAAATCAATGTGGTGTGAGCTGGCGCATTCATTGTTTCATTACCAATCGAGAGTTGACGCATTTGAGGCCCAAAATGCAATTGTCCGATCCTTTTTAAATTCCAACATTATTAGCAAGGTATCTAATTGTAAATCGACGGTTTGCAAACACCAAATCTTTAAGTTTTTTCATGTGAACTTCGTCCGTTAAGTTTGAGGTTGATGGTCGACCAGAGGGCTCTTCGTCTTCAACGCATTCTCTGCCTTCTTTGAACTGTTTAAACCACTTCTAAACATTTCTTTCCGATACAGGAATGCTCACTGAAGGCCTTCTGCAACATTCTATACGTTTCCGAAAACAAAATTGAATGCTAGTTCTTTGCTCAATTAATTCAGACATTTCAAAAATCGTCGGGATCAGTTTTAGCATCTCACAAAGCCAAGCGTAACTCAAACACTAATGAATATTTTGATGTCACATTTCACAAAGGTGTCAAGGACAGTGAAATCAACCTAAAAAGAAAAAAAATTGAAATTCCATAAGCCCCGGGAATTTTAAATATAAAATTGGTCTTACTTTTTGGACACAGTAGCACACGTTTAAATTTATGCAAATTAAGCCTTTATTGCATAAAAATATTATTGTGAAACATGAACGTGAATTGTTTTAATGAATGCTAAAATTTGACCTTATTTTACTTTCTTGTAATAGAATCTGAATAGGGAAATGAAGAAAAGTAAAATCCATCTAAACGAAAGTTATCAATCTAATAAAAATTTAATTACATTTTCTTCTTATCTCAAAACCATTTTTCGCAGTTTAGCCATTCAAATGTCATCGCATGTATCTATTTAAATAAGCCATGACATGAATAACACCATTAATACATCTTCTTAGTCTGGTTTTGTTTTATGAAACACGTTAAAAAAGGCAGCTTTCCACACAAACAAGTCAAATCACTTTTTACGATTTATAATATTAATCACATATTCTTTCTATTTTTTCCTAGGTTAATATTCTTCCACTTCAAATCACACGCTTAGACCGCCGCGTGAGAAAACAAAAACCAAACTAATAATGGCAACCTTAAGTATGCAAAACGAAATGAAGATATAAACATTTCTTTCCGATATAACGAATGCTCACCGAATGCCTTCTGCAAGATTCTATGCATTTCCGCAAACAAAATTTAATGCAAATTCTTTGTTCAATTACTTCAGACATTTCAAAAATCGCCGGAATCAGTTTTAGCGTCTCACAAAGCCAAACGTAACTCTAACACTAATGAATATTTTGCCGTCAAATTTCACACAGATGTCAAGGACATTGCCAGCACCTAAAAAAGAAAAACAATTGAAATTCTATAAGCCCCGGGAAATTTAAACTGAAAATTGGTATTACTTTTTGGACACAGTAGTAGAATCTGAATAGGTAAGTGAAAAATAAAATTCATTTTCTTTTAAGCGAAAGTTATCACTCTAATAAAAATTTAATTACATTTTTTTCTTTTTTTCAAAACTGTTTTTCACTGTTTAACTGTTTATCTATTCAAATGTCATCGCATGTATCTATTTAAATAAGCCATGACATGAATAATAACACCATTAATACATTTTTCTAGTCTGGTTTTGTTTTATGATTGTCTTTAAAGAAACACTTAAAAAAAAAGGCAGCTTTCCTCACAAACAAGTCAAACTACTTTTTACGATTTATAATATTAATCACATATTCTTTTCTATTTTTTTCCGGGTTGATATTCTTCCACTTCGAATCACACGCTTACAAAGCCACGTGATAAAACAAAAACCAAACTAATAATGGCAACCTTAATTATGCAAAACGAAACGAATTGAAGTGAAGTAATATGCTAAATTTTCATCTTCGCTTTCGCTGGCGTACTAAGTACATCAACGTATAATGACACACGAAGAGCAACTTGCTGAACTTGAAATTAATCACGTATATAATAGATGGCTATCTCGTATTCTGGTCTCATTTGCAAGCCATCAGTTGCAATTGCGACACACAAGATCATGGGGAAGATTGAATTACTTTAAGTAATAACGTGGAATATCAAGAAGAAAAAAAACCCAAAGAAGAACCAGATCAGGTTTCGGGATAGGTGTGAGGTTGAGCTTGGAAGGGAAAAGGATGGTAGAGCCTTTATGTCTTTAAAATGATAATCCCCGGGCATAATTGCAGGTTGGTAACCTCTTATTAGGAGGGGCCTTTGACAAACGATCAGTTAGCTGGGTCCCTGCTGCTAATAGCAATAGATCTCTGGAATGGTAAGCTGGTGGATTTCGGACATGTTTGGTCACAAATCTTTTAATCCAAAGACAATGCATAATCTTTAAATCACGTTTTGGTAACATGAAGTCAATTTTAATAATGAATGCAACTTATGTGACAACAAATGTAAAGGTCCTAACATTGTAAAATAAATTATTTAATCTGGGCATGCATGTCATTTAATAATTAAAAATTTATTTTACTCTTAGATTCATACTGAACTTTAACATAAATATCTGATTGTTGCAATAATATTTGATTTTACAAATACAAGACAAAAAAAAACAAAAACAAAAAAACAATGAAATATATTTGCTATATCAGTATGATATGTAAGCATAACATATAAAACATAAAAATTTATCTTTTAAAAAAAAGAAGTTTGTTAAATTTACAAAATATCATAATGAATGGGATAGTAAAATGTGAAAAAATGTAGAACTTTTGTTGCATATATACATACTTATAAATATAAGTTTTTTTACAAAAAAAGTGTTCGAATTGAATAAAGCAATGGCAAAAATACAATAATTTTTTTCGAGGTAAAATGAAATATGTAAAGAGTTGGGTTTTTTTATATAATATATAATAACACTTTCTTCAATGCTGCTGTTAAGTGTATGTTTTATCTTTTATTATGTTTCAAATTCATAATCATTTATGCCTTTGATGAATTAAAAAATAATTATATTTTTATTCATAAACGAAAAATAAATAAATTAATAGTAATAAAATATTTTTTTCTAATTTTTTTTTACTGGCATATACCAGTAAAAAAAATTAGAAAAAAAAAGATTTTATTACTATTAATTTATTTATTTTTCGTTTATGAATAAAAATTAATAAATAAAACAGTGAACATTAAAACTTTAATGCAAGCATGTCCAGACTTGTAAAGATTGTGGATTTCAGGCATTCACTGTAACTGTTACTTTATTCATTATGGAACGAAATAAGTGAATTTATTTTTAATCTATTTTTTTCTTTTTGAACCTGGACATTTTGTGTATATATAACTAAATATTAATAAGTAAAGCAGCTAACATTACTTTATTTCATTCATTCCCAGATTTGAAAAGATTGACAGCCTTTACACATTACTGACCGAAATAAGGAAATTATTATTATTTTTTATATCTTGCGTACATATAACTGAACATTAATAAGTAAGACTATAAAGCAGCAAAAATTTAGCTTATTAAAACTCAGCCATACCCAGACTTGTGAAAACTGTATTATATATATATATATATATATCATTTATTTATATATAATAAAAAAGGGGCATGGTGTATGCGGTGACAGAGTGGCTAGTACTCTGCCATAGAGTCCCGGCGGTGCCATAGATATTTGTAGTGGAATATATATTTGTAGATGGATAGTTATTTGTAGTGGATATTTCTGAATCCACATTAAAACGTAGTTCCCGGTCTAATATTATAGTAGAGCGTTGTGGAGCTAGTGTGACTCGCGTAAGTAGCCTATCTACAAGCTACACGTGTCCCCTGGATAATGCTAAATGAGTAGCAGAGGGGCAGCCCTTGCTTACAGCATAAAGATTAACTGTCTCTGTATTGCCAGCTGCATTAGAACAACAACAACAGAATAGTTAAATGTAATCAGTTAAATTGGCATGTACATTTTATCCACCAATTACTTTATTAAAAGCATTTTAAATATTTATTAAAACACTAAATCGTTATTTAATTTTGTGGTGTGTTATTTTTCACACAAAATCTTCATTAGATTTTTCTGCTGTTACAAATAATGAGAAATAGAATATTTTTAACCAATCTTCTTAAAGCAATTTAATGACATGATTATAAAGCATGCTAGTAAATAAAACCAGCAATCGTTTTATCATAAATACTTTTTTCAATAAAAAAAATTATATTTTTTTATCAATATATAAATATATTTTATATGTATGCATATGTATATATATATATACATACTTTAAATAAATTGCATCCAATTACGCTTCATTAAAAATCGATTACACTGAAAAACTGCTAACCGTTCTGTAAAAACAACAGCGATTAGCATAAGTGAATTCAAAATGGCGAACCTGCAGGACTTGGCATTTAATCAGAGTTCAAACTCGAGGCAGATCTGCACCTGCATCACATTTGTGAATCTAAAGGAGTCTGCTGTTGCATTGTGATTTATTATGTGCTCTTCCATTAAAGTCAGTTCTGTGCATGCATAAATACGAATATTTAATGTGCTCCTAAGCGGATATATTTAGATCACGAAAAATAAAAAAGGGAAAATATTCCGGTGTTTATTTGATATTGCGTATTTGGAAAGAAAAGTTGTTTATTTTAAAGATAGCAAAGTAAACAAGTTTAAATTCGTCCAATTTTTTAATATGTGGAATGTTTTAATGTGATATAATATTTGCTAGTTTTCGTATTTTTAGGTATTTTCTGAAATATGTCGTATAAAGAATGAAGATTTGAATTTTTTTTGCTGTTTAATCTGTTTTTATTTATGATTCGATGCTTAGTATTTGCTTGCGTGCGATTAGACCAGAATTCGATACCTAATGATGGCCAGCGTTGAATCGATTATTTTCAAAATTGAGTAAACTCGGCAATAATTATGAATGTATATCTTTGTATGTTACACTGAGTTAAATAAGTGGTTTTTTTGGAATGGGAAAAATTATATAATTTGATTAAAAAATATATAAAAAAATTAATTAATATAAATATTTTTAACAAATATTTTTTCAATAAAATATTTTTTATCAATATATAAATATACTTTATATGTATGTATATTTATACATACTTTAGATAAATTGCATCAAATTATGTTTGATTAAAAATAGATTACACTGAAAAACTGCTATCGGTTTGTAATATAATAAAATGCATAGTTAACGATATAATAAAAAAAAGCATACTAGTTAATGAAACCAGCGTTGTGTTTAACATAACTATTTTTTGCAATAAGAAACTTAAAAAAAAAATACCAAAATATAAATATACTTTATATGTATACTTTAGATAAATTGCATCCAATTATACTTCATTAAAAATCGATTACACTGAAAAACTGCTATCCGTTCTGTAAAAACAACAGCGATTAGTATAAACGAATTCAAAATGGCGGACCTGAAGGATTTGGCATTTAATCAGAGTTCAAACTCGAGGCAGATCTGCACGTGGAACACATTTGTGAGTCTAAAGGAGTCTGCTGTTGCATTGTGATTTATTATGTGCTCTTCCGTTAAAGTCAGTTCTGTGCATGCATAAATACGAATATTTAATGTACTCCTAAGCGGATAAATTTAGATCCGGAAAAATCAAAAAGAAAAATATTCGTGTCTATTTGATGCTGCGTATTTGGAAAGAAAAATTGTTTATTTTAAAGATAGCCAAGTAAACAAGTTAAAATTTATCTGTGTGAAATGTTTTAATATGTAATATTTGCTAGTTTTTATATTTTTAGATATTTTTTTTAATTTATTGTATAAGGAAGGATAATTTTGTTTTCTTTGTTTGTTAAGGTCATTTTCATGTATGACTCGATGCTGGTATTTGTTTGCGTACAATTAGACAATAGTTCGATTAATATTGAGGCGAGCGTTGGATTTATTTCGATTATTTTCAAAAGTGAGTAGACTCGGCAACAATTGTGAGTGTATATCTTTGTATGTTACATTGAATTGACTAAGTGATTTTTTTTAAAGGAAAAAATTATATAATTTGATTAAAAAAATATTTGTGTAAAAAATACATAAAAAATTAACAATGTTATTTAACATAAATATTTTTTTCTATGAAAGAAGTTTAAAAAAATATTTTTACATGTAATATATTTACATGTAAAATATATTTTTATACTGATAAAAAGAATATTTTTTTAAACTTCTTTCATAGAAAAAAAAAATTTTTATCAGTATAAAAATATATTTTACATGTAAATATATCTTTACACATATTTAGATAAAATGCATCCAATTAAACTTCATTAAAATTCGATTATATTAAAAAACTTCTAAACTATAAAATAAAATGAATAGTTAATGATATAATATAAATGCATATTAGTTAAAAAAAAACTAGCATTGGTTTTAACATAAATATTTTTAAAAAAAAAAAAAAAAAAAAAAAGTAAATAAATAAAATATTTTTTTTTAATCAATATATCAATGTACCTTATATTTATGTACATATATGCATACTTTAGATAAACTGCATCCAATTATGGTTCATTAAACAGTTCTGTGCATGCATAAATACGAATATTTAATGTGCTCCTAAGCGGATAAATTTAGATCACGAAAAATCAAAAGGTTAAAATATTCCGTGTTTATTTGATACTGGGTATTTGGAAAGAAAAGTTGTTTATTTTAAAGATTGTGAAGCAAGCAAGTTCAAATTCCTCCAGGTTTTATATATGTGGAGTCTGTTTAATGTGATGTAATATTTGCTAGATTTTATATTTGTTTTTGTATTAATTTTTGCTAGATTTTATATTTGTTTTTGTATTAATTTTTGCTAGATTTTATATTTGTTTTCGATGTAATATTTGCTAGAGGATTTGAATTTGTTTGCTTATTAAGCTGTTCTTATTTATGACTCGATGCTTAGTATTTGCTTATGTGAGTCAGACAAGCGTTCGATTCCTACTAATGGAGAGCGCTGGAGTGATTATTTTCAAAATGAGTAGATTCAGCAACAATTGTGAATGTATGCTTTTGTATGTTATGTTTATTTGGAGGAGTGGGAGAGTTTTCTGGAATGAGAAGAAATATGGAATTTGATAAACTAAAAAAAAAGTATGGACAGACTAGCATTAATTTTTATCTTCTATCTGTTAAAAGTTAAATTAATTCAGTAAAACATAATCTAATTAAATTTTTTTATACTAATATACCAAAAAGCATACTCCAAAAGAATTTTCAGTTTTTCCTCAATTAAATAATATACAATATAGAGGTGTCCTGATGTCCGAGTGGCTAGCGCTCGGTACCACAGGTTTCGGGTTCGAGTCCCGGCGGTGCCATGGGTGTTTGTAATGGTTCGGAATCCACTTTAAACCGTAGGTCCCGGTCCTAATAGGATCGTAGAGCGTTGCGGGGGCATTGTTACTCCGCGTCCGTGGCTTACCATCAAGTTACACGCGCCCCCTGGGTAATGCAAAGTGAGTAATGTCTGTGCAGCGCTTGCCTTAAGGCATTTAAGACCAAGCTGTCTAAGTGTTTGCCAGCTGCATTGGAACAAAAATAATATATAATATAGGGGCCTGATGTCCGAGTGGCTAGCGATCTGGCACTCGGTAATGCAGGTTTTGGGTTCGATTCGGAATCCACTTTAAACCGTAGGTCCCTGTTTAATAGGAGCGTAGAGCGCTATGGGGTAGTGTTACTGCTGTCCGTAGTATATCTTCAAGCTACACGCCCCCTTGGGTAGTGCTAAATGAGTAACAGCGATGCAGCCTTCGCTTATGGAATAAAGATAACTATCTCTGTATTGTCAGCTGCTTTAGAAATAAAAATATATAGATGAAAAAATCTTTCTTTAAACATTCTTACCTTGGATTTTTTTTTTTGTCGAGAAATACCTTTTATAATTTATGTATTCGCGTCTATCAAAATAAATTGCCATTCATAAATTAAAGTAAATTTAAAATTAAAAAAAAAACCTGTAAAATAAGTCATACACAAAATTTGCATAATGCATATAATTAAAATAAAAAAAAAAATACTTTAACCTAATACTTTATTTTGTCGTTAATATTTGATGAAAATATTTATAAAGTGTATTTTATTTGATACTATATGTAAAATGGATGAATAGAATACTTTTAATATTCTATTCATGAATTTTTCATATTCTATTCAAGGAATAGAAGATTTTCTTTTTTTGTAAATATTTGAATCATCTTTTTACAAAAAATTAATCATTTTATATCAGAAGTTTCACTAAAGAAGACATCATGTTTTGATGAATGAAATTTCTACCCTTTTAAGACCACTATATCATCATGTATCAATATATATCTCTAGAAAAAAATGAATTAAATTGGGTTTTTATATTAAGTTACTTTGAAATTTTCTACGAGTTTGAAATAGTTATTTTCTTCTCATACAGTCCTTTTGAAATAATATATATATGCTAAGTTATTTTATCTTTCTACTTACAGTATAAAAATCCAATTTTTTTTTTTTAATATTATGAATAAACATTTTATTTTTTCCCTTATTTATTAAATACCAGATTATTATAGTGTCAAAAAACAAATTAAATTTTTATCGGGGAAAATATTTATAATACTGAATTCTTGTTGTTGAGAGGGGGGAGGGGCAACTCTTCTGTTCTGATGGAGCAAACCCCCTAGGTAGAAGTCTGAATTGGTTCCATGTCAGAGAAGGAGAGCAGTGCCTTCCGGGAGGACTTTTAGGAGGAACTACCCCGAATTTGCGTATCGTATGGGAGAAAACACGGAAAACTACCAACAGGTAGTCCGACTAACGATATGGCGCTCGGGGCCACAGGTTTTGGGTTCGAATCCAGGTGGTGCTATGGATGTTTGTAGGGGTTCGGAATCCACTTTAAGCAGTAGGTCGTGGTCTTATATGACCATAGAGTGTTACAGAGGCCGATCAGACTTCTCACCCACATCATTTCCAAACTGTAAAGGGGCAACTCAGCTCTAGGCACAGTGATGTGGTGTGGCGTAGTAGTAGTAGTAGTCCGGTTAACGAAGCCAGTTGCTAAACATCACAAACGCTATCGAGTCTCCTCGTTGTTTGAAACAGTGTTTACAACAAAGCCGCCAGTGAATTGAATCTCCGTCCTAATGCTCACCAGTTGTGCACGTTACCGCTGAGGCACTGAATTCATTAATTTCCTTTTTATATTTAGATAGAAAAATTACATGACTTCCTACAAAATATTTTATACTATTTAATCAATAATTTTTGTTACTAATAATAATTGAATAATGATGATTTTTTCATAATTTTGTTGTATTTTATGAATACTCAGCAAATCTGTGTTTACTTAAACATTAAGATATTAATATAAATTGCATATAAACGCAATACATACGAACACTTTTACAAAACACTATACAAATAAAAAAATTGAGTTAAACTTTGCTCAAATTATGATTTCATAAAATTTTCCCCGAAAAATCGATTAAAATTCTCAAATGAGTTAGCGGAACTAAATTAATTTTTTAGTGCAGATGTGTGTATTATTTGTATTATAACAATCTAAAAACAACGAAAATTTAATTATTTCTAATGATATAAAAAAATTTAACTAAAATATTTATTTATCGTACCAATTTTATTTTATTGAGGTAAAAATATAAAAAAAATTTATTAATACATGAATAACACTACATTAATATTTAGGTGATATTTTCAAAATAAATTAATAAAAATAATGTTTTTAGTAGTCCATTAATATATTTAAATTAAGTTTATGAAAACAATGACAAAAACTTAATGCGTATCAGCTAAAGATATTAACGAACAAACTGCATGGAAATTAAATTAAATATCCACAAAAATAAATGTGCTATAAAAATTTATTATATATATTAAATTAAATTATTTATAACCATTATTTATCATAAGTTAAAGAAAAGATAAAATTTAAAAGTAACTTTAATTTTTTAATGCATGCTAGTCTTTAAAATAAAAATATGTGAGTAGTTTTTATGTTTAATATTAAAAGATAAATGCTCCTCGTAAATAATATTTATGGTTTTGATTTTAGAGGGAATAACATTTACTGATAAAAATTTATATGCAATGTGAGTTTTGATACTTTTTTTAAATTTAAAATCTATTTCAAAAATGTTATGAAATGCAAAAGATTATTTAATTCAAAATTTCATCATTTTTCAAAAATGGTTGTGGCAATCATTTATATTTGAGATAGGAAAATATCATTTAACCCAAACAGATTTGAAACAAAATAATTTTCATCCTTTTAAATCGACTAATATATAATAAAAAAGGCTTCATAATAAATCATTGACTGATTTTCTTTCTTTATTTGTAATGGAAAATGAAACTAGAAGATCTCAATTTATATTTTCAACCATTTTTTTAAATTATCTCCAAAGACCGTATCGTTTTCGAATAAAATTTACCTTCTCCGCTAGCAAACGATAAATCTTAATTGAGAATTTTCGCCTTGTTTTACGGAACATGTGCTCCGATTTTACGGCAAGTTTTACGACATCCAATACGTTTTTACGACCTAAAGATGTGTCATTTAATGACTACTGATTTGAAAAACATTAAAAGTAGTGCAAAAAAATAATAAATGAAAAATAAAGTGAAAATAATATTCTTAATAATAAATTGAATAACTGAAATCAGTAATAGATGGTAAAAATCGTCTGAAAGATCTTTTTTTTTTTTTTTTCTTTCGAAAAAAAAAAAATTAAAAAGAATATTCGTGATAACCGTAACTGTACAATCGTGCACTTTACTGATGATAATGATAAACAACTTAAAAAGGGGCTGTACTTCGATAAACGATGCAATCTAGATAAGTAATATTATCATTTTTTTTTTAGATTGTATGGTGAAGATATTCGATGAATAGGGTTCTTGTTCTTAAGTGGGTGTTATCTAAACAAAGATTTTTTTATTATTATTATTTTAAACTTCTCTTTAAAAAAATATTCTCTTGGTTTTCAAGAACTTTTAATGTTTAAATTTATTCATTCTTCGTACTAAATGACAATGATTATTATTTTGTAGTATAATTCTTTGAAAACCTTTTTGTTAAGTAAATAAGATCATAATTAATGCATTTATAATGTGAAGGTTAATTAATTTTTAATGTTTGACACATGAAAGCAAATTTGTTGTTCGAAAATTAATTGACTTTAGAGCACTAATTAATTATAAAAGATATTTTGTTTTATAAAGTACAATCATTAATTAATATTTGTATTCATAAAAAAAAGAGTGAATATTTATCAATGCATAACAAAGAGAATGATTTTTAACTTTAGGTTAAATATTGTATATATTATCAGAGCTGATAAGGCTAAAAGTTATATTTTGTATCTAGATTATTGCAAATAATAGACTGAATTTCTCTTCAGAAAATTAATTTATTGCATATAAAATGGTAACATAAGTGTTTACCAATTTTCCTTCGTATGTGACATAAATGTAAGGTCTAATCTTTACAAGAAACCTCATGTTACGTAGTTGTTATAGCATATATGGATATTCATGGGTCACAAATTCTTAGCTAGCTTTGCCGAGTTTATTAAATCATCACTATAGTTGAAATTTGGTATATGTTAATATTGATATATATCTACTAGTAAAGAGCAAAACTTGCAGTTTTAGAAATAAAAAACACTCCTTATATTAAATCAAACTACTAAATAATTTTGTGGGACCTGATGGCCGAATGACTAACGCTCTGGCGCTCGGTGCCACAGGTTTTGAGTTCGAGCCGCTGGCAATGCCATGGTTGTTTGTAGAGATTCGGAATCCATTTTAAACAGCAGGTTTTAGGCTGGCAATCTTACCCCGTAAAAAGAAACATCTACTGTCTCTAAATCTGCCAGCAGGTAAACGGCCGTGGCCCACCATGAGGTTGTTGTGTCATTACTATATATTAAAAATATTCCTTTTTACTTTCTATATATTCCCAAAAGTCTTATAGCGGCCTGATCATCAATTACATCGCTCTTTGACCTTTGGTACCACAGGCTGCAGGTTCGAATCTTGGATGTGGCTTGGACGTTTGTGTGTAGTTCGGAATCCACGTTAAACTGTAGGCCCTGGTCAAATTAGACCAAAGTGTGCACAAAATGACCATAGAGTGACAAACCAAAAGTCTTATAAGAATTCTATACATAAAGCAATTACACGATATGTTTCTCTAATTAAAACTAAATTTTGTTTATAATTCCACCATTTTTTTTTTTTTTTGAATACGAATCATTTTGTTTTCACTTATTTATATAAAAAATAGTTGTAGACATCATAATGAAAAAATAATAAATCAAAAGACAATACTAATGTATATAACTCATACAATGATTTTGATAAAAAGACAAATATAGCCATTTTTTATATAAAATATCTTTCATCTTTTTTTCCATAAATAACCTATAAATTGAAATATTAACATTTGAGATGTAATATTTAAAAATGTTTTATTATTTTATTATTTTTATTCGGCTATTTTAAATTATTATTATTCGGTTTGAACAATTAAAAAATTTTTTAGATGTTTAAAAATAATATACCAGAATAGACACCATAAACCTTAATTATCCTTTAGGTTTTTGTGTGAAACCCTCACAAAATCTATAATGTAATATAATATATTTGGCTCTGTAATATATCAACTTTTAATGAATATTTTGTAATTTATAACAGATTTAGTCACTGCCATCTTTGCTTAAAATCTGATTAACTAATAAATAATTTAATAAAAAATATTAATTTTCATTCATCAAGTTTATTTTTCTAATGCAGCTGGCAATACAGAGACAGTTATCTTTATGCCATAAGCAAAGGCTGTCCCGCTGTTATTCATTTAGCACTACGCAGGGGACACTTGTAACCAGAAGATATGCTACAAACTCAAGTAACACAACCTCCATTTCATTTATCAAATATAAGTGAAATATATCATGATCTCTTATTTTAAAAGAGTTAATAAGTTCATAAGTTAAACAGCAAAATAACAATTAGTATTTTAACTCAATTTGCATTGCAATTTTGGAGCAAATGTTAATTTAAATTATTCCCTAAACAGAAAATTTACTAATATGTGTGAAAGATCGTTTTGTTTTGCGCTTTTACAAATTAACCAAGATAGATGGTAAAAACGCACATTAAATATTCAAACAGACCAACAACACACAATTCAAACAGCAAACCTCTAATATACGTAATGTATTCTCTTCCTACTTTGAATCGTAAATTGAATTTGATTCCACAGCAATCTCTTGAACAGCGACACCGGAAACCATAACGATAACGCAGCAGACCTGACTTCGTAATACTCAAACTATTTGTGCCTTCACGTTAATTTCGATTGCACATAAGAGATTTCGGCCAAAATTCAGTTGTACATTAGAACCGTTCTGCATACTAATAGGGAGGCCAAATTAGAGAATTAGCATTCAGAATCACACGCCCATGGGTGCGAAGCTTTATTCGGAATGAGGTTGCTGAAAACGGTGGGAATGTGACTGCAAACACATTAGACATTCGTCTCGTTAGAAATCATCGTAGAAATCGTCTTCTGAAGTTGGCTCTGTTACAATTGTTAAGTCAGTTATGATGTTATTGACGATTGATGATTTGACATTCTTGTATTCTCATTTGTAAAACAGAATTTTGAATTATTTCATGGCAAGTATTATTCAAACACATTAAACGTTCATCTAGTTAGACATCGTCACTGATATAGTGTTCTGAAGTTGGTCTATTATAATTATGTCAGTTAGTTTCATGTTGTAGAATGTATGGTTCGACATTCTTGTATTGCTAATTATTAAACAGAATTTGAAATTATTTGATTGCAAAATAATTTTGTTTAAATACACTTGGCGTTAAAAAAAGTTGTTCAATCACATTAGACGTTCAATCTTAGATGTTCAAACATATTAGAAGTTCTTCTAGTTAGAAATCATCACAGAAATATAATTCTGAAGTTAGTCTATTCTAAATAACTCAGTTAGTATGCTGCTGTCGAATCAGTAGTTTGAAATTCTTGTATTTTAAATTATTTGATCTTAAAATAAATTTCTGTTTATATTTTTCAAAACATTTTATGTCGATTGATGTGCAAAACAACATAAAATTGATGCACGAAAATTAATATAAACGTATATCATAATAATATAATTGATAATTGATGCACTATTAAGTCTCTATAATAAAATCTATAAAAATATCATGATCTCTTATTTTAAAAGAGTAATAAATAAATAAGTTAAACATCAGAATAACAATTAGTATTTTAATTAATCGTGCATTGAAATTTTGCAGCAATTCCTAATTTAAATTAATCCCCAACTTAAAATTTATTAATATGTGCGAAAGATCGTTTTGCTTACACTTTTACAAATTAACCAAGATGAATGGTAAAATCGCATATTAAATATTTAAACAGACCACCAACACACAATTCAAACAGCAAATCTCTAATATACATAATGTATTCTCTTCCGAATCGTCAATTGAATTTGATTCCACAGCAATCTCTTGAACAGCGACACCGGAAACCATAAAGATAGCGTAGCAGACCTGACTTCGTAATACTCAAACTATTTGTACGTTCACGTTAATTTCGATTGCACATTAGAGATTTCGGTCAAAATTCAGTTGCACATTAGAACCGTTCTGCATACTAATAGGGAGGCCAAATTAGAGAATTAGCATTCAGAATCACACGCCCATGGGTGCGAAGCTTTATTCGGAATGAGGTTGATGAAAACTGTGGCAATGTGACTGCAAACACATTAGACATTCGCCTCGTTAGAAATCATCGTGGAAATCGTCTTTTCTGAAGTTGGCTCTGTTACAGTTGTTAAGTCTGATATGGAGTTATTGGCGATTGATGATTTGACATTCTTGTATTTTCATTTGTTAAACAGAATATGAAATTATTTCATGTAAAATATTATTCAAACTCATTAGTTAGACGTTCATATAGTTACGAATCATCACAGAAATAGTGTTCTGAAGTTGCTCTATTGTGATGTTAGTTATTAGGCTGTTGGAGAATCGGTAATGTGGCATTCTTGTAATTATTAAACATAATTTGAATTTATTTGAAGGTAAAATAGTTTTGTTCAAACACATCACACTTTCAAATGTCGATGTTCAAACACATTAGACGTTCATCTAGTTAGAAATCATCACATAAATAGTTTTCTGCAGTTGATCTATTCTAATTATTCAGTTAATATCATGTTGTAGACTCGATGGTTTAATATTCTTGTATTGCAAATTATTAAACAGAATATGATTTTTTTTTATTTTAAAATAAAAGTCTCTAATATTATTTGTAATTTTATTATAATTTTCAATATATTTTATGTCGGTTGATGTCTAAAACATCATGAAAGTGATGCTTATACATGTATATCATAATAATATAAGCTATAATTGGTGTACGGAAGTTTATATAGAATCACACGTGCACAGAATCATAGATGCACTGCAACTGATGCGCAATTCTGAATGTACAACGGCATTCAGAATAAGGCTGCTGTATACGGTTGGAATGTAGCTGCAAACACATTGGACATTCATCTAATTAGAAACCATCTTGGCGTGTTCTGGAATTGGTATAATATAATTATTTAGTGAGTTATGATGCCGTTTGTCGAGTATTTAATTGATGATTATATACTCTTGTAATACCAATTATTATACGGAATTTGAAATTATTTGAAGGAAAAAAGTCTGTAATATTATTAACCATTTTATGATATTTTTAATACATTTTGTGGATAAAACAATATACATTTGGTGTACTAAAGTTAATTTACAAGTATAACATTATATTGTAAGTTATAGATAGCGTACTGAAATAGATATTGATGCAAGATTTATTAGTATAAGACATAATTTATTAAAAAATTTGGAAAGCTTACGAATCGTTCCAATTGTAATCAAAGATTTTTCTGTGTTTTCTAATTGTTGCAAAATATATCTTTTCCCAGAAGATCATCTGCTATAATGAATTATCCGTCGCTATTATTATTTAATCATTGAACGATTAACATATAACGATAACGTTGTATGCTAATGTAGTTTCTTATTTTTTAAACGAAATACTTAAACATTTATGGTGCACTCAAATATTTAACTTCTTTAAATATTATTATTCATAAATTCAAAGATGAATCACACAAAAAGAGTTCATCTATAAGACTACTAAAAAGTTTTGCTCATTGCTCTTTTTGACGTACTTAAACCTTATACCTAAAATTAGAAATGTATCCATGAAACTTATATAAAATTTGTCTTCTAAAATATTCAATTGTAGTCAAGTCATCTATTTTTAGTACGAAATTCAAAAAGGCTTGCCTTTGTATACATGCTTCATTAATTTTGTGTTTAAGATAATATTTTCTGATACAAGTCTATTGTTTCTGATAAAATGCATCTAAAAAACTAATATAGTTCTTAGATAAGAGCCAAGGAATGAAAAGGTGGATGAGGAGGTAGGTAGAGTGCAAAATATTGATTACATTGTTTTTTGCTGCCCTGTACTTGAACATCCTAAAAATATTTTACACTCCAAAAAGTCACCACCACACTTATGTCAATTTTTTTAAATTTTTATTTTGATGTTTCTTAAAGGCCTTTTACATCTTTCTTTTATTTTATTTCTCTTTTGTAATGCTATGTGAATTTTTAAATTTACTATTTATTTGATGTTTTTATTATTATTTTGACTGCGATTTATTTGCTATTTACTTCTGTAAGCCTCGTGTGGTACTTTACAGTGCACGAGGATTTCTTGTAAAACTTCAATAAAAATGTAATGCAAGAATATAAATCTTGCCAACAATAACCAATGCTATGCAATCGTTGACTTATCAAAACCTGGACGAACACAATTTCAATAAAAAAAATTTGAATTTTCACACACTTCAATAAAAAAAATGTTTTACAACTCTTTAAAGTTTACATCATTTTACAATCTATGACAATTAATTTGGATAGTTCTTACTTATGCCTCTTGGTCGACATCAACATCTAGACCAAGTCAATGAGCCTTCTCTTTCCTTCGTTTTGTCCTTGATCCTTCGGCACAAAGACATGGGGCACACAAAGGAAGAAAACTGACTTTACCCCATCTGTTTATACCCTCCGTCACTGGACACCCATTTTAGTCGCCTTTTACGACATGTATGGGCTACAGTGGTGCTATTCTAGCCTGGACCCCTACGGGTTATAGTAGTTAGTAGTTATTATTATTATGTATAGTAGTTATTATTATTATTATTTATGTAATGCACTTTTATGTCTATAGTTAAGCTCTGCTTTATATATTTATTGCGATTAATAATGATTTTTCATGTTAAAGTAACCTTTATTTTCGTGTTTTATCAACTATACATCATATTCCTAAGAATACGGTCCGAATTGTAAACATCCTTAAAATGTTCATCTACTACCGTTGATAATGTGCCATTTATTTACCTCATAATTTTTATTAACTCTACATTATATTTCTAAGAATACGATCTCAATTGTAAACATATTTAAAATTTTCATCTACTACCACTGGTAATGGGCCATTTATTTACTTTATAAATAGAGTAGAGCAATATTTTTTGCTTGGTCTGATACCATCTAATGCAAAAATAATGAGATCGTTCGGGACATAAAAAGGTACACTACCTCCACAGCCACTAGAGACAACAACCGATTTGCATTGCTTACGGTTAACTACCCCTTAGCCCACTAAAAGGGTAAATACCGGATCGTGACATGCGTGCTTTAAGTGGAGTTACGGTTAACTGTCGGTGTGCATCCATTCCGCGGGAATTATTATTAATTTATATCTGTGTTCTGCGGCTCACGAACACCTCAACTCCGAAGGTCACGGAAACAAAGGGCGTGACATCAAGAATGCGTTCCTATGGGGGTTGATCGTTTCTGCATTATAAATCGTCTGAGGAAAAGGAAGAGATTGAAAGGTGCATAGGGTAAAAATCCCTTTGTGTGGGGAAGAATGTCTTCTTTGTAGGGAAAAAAATAGCACTCGTGGCTGCAGAAAGGATGTGATGATAAAGGGTTGGTGGATTCTTTTTAAAAGTCACTGGACAGTTCCCTTCTATTATTTCTTTATTATTTCTTCTTCACTTTGTTGAAAAATACAGCAGAGACACTGATGGATTTGGCAGAGCTGTCCGCTGTCAAGCAATATTATTGCTTCAAGATATTTTTTTCTAAAAAAAGGAGAGATAAATTGCTTAGAGGTTTAAAAAGAAATTTCTACAAATTTTTAGATAGCGCGTTAAGTCTCAATATGATACTAAAAATACTGGAGAATTTATTATCACTCATGTTTTTTCATCACTCGTTTATGATATTTCTATGATAAATTTTAATTATAAAATGGTAAATTTGTGATTTTTTTTTTTTTTTTTTTAGGGGGAGGGTAGTTATATTTTTTTTTGTTGTAGGTACATTTGCATATTTCTGAATATACTCACAGTAACTACACTATTCACAATTGTATTATCTTAATTCGATTGCTCTAATTTCAATATAAAATTTTTTTTTAAAGTTTAAATTTTTTACATCGAAATCTATACGAATGTATTTACAAATACATCATGATTTGAGTCTTTTTCATGTAAGGGTTAATATATTGACCCTTACAATATTTTATAACTATTTTATAATGAGTATAAATTTAGATAATACGTAGTATTTATTACCACTCGTTGAAGACATTTCTATAATAAATTTTAATTATAAAACACAGATTTATGATCCGTTTATTATTATTATTATTTAGTTTTGGTATAGTTACATTTTTTGTTGTAAGTACATTTTCATATTCTTTGAAATACCCACAGTAATTACACTATTCACAATTATATTAGCTTGATTCTATTGCTGTAATTTCGATATAAAAACATTTTTTTTAATTTAATTTTTTTATATATCTAAGTCTACAATGCTTTCACAAATACATTATTATGTATGTCTCTTTCGTATAAAGGTCAATATATTGAAGTATAAATTTTATTAATACATGGTATTTATCACTACTCGTTGAAGACATTTCTATAATAAATTTTAATTATACAACGCAAATTTATGATCAGTTTATTATTTTCATTAATATTTCTTTTAATTAACATTATATCGTTTAATTGAATTCTGTATTAGCATCCATAAAAATTGCTGAATTGAATTTATTGCTATATGTAATTAAAAGGAAATATTTTTAATTTTATATAATGTGATAAAATATTTATTTTATACAATTTAATTAAATATATTTAATTTTATATAATTTAATTAAATATTTTTTAAATCAAATTTAATTAAATATTTTGTTTAATATAAATTTAATTTAATTCGTTAACTATAATATTTTTATGAATTCAAAGATCATTAAAAGAAATTTGCGGACAAGAAAAATGTTATATGTTTAATTGAAAACCATAATTTTTTGCTAAAAATTAAAAATGGTCTTTTGTGCAAATTAAAATTAAAATTAATTAAATTTTCCGTCATATTTATGAATTGAATTGATTTTTATATAAAAGCAGATAAAGTGTTCATAAATACTCTTTTCAAAAATTTAGTGCTGATTAAAAAATATTCAAAATATTTTTTATTTCATATAATTTAATTATAATAGTAAGTCAGCTATAAAATTCTTGCAAAACAAAAATTCATTTTATTTTTCATCAAAATAAACAATAATAAAAGAAATAAAGATTTTATGTGTATGAAACTAAAGATACTCTGTTTAGTTCAAAATTAAAAAAAAAATTTCTCAAATAATGAGGCAGAAAAAAAGATATAATCTAAAATGAAAAAAATACTTTTTCACGAAATATCTTTCCTTATCTCTGAAAAAAATACTTTCTTTTCTTCTTAAATATAATAACTGAATTAATTAATATTTTTTCGTAATATTTTACAAAGAACACTTTGTTGAACTATAATTCTCTAGCCAGACACTACAAAGATGATTTTAAGCGAATGGAATCATTAATGAATAAAGATGAGATTCGGCAAGCTAAAGGTCACTCGCCTCGTGCAGCTGTATCAATGATACGAAACCCGGAACGAATACGAACCACGAATGTGAGATCCCGTTCAAGATAATTAGACCCTTTTTTAATTTTAAGTTCTTTCACAGGAACGTGGGAAAATTTATCTCGATTCCTAGATAGATAAAATATAATTTGCATTTCGTTAAAACATTTGAATGAGTATGATATGGTGAGGAAAATTTCGTTCATCACTTAAGGTGCAAACCATTGTGAGGTATTCTTTGCTCTAGTGCGGTTGCTGCTCTAGTGAGGTTACTGCTGTAGTGCGGAGATAAATTTGAAAGAAACATAATTAGCATAATCGAGGTTAATGTGTATTACTTCTGGGTACTGCAGAGGAGATGAGAGGATTTCAAAAAGGGCTGATATAATTTCAGGAACTGAGGAAGTTTCCTTTGTGGGAATATAGACCATTGAGTAGTAATTAAATAAAGCGCCCCTATTCTATAGGAACTAAAAGTTGGGGTACACAACTACCATCCTTTTCGTACTAGAGTTGCCATTGTATCGCCCCTTGGCTTCTTTTCTTGCACGCGTTTATTTAGAAAACGTAAACATACCACGAAGCGATTCCGAAAATTCCGAAAAATGACTGAAATTCTTCTTCTCAAGTTATACATTATCTATAGATAAGTAAATAAATGTTATTTTGTTTATAACTACGATTATTTTATATGAAATATAATAAAAAATTACAAAAATAGTTAATATAAATGAATATTTCATTTGTAATCATTTTGGAGGGAGGGAAATACTACACAAGAAAATTTATTGATAGAATATAAATGCCAAATATTTAGAAAAATTAAATTTACATTTATTTACAGCTAAAACGAATGAATCATTTATTTTTGATAACCGTTGCATGATAGCAAATATTTATTTCCTTTCTCACCAGAGGCATAGAGTAGCAATGGCTAAACCACGAAACCTGAACTACATGCCTACAATTAATTCTAAATAAACGCATCGTATTCCATAGTATAATATAAAGCCATTTTCAGTTTGTAACGCCATTACTTACATTACAAACTGTACAAAGTAACCAGCCCCGTATAAATGAATGGCAGTGACCATGAAATAGACTAGCCATCACATCACTTATGGACTGTAACTATCGTAAATTCATGTGAGGTGTATGATCACATGAGGATTATGTTTTCCCCAAACTGGCAATCATGATGCCCAATCTATCATATTACTACTCTGCGACGTGGAATTATATATTGAAACGTCTTGTAGAATTTTTTATAAATTTGTTAATTATATATTGAAATATTTTTTAAAAATGAAAAATAATGATAAACTTAACCAGAAATAAGTAATAAACTTTTCAAGTCCTAAACAAAACCACCAGTAGACTATGTTAAACTGAGTAAATATCAGAAAGTTGTTAATAGACGTAAAGACAGAAAAAACAAAATCTACGGCAAAAATAATTATATATCTAAATAGAAATAAGCAATAATATATATATTACATAAATATATAGATAAAAATGTTGATTCTAATGCACATTTATCATTATACTACTAAACGACCTTCAAATTCCCTTCAAAGATTTCTGAACTTCATTAATAATTTTCTCTTATTTATAAAAACAGTTTTTAATTAAAATAAATATGCTTCCATCGAAATTGCTTTTGAAATTAGCTGTGCTTAAAATATACTTTAAAAAAATCAAAATGTATTTATATTTTTCACTGCACTTTAATTTTTGAGATTATTTTTCCTAATTTTATACAGATTCATTACGAAAATGTCACCAAATATTAGTCACAAATAATTTTCAAAAAAAAAACCCAAAAATATTTTTAGCGAGTAATTGTTGATTTCTTTCTTACTATAAAGCCTAGACAATAAAGCACTTTATTTTTTTTTATTTTTTTGTAAATGAATCTTTAATGTTCAAGTTCGCAATTTTTCTTTTTCGATATCGATTCGCGCTTTGAATAGGTGGTGCTTGAAGCTACTATAATTGGAGGTTTAAAAATCCATCAAATTAATGAAACGCTAAAGGAGATATCGGAAAAAAAAAGAAATTTTGCTTACTTTTTTGCCGAAGTTATTAGTTTCGCTTAAGGCTTTCAAAAATTTTACTAGATTGGCATTTTATAACTCGTGTAGAATATTCCACCCTGCCTTGAGGCTTCGTTGTCGTTCTATTGAAAAATTAAATTTAGTTTTAAAAGAATTTTTTTATTACTATTATTATAGAGAATTGAGAAGCTGCTTTAACAAGAGCTTCTATTTTTTTACTTCATGAAAGCTTTCTATTTAGTACTTATTTTGTACAAGATAATGTAGATGGTGTTAATTGTTAGTATATAAAGCCTTTTGAATTATCCATTCTTTATTATAAATTTAAAATGATGTTAAAAAAGTTTTAAAAAAAAGGATCTTCAATTAACAAAGTAATTTTTTGCTTAGTCAGTGTCCTTTGTATTGGCATAGTGTTTATTAAATATAATCTAAAAAAATTTCATTTATATGGGTTTAAAACTTCTAAAAATACTTTCGTTAATAACAAGAATATATATTTTTTATTTTTATGTATCCTTATTTTTTGTATACTAATTAATTTTTAAAAATATTAAATTTCCAGAACTTTCTAAAATTAAAATCATATTATTTTCGTATTGAAAGGAAAATTTAATTACTTTAAAAAAGTTAAACATTTTTTAACCTTTTTTGTAAAAGAAATTCTTGGATTTAAACATAGAGCAACCGTGTTATTTGATGCTTAAATATGAATTAAAAATCATTAAAATTTTAAATAATTTCTAGATCTTAATTATGTTATCATCTCTGTCAAACTGCGGTGACTTTTTCTTTTATAATATTAAATATAATATAAAATTAACTATTTAAATTTTCGGGTTTTTTTGTTATATATTAGAGGTTTTTTTTAGCAAAGACGCCACTTCTAACTCCCATATAATTAATTTTAATTGCTTAAAACAATTTTTTGTTTTTATAAATTATATTATTCTAAATATTTACATCATTATCACCAGCGGAGCAACAGCCCAATAGTGAGCCAAACTGCCTTCGAACTGGCAGAATTCGAGACAGGAGATGTTTTGTTTTTTACGGTGTAGGATTGTCAGTCCTACTCCCAATCCCTTACTGTCATATTAGACCGGGACTCGAACCCGAAACCTGTGTCACCGAGCACATTTATCATTCTAATAATAAACGACCTTCAGATTTCCTTCAAAAATTTTTCAACTTCATTAATAATTATCTTTATTCATAAAAACAATTTTTAATTAAAATAAATATGCTTCTATCGAAATTGTGTTTGAAATTAACTGTTATTTAAAAATACATTAAATAAATCAAAATAAATATTGTATATATTTATATTTTTCATTGCACTTTAATTTTTGAGATTATTTTCTCTAATTTCATAGATTCATTACGAAAATGTCTCCAAATATTAGTCACAAATAATTAAAAAAAAAAAACCCAAAAATATTTTTAGCGAATAATTGCTGATTTCTTTCTTATTCTAAAGCCTAGACAATAAAGCACCCTCTTTTTTGCTGTAAATGAATCTTTAATGTTCAAGTTCGCAGATTTTTTCTTTTTAAATATCGATTCGCGCTTTGAATAGGGTAGTGCATGAAGCTGCTATAATTGGAGGTTCAAAAATCCATCAAATTAATGAAACGCTAAAGGAGATATCGGGAAAAAAAAATACAGATTTTGCTTACTTTTATGCCGAAGTTATTAGTTTCGCTTAAGGCTTTCAAAAATTTTACTAGATTGGCATTTTATAATTCGTGTAAAATATTCCACCATGCCTAGAGGCTTCGTTGTCGTTCTATTGAAAAATTAAATTTAGTTTTAAAAATAAGTTTTTTATTACTACTATTATGGTGAACTGCTTAACAAAAGCTTCTATTATTTTTTGTTCATGTAATTTTCATGAAAGCTTTCAATTAAGTACTTATTTTATACAAAATGAAATAGATGGTGTTAATTATTAGTATGCAAAGCATTTTGAATTATCCATTTTTTATTATAAATTTAATATGATGAGAAAAAAGTAAAAAAATGATAATTAACGAAGTAATTTTTTCCCCTAGTCAGTATCCTTTGTATTGTCATACTTTTTTCTTATAAAGTCTTGTAAAAATAGTATTTATATGGGTTTAAAACATCTAAAAATACTTTAGTTAATAATAACAATATAATTTTTTTGTATCCATTTTATTTTCTATACTAATTAATTTTTGAAAGTATTAAATTTCCAGAACTTTATAAGATTAAAATCACACTATTTTTGTATTCTAAAGAAAATTAAATTACTTTAAAAATGATAAACATTTTCTAAAATTTTTGGAAAATAAGTTATTGAATACGAACGTTCGGCAACCATGCTATTTGATGACTAATTATAGATTAAAATACTATAAAATTTTTAAATAATAATTCTATAAAATTAACTACTCTACTTTGGTTTTTCTTATATATATTATCTTCATATTTACTTAAATAACCTACATATTTCAATTCTTAATGAATCTTTTTATATTAAAGAATATCTTGATAACATGGAATCTCTTATGTATTTGATGTGCTATTGGCGCATAACTAGATCAAAATGGCCATCATTAGAAATCAATCATAATATATTATGCATATACACTGCTCAGAACAGTTAGGGAATATTGTGATTTTGGGTATAAACTGCGGATGAAGATATGTTTTGGTGATTGCTATACAATGTGCAGGTGTTGTAAGATACGAGAAAACCATAAGCAACGAGAAAGGAATAATTAATTTTTTTTGACGAAATTTATCTGTAAATAAATAAAAGTACAGTTCATGCATATTATACAAGGAAACAGAAAATGTGATTTCTCGAATACTAACGAGTTTCAATAGAGGGTATGGCTTCCTCTGACAGAAAGCAATATCGCACACCTACGAGGCATGGATTCAATGAGGTTATCAAGAGGAATTGGGGTGTCCTCTCCCACACCATTAGAAGAGAGCTTTGCAACTGCTGAATTGTTTCTGGCAATGATAAGCAGCTAACATCTCTTATCATTAATATG
This sequence comes from Caerostris darwini, assembly GCA_021605075.1. Taxonomy (NCBI): domain Eukaryota; kingdom Metazoa; phylum Arthropoda; class Arachnida; order Araneae; family Araneidae; genus Caerostris; species Caerostris darwini. Next base: position 254,007 of record BPLQ01012298.1, read on the forward strand.
TCCAAAACGTGTTTATTTTGCTTATGTCTGGGGAATATTGTCTATCCATTCGACATTCGAAGGAATACTAAATGGAAAAGGTAATTGCCCTTTAGATGAGTACGATGTGGCCTGACGTTATCTTCCAAGAGAATGAATTCATCCCTATTGCTGCGTCATAAAAGACTACAATAGGTCTGAGGATCTCATCGATATATCGCTGAGCCGCTAATATTTCATTTCTGTTAATGTGCCGGTCGGTGCGGCCATTGATAGGAATACCTACTCAGACCATCACTCAACCTCAACCAAATCAGATACTTCCATGCACAAATTCTATCAAGTTCTCTCCAGACGAGAATGAGTCAAGTTGTCAAGTTGACTCAACCTATTGTCAAGTTGTACTTAAAATGGGATTCGTTGTGATGTTGTATGTTGCTTCACTCATCTCGTTCCCATCTGGGATGGTCCTGTGTTTAAGTTCTCCGGGCAGTACGGGGCACCTGTGTCAATGAAATACAAATCATAGGTCTGTGAGCGTATAAACACAGATGACGGAATCGGATTCGAATAGTTTGAGTCGAAACTCTGGTACCTGTAGACCTCTGAATGTGCTGTTGCAAGAAAGTGGCATTCATAGTTTCATAGGTTTCTTCTGGCCGTTAGTGTTAAATACCTATCCTCATTTTGTGTTGTTGCACGCGTGCGACCTTCCCCCGATCTTCGGAGAACATTTCCAGTTTCCCTAAACTAATTCTAAAGTCTGGAAATAAAACTTTGAGAAACTCTTAACGCTTCTCCTGTAATGGATTGCATTTGGCTCGCCTCTTCTGTAACGTTGCCCCTCCAGGCTACCGATTCATCTATATTACGTTGCTGAGGCATCGTAGTCACTGTTACAAAATATTCAACGTGTTCCAATTGTTTTTAATCTCCTTCTACAGACGGAATATATCAGGCGAATTTCCAGTCCTTATGTTAAACGCATAGTTTGGCCTGATGGCCGAGTGGCTAGCACTCTGGCGCTCTGTACGGCAGGTTGCGGTTTCGAATCCCGCCTGTGCCATGCATGTTCGTAGTAGTTCAGAATCCAATTAAACCGGAGTTCCGGTCTAATAGGATCGTAGAGCAATATGGGAGTAGGGTTATTCACGTGCATAGCATATCTTCAAGTTCCACGTGCCCCCAGGTGGTACTAAATGATTAACAGCGGTGCAACCCTTGCTTATGACATAAAGATAACTGTCTGTGTATTGCTAGTTGCATTAGGAAAAAATAAATGAATCGCATAGTTTTTGATATCACAGACAAAATTTGCATATTCTCAATTTTGTAAATATTAGAATTTTCCTTTTTTTGCCTCTTCTATTTCATTTTTTTTTTTTTTTAAATTGTCGATTATATGGCTATATCATACCTAATTGTTTTGGTCAGTGTAAAACATGAATAAATTATTATTGATTTAACATGAATTATTTATTTGCGTTAATATTTCGTCAAGGATTATGACATGATAAAATACTTAAGAACCATTCAGGAAAAAAACATTTTTGAAATACTTTAGAACTTAAACTACATTCTCCTGTCAATGGGTCTCGAGAACGCCGGTTTTTATTGAAGGTCCCGTTCTTTACTTTTTTCTTGGAGCACAAACTTCAGAAAGCACATACCTTTATTTTATTTTACCTTTCTTTCAAAACTACCGCAGTGACGAAAAATAGAATAGTCTAGTTTAAAAAAGTTTTGAAAGACATAAAATCGAAAAACTAGTAACATAGATTCAAAAAAAAAAAAAAAAAGAAGTTAAAACAGTTTATGCTAGGAATGCAGGCAAGAAAAAACATCTAATCCTTTAACATACTTTAATTTATTGAAATATGTTTTTTCAATGAATGTCAGTGTATTTTTTGTACTAACAAATTATACCAAATTTTTAAATTTTTTTTGTTAGAATAAATTTTTTATACAAAATGGAAGACAATTTAGTTTTTAAACACTACGAAAAAATATTATTTGGGGTATGCGATTTATAGTTTTAGTTTTTAGTCTTGGAAAAACATTCAATGTAAAGATGAATATTTTCCACTGGAAATTTTATGTTTAAGTACATTTTCTATTAATTCCTTGTCAAAGTCCGACTCGTGGCTCAGTGCAACGAGGGCCGTTGGCCAGCATTAGGGCTGAGTTTCAGTTCGCTGGCGGCTTGGTTGTAGATACTATTTAAAAAAAAAACGAGGATGCACGATGGTGTTTGTGATATTCAGCATCCTTCTGACTAACTGGTGGGATTTTTCTGGGTTTGCTCGATACTCAAATGCAGAGTAGTTCCCTCTAAAAGTCCTTCCAGAAAGCACTGCGTTCCTTTTTTTAGCGACACGGAACCAAGTCAGGCTGAGTAGTCAGGCAGTCCAACCATGAATAGACAACTCATAGGATGATTGTCCCGCACTACAGGACACTGACGATTAGTTACAACAACATTCCTTGTTAAATGTGTATTTTTGCATTATATAGAGACGGAAATTTCAGTACGTAACTGATTAAGTGGATTTGAATTTTTATTTATTACAAATTTAAGTGTATTTTATTGGTAAAATAACTAATATGAAAATTATTATTAACTAATGGTTTGTTAACTTATTATAAAATAATCATCAACTTAAGTATAGAATAAGAACCAATAATAATAAATAATAGTCTATAATTTTTTTTTTCAAGTTAATAAAAAAAATTCAGTAACGGTCTCATTATGCATTTTATTTGTTAAATATTTCTTCTGAATTGAAGTAGAGTTTCAACTTTTCCTCCCACATTCCTGTCTAAAAAAGGAGTAACTCAATTTGCGGTTTTTACTGTAAATCTTGTGGTTTCTACTGATGTAATGGAAAGATATTTTAGAGGTTTATAAATAGGTTACATATCCTTTATTCTTATAATTTGATAATTTTATTTTTAAAAAAGATCTTTATAATTTGACAGGAAATGGTTAAATATATTTCTAACGATTTATATTGAAATTTAATGTGTAATGACAGCAGCAGTTCCTGGTGAAATATTAGTGTGACATATGATTAATTAAATTCTTACGAAAGAATATTATATATATATATATAGCTAAAGCGTTTGTTAACATAATGTAGCATATTGGTGAGATATTACATTAGGAACTATATTGCTTAAAAACATTTTCCTCATTTTATTACCCATAAAATATACGTGTATTGTTTTGGGGAGCGGATTTTTTCGTGTCCTTGATCACTTTCAATTTTGTTTACATTTCTTTTACGAAATTATTTTTTTCAAATTTTATTTAACTTTTTTTATACATAATATTTATTTGCAAAATAGATGAGTCATTATTAAATAATTTTATAAAAATACAAAGTGATTATTACAAAGTGAAAACGAGATTTTTCAAGAAAAGAAAATAAGAAAATCGTTTAGAATTCTATATTATATATATATATATATATATTATTTTATATAGTTCATTATTTTATGTTTTTTATTATTTTCCAATAAAAAGAAATCACTTGGTATTTTACAGTTTTGTTTTTTATTTTCTAATAAAAGAAAATCATTTGGAATTCTATGTTCTTTTTTCTATTTTTTGATAAAAGAAAATCATTTGGAATTCTATATTCCTTTTTTATTTTTTAATAAAAGAAAATTATTTTGAATCCTATATTTTTTTTATTTTTCAAGAAAGAAAATCGTTTGGAATTCTATGTTCTTTTTTCTATTTTTTGATAAAAGAAAATCATTTGGAATTCTATATATATTTTTTTTATATTTTTTAATAAAAGAAAAACATTTGGAATATATATTCTTTTTTATTTTTTAATAAAAGAAAATTATTTTGAATTTATTTTTTTTATTTTTCAAGAAAGAAAATCGTTTGGAATTCTATGTTCTTTTTTCTATTTTTTGATAAAAGAAAATCATTTGGAATTCTATATATATTTTTTTCTATTTTTTAATAAAAGAAAAACATTTGGAATTTATATTCCTTTTTTTATTTTTAATAAAAGAAAATTATTTTGAATCCTATATTTTTTTTATTTTTCAAGAAAGAAAATCGTTTGGAATTCTATATTCTTTTTTCTATTTTTTGATAAAAGAAAATCATTTGGAATTCTATATATATTTTTTTATATTTTTTAATAAAAGAAAAACATTTGGAATTCTATATTCCTTTTTTATTTTTTAATAAAAGAAAATTATTTTGAATCCTATATTTTTTTTATTTTTCAAGAAAGAAAATCGTTTGGAATTCTATGTTCTTTTTTTCTATTTTTTGATAAAAGAAAATCATTTGGAATTCTATATTTTTTTTCTATTTTTTAATAAAAGAAAAACATTTGGAATTCTATATTCTTTTTTTTTTTTTAATAAAAAGAAAATTATTTTGAATCCTATATTTTTTTTATTTTTCAAGAAAGAAAATCGTTTGGAATTCTATGTTCTTTTTTCTATTTTTTGATAAAAGAAAATCATTTGGAATTCTATATATTTTCTTATTTTTTAATAAGAGAAAATCGTTTGGAATTCTATATATATATTTTTTATTTTTTAATAAAAGAAAATCATTTGGAATTCTATATTCTTTTATTATTTTTTAATAAAAGAAAATTATTTGGAATTCTATATATATATATTTTTTTTTCAAGAAAGAAAATCGTTTGGAATTATATATATATTTTTTATTTTTCGAGAAAAGAAACTCTTTTGGAATTATATATATTTTTTAATTATTTTTTTAATAAAAGAAAATCGTTTGGAATTCTCTATATATTTTTTTATTTCTTAATAAGAGAAAATCGCTTGGAATTCTGTAGATTTTTTTTTATTTTTTTAATAAAAGAAAATCGTTTGAAATTGTATAGTTTTTTTATTTTTTAATTTTAAAGATTGTTGTTATGCATTTTGTTATTACATTAAATTCTAAATTTTATAGGTAGCCTGCATATCGATCCATCCGATTACAATTATTTAAATTTTTCTTCTTTTTTATAATTATTATCGTATGCTTCAAAATCAATTTCATAAAAATGAAAAGACATTTTTCGGTGTCGAGACAGATAAACTACACAGAAAAGATTTGATACTATAATCTTACTTAAAGATAGATGCCACATTTAGTGCCACGAATGATTTGTTGTATATTTCATTATTTCCTTTCATTGTCAGGAAAGGCGTAAAGAAATACGGCACCAAAAGGAGATGGTATAAAATTACTAAAATATACATTGAAGATGAGAACAAATCGGTTTGGAACTATTTCTCTACTTTTTTTTTCGTTCCACTCTGCCATTTCTCTTTTTTCTTTTTCGTTTCCTTACGTGATGTATATAAATTCGAAGGTAGGGGGAGGTGAAAGGGGTGATAATCACGTCCCGCGAAGTCATCATCATGCATCATCATGCTCATTTCGCTTTCCAAATCATCATTTTTCCCACATCTTTTTTCCTTTCTGTTTCATCTTTCCGCCGACTGTGGATGTCGTTTATTCAAATGAGAGGGACGTCTGCCGATGTTGTATTGAGATGTCATTTGTTACGCCGGCGTTCGAGTTAATTGTAGGTTTCGTATCCGGAATTAGTGATTCGTTCCTTTAACTGAATTCGTTCAAATCGTGTTTTTTCGCATGGTTATTTTTTTTATTTCTTGTCCGTTTTTTTTTTCAGTTTTTTTTTGTAAGTACAGGTGTTTTGTGAAGTAGTAAAAAATAATTATGGTAATTTTTATTCTTCCTGTTTTTCTTTGTTACTTTGTTTCTTTTTTCGTTGTTTTTGTAATGGCTGCTCAAATTAGTGCATGATTATAGTAATTTAAAGTTGTTTATTTTTATTGGTGTGTATTGTGTTATTGAGACCAGCAATTATTTCGCTTTTTGTTTTGGGATGTAACAAATAATTTGAAAATAAAAATAAGACTTAGAAAAAAAAAATCTCAACAAGGGTAAACAATGTTTTAAATAATTGATACTTTTTCTCTCTATACAAATATTAACGGAAGATTTATTTTCTGTCTGATTTTTTTTATCCTAATTAGTTATCATAAAAAAGGAACTATACAAGGATTAAAAAATAATTAATTAATTTTAATGTTTTAATAATTAATTGTCATGGTTTTATTAAAAACAGCATTTATTTGGATTTAAAAAAATTATTTTAAATGAAATATCCTTTTGAAACGTGAGTTATTTGAAAAAAAAATAGAAATTTAGGTAATTAAATAGAAATGGAAGCAACATTACTTACCTGGAAAGTTTTAATTACTTATTTCAATTTAAAATTTATTTTTAATCCATGATTAACTATTTCAATAAATAGTACATGAATTCAATAAATAGTACAAATTAGCCCTCTCGCACACAAGTGATTTTTGAAGAGAAACTTTTTTGTTATGAAAATCATACATTGTTTTCAGTGTAGTCTTTCGAACTTTTGATTATTTAGTTGCCGTTACTCTCCTAATTCGAGGATGATGTAACTGTTCCGTGGGTATTGAACTCACATCCAGACTTGTTCAATTGTACTTGTGATTATCTTAAAGAGTTAATATCGTATAATTTTCGTTCTTCAATTTTTGCGGCTTAATTAATGGCCAATCTGCTGGCACTCTGGCTTTGGTATCACAGGCTTCAGGTTCGAATCGTGGTTGTGGCATGAATATTTGTTAGTGGTTTGGATACAACATTAAACTGTACGTCCCGGATTAATTAGCCTAAAGTGTGTCCAAACTGACCGCAAAACGACAAACCAAGCTAAATAATTTTTCTTATTGTAAGCTTAATAGTATATATAATTTTTTATTTGTAAATTTGAATGATAAAGGAATGTTCTGATAAACTTAAACAAAAATTGTTGATGGAAATTTTGTTATTAATCTATAAGGTAACTATTCAATCACCTGACACGAGTTTAACGAAGAGTTAAGGAATTTTTTTAATATGGCAAATATTTAATCACCTAATGCGGGCTTAATGAAGAGCTAAGAAACTTTTTAATATTAAAACTATTTAAGTAAGGTGATAAAGTACGGTGTCGGCTTATATACGAATCCGCGCATCTTTCGAAATATGTAGGTGATTTTCTGTTAGCTGTCTTAAGTGTTAAATAACCAAATATTGCTAATTAAAGTACGTTTTTAGTTTATATTTCTTAAGTTAATAAAAATTAAATTAAACAAACTGAGTAATTCGCTTAATAAAAATGATTTCTTTTATTTTCGTAATTTTTATGTTGATGTTTGTTAGGTCATAGGCAAACCGAAAAATTTGTTATTGGCGAAATTTTTGCCCGGCTAGTAGTAATAACAAAATTTACATTAGAAATAAAATTAGAATAACTTGCTGGATTTTTTTTATTTCGGTTTGTATACGAATTTTGAATTTTGGTAAATATTTTTAAGACAAAAACACTTTATCGGCTAATATTCGGAAATACATGGAATTCAATATATTTATCTTACACCGTGAAATCGTCATAAAAGATTTGAAAGTCAACATTAAAATTTTGGTATCGGCCTTAGGATCAATTGGCTAGCGCTCTGGCCGTTGGTACAAAAAAGACTTCATCTACCACAATATGTCGAAATTCTGTGAAGATCTATATTTTGTACATATAATTCCCTCATACTGGAGTAATATTTTTCTAAAATAATAAGAAGTGAATAAAAAAAGTTCCTAAGATATAAAGTGGCTTGATGGTCAATAGGCACCACAGGCTTCAGATTCGAATCCTGACGGGAGCATGGATGTTTGTGAGGGGTTCGGAATTCACGTTAAACTGTAAGTCCCGGTCTGTTGTTGTTGTTTCTTATCCCACTTGGCTGGCCAAGCCCACGAGCCCATACGTACTCATGATTGAAGGGGAAGGAAGCAGCTTCTGTTGTGATGGAGCACCCGTAGGTAGAAGTCTGACTTTGGCTCCGTGACGCTCTTACAGTCATAGGAGACCGGGACCTACGGCTTAAAGTGGATTCCAAACCACTACAAACGTCCATGGCACCGCCGGGATTCGAACCCGAAACCTGTGGCATCGAGCGCTAGACACTCGGCCATTCAGGTCCGAAATTTGTGAATGCCAACGGCACGCGGTGTTCCCAGGTGGTCACCCACCCAAGTACTGACCGCGCCCAATGATGCTTGACTTCGGTGATCTAACGAGAACCAGTATATTCAAGTCCCGGTCTAAATTGCCTAAAGTATGCAAAAAATAACCGTAGAGCGACAACGCAAACTAAGATAAAAACAAAACATAAAGCTAAACAGGACGTTGCATCAGGCGCTGTTGACCATTAATATGTAGTTTAGTCTTCTGGCAACTGAAAAATGGATATTGCTGATTCACCTGAAAGCAATAGGTTCATAAAGTAATGAAATTTCAATTCAAATCTCAGAACAGAATTACATGAGATTAATTTTTATTGGGGGAACATTCGATTGTTCCAATTAAAATAATCCCGATATAATTGCTTGGGGGGATTAAATTCCCACTCTCTGAACACATAAAGGTTTTAATAACGGATTTACGTGATGCATAATCCTTGATAACAAAGGATAATGCTATTAACCGAAGAGCAGTTTCAATAAATTATCAGACGGTAAGCTATTTGCTCTTCATCAGTTTTCATTAATTCAAATGTAATGCATTATCTTCTTTATCTTTGCCTGTCCCTTGGTGCACTCAGTACGCATTCGACTTTTAATCCTCCCTTTGAATGAATCATCTTATCTCACGTTCGGTTCCCAGGAGAAAGGCGTTCACAAATTAACAATTTTAATTCGAACGGTACACACGCCAACAATCATACATTTAAAAATAATTGATTTCTTCAAAAGGATGTATCGCTTTTAACTTGAGCTGCTGTATTTCATTTTGTTTGTGTTAAAGCTGAGTGTGAATTGGGGAAATGTGAGTTGTTTGTTTAAAAAAAATGGATTCGATTCGAGTATCGATGTTACGTATTTGGTGATGTTGCGAATGCGATAAACATATACAAAAAATTGGTTATTGGTTTCCTTTAAATATCGATAAATAAATACAAAGAAAGGGTTTCTATACAAGCATTGTAAATTTGTAATATTTTGCCAATAGGCAGACAGCCTTGGTCCACCATGGGGCTGTTGGGCCAATAAAGAAGAAGAAGAAAATTTGTAATAAATCAACAAACGGTGAACTGATATCAATTTTCTTCATTTTAAACACAATGCTTATTGTTGTTTTATTTCTTTGCGCATTCAGCGCGTATTCTTCCCTTTGTGCTTTGCGAATCGGCATTAAATCGGGTTTGATTTGATTTTGTATAGGGTAGTTCAACTTCAGGGTTAGTAACTCAATCAAAAACTTGTCACTCAGTGCATATGCTCCTTTCCTTTATGCACTCATTGCGCATTCAGTTTTAAATTGGATTTGATAAAATTTTGTTTATGATACTTAATGTCTATGGTGTAGTAATGCTAATGTTATGTAATGTTGTGGTAATGTGTTGCACATTTCAAAGAGAGTAGCTCAATCAAATACTTGCCCTGAATGCGTATATGTTGTTCTAAAGCAGCTGGCAATACAGAGACGGTTAATCTTTATGCCATCAGCAAGGACTGCACCGCTGTTACTCATTTAGCACTACCCAGGGGCACGTGTATCTTGAAGATATGCTACGGACGCGAGTAACACTACCCCCACAATGAATGCATATACAGTCCAGATGAATCAATGAATGAAATGTGATTAGCCGCGAAGACCCAGGCCAACCTATACGTGTGGAATGTGTAAAGAACTTTGAAAGCTCCAATATCTGACAGAACAGTTTCACGATTAGCAGAAAGATGCTTGTACATACCTTACGAAGATGGTCATTGACGCCTATCCATCAACGTGATTATGTCTGGAACGAGGCATTTGCACGACAGAATGGCACAATGTGTTCAACGACAAGCTTCGGCTCTGTTCATCTAATGATAGTCTCCAAATAAGATTCCAGAGGCGTTGAGAAGATTAAGTTAATGTGTATTTAAGGTGCCATCAGACATTGAAACCTTAGACACTCAAACCTGGTACATATCAGAGCTACATTGAAGGCATACAACACGTTGATGAAGAGTTGCAGCCGGTTGTGTTACCTTGTATTCAGCGGCTGTAGAATGGCATTTTCTATCGGAACAACTTGAGTCTGCACACGGCATTCATCAACTGACAAGTTTCGCATCAAGTCCAGTTGCTTCTTTGAACTGCAATATCTCCTACCCCTACCCATAGAGTATGTCTGCCCATGATTGGTCATCATTTCTCTGTTTGCCCCAGTCTTAATCGGTGGAGGAACTGGGACTAATGGACATTTATTTTAAAATAGTCTTCCATCTCTCAGGACACCATCCGCACGCTGATTGAAACGGTGTCTCGTAAGATTACTGCTTCTGCTACTGGGAGAGGTACTCTTTCCGGTTGGTTAGAGCTCAACGATCGTTTTTTGCATACTATTGCTAATCCGATTGGAATCCAACCATGAAACACCAACCATGATCAGCATAGTCACCTCATATGCCGAGAATCAAACCTAAGCTTTTTCGAAACAAGGGCAGAGCCCTACTCTCCTATACCATCAAGAGGGTGACAGGGTTTTACTTCCCACTGATCACTGTGCATATTTCATCAATGTATACAATTATTTCTTGTAAATAATAACACGTATTTGCATATGCATATTCTGCCTGTGTAAAAATGCATAATCTCTCTTGGGGCCTGAATGGGCGACTGCCTAACGCTCTGGCGCTCGATACCGCAGGTTTCGGGTTCGAGTTCCGGCGGTGTCATGGATGTTTGTAGTGGTTCGGAATCCACTTTAAACCGAAGCTCCCGGTCTAACAGGATTGTAGAGCGTTGCGGAGGTATTTTTACTCCACGTCCGTAGCTTATCTTCAAGCTACACGCACCTCCTGGGTAGTGCTTAGTGAGTAACGTCGGTGCGGCACTTGCGTCAGAGAGAATTGTCTAAGTGTTTTCCAGCTGCATTAGAAAAAAACCACAGGCATATTCTGTGTGTAACACTTATTTACAATGCATACTCTGTCTGTAACACTTAATTACGTATGCATATTCTGTCTTTTATTACATTCTATTCATTCTTTTGTGGTGCTGTATTTTCTATATCAGTCAGTGTATAAAAGAATAAGATGACTGATATAGAGAAGAATAAGATGCTATAGTATGTAAATAAATTTTTTTATAATATTAAATCATCAAAATGTTTCTATGATTTTTAGCGCTTTGGAAATTGAAAAACTAACCTTATTATGTTTTTAGTGAGGATACATTTTGAAAAAGTGGAATAAATTTTGCCAACATGAAAAATTATTACTATTTTGACACCAGCTGAAATTTTTATTTCGAAATTTAGTAAAGTATTCCTTCGAGAAAGTTTTATCCAACAGGAAGAAAATTAGTTGTGACAGAAACGAAATGTTTTTAACTGATAAATACTATTAAATTTCTCATGAACGAAATTCAAATTGCCAAAAAATATTTAGAGTGAAATTCTGGGAATTATTTTAAATAAAATGTGTCACCAAAATATTACATTTCTCACAAATTTGCTTATTCTATTTTTATTCGAAATAGTGCACATAAATATTTGAATAGATGTCAGAAACGTTCTTTTTAAGAATTTCAAAAAAAAAAAATGAAATCTTGGAAATTTTTTCATTTGTAAACATTAAATATTTTCTACCTAACTAAAAGCTAATTAATTACAGCAAATGTTACATGAAAAAAAATATTATCCTTTAGAGCAATCGTAAATTATTTAAACATTAAAATTATTTATTATTACTAAAACAATATTCAAAATGACATACAATAAATAAATAATTAGATAAAACATAAATATTAAAAAACATTAAATTATATATATAAAAAAAACATAAGAAATTTCAAAGCAATGTTTTTTTTATAATAAAATTATAGGTTATTCAGTTTGACATCAAAAATAAATAAAAAATATTTTGCTTTTATATTTAATTAATTTAAGTACACTTCATTTAACTCAAAAGAGGATGTATAAATAATTAAATAAAGAAAAGATTTTAAAAAAAATTGTGAAAAATGAAATTTTTTAAATGTATTTATTTTTCACTAGACATTAAATAGTTTATAGATATCACAAACTTTTATATTTATTATGTTAACATTATATTAACATAACGCAGTTGGTGTAAACTCGTGTGTTTACAAATAAAAACTTTTTACAATACAATTTTTTTTAAAATATATTTCATATATTTCTATTAAATTTATTTTAATTCAAAAGACGATGTATAAATAATTGAATAAAGAATAGATTTAAAGAAATTGTGAAAAAATGACATTTTTTAAATGTATTTATTTCTCACTAGACATTAAACAGTTTATAGATGTTACAAACATTTATATTTATTATGTTAACATTATATTAACATAACGTAACATGGTTTAAATATGTATGTTTACAAATGAAAAATTTTCGCAATAAAAATATATTTAAAATTTAATACCTTTTTAAATATTATGAATTTTAAACATTGTTTTTTATTAAAAGATGTTATACATATTTATAATAACATAATATATAATACATTATAATTTTTAAAAATTTAATATGCAAAGACGAATAATTTTTATGTAATAAAATTAAAGATTAATTCTATTTGAGACATCTGGCAATTCGATATTTAGTTTTCATATATTTAGGAATACAACTGTAATGAGTTCTGCAATTGTTTATACTAAAATTCAGTAAATACTGTATACAATAAATAAAACTTGCAGTATTTTTCTAAATAAAATATAAAGCTTTTAAAAATGCTTTAAGTGAAGTTTCTAGCAATTTTTGCTAAAAAGGTTTTCAAAGGATGTGTTTTTTTTTTCTTTTTATTAAAAACATTCTTATAAACAAATGTGCTTATTTTATAAGGTATTAGGTAAACATATTCCAAAGACTAAGTTTTAAAATAAAAAAAATAATGTTTAATATTTTTGTAAACAGAAACAGAAAAATCTTTTATGAAATTTAAATATTTATGGGATAAAAGGTTTTGGTGTAAAAGAATTAACCATTTAAACAAGTGTAATAGAGTTGTTATTTAATTAAACTAATATACTTCATGAAATGTATTTATTTTTCTTCTTAATATCATTATTATTATTAGTAGTATTAATAATAATAATAATAACTACTTTATGCCCGACTCGTGGCTCAGTGGCAATGTAAATCACTGTGGAGGATTAGATTCAATTTGCTGCCTGTTTTTTTTGAGACACTCTTTCCAAAAACGAGCTGACTCGATGGCGTTTATGATGTTCAATATCTTGCATCGTTTGTCGGACTACATGGTGGGAGTTTTCCAGGGTTTTTCGATACGCAAATGCGGAATAGCTCCCCCCTAAACTGTCTCACGGATGTCATCACCCTTCTTCAGCGACTCGGATCCAAGTCAGGCTTCTACTTACGGGTTCTCCATGACAACAGAAGCTGCCCATTTTCCCTCCATCTATGAGTAGACTACTCGTGGAGTGGCAGTTCCGCATTGCAGGACACTGAGGATTAGACACACATATACATAAATACTTTATTATTATTTATATTTTCATTTTTACTTAACGATATATTAATGCTCAACAAATAAAGTATCACCTTGGTGTCATATAGTTCGTTACAATAGACATATGTTTCTGAAGAATGAGTTTATTATTCATTATTAGAAGATAATAAATAATATTAATTACCCTTTCTACAGTAAAAAAAAAAATAAATAATACATTTATTTTTATCAAAAGACAAACAATCAATTATCAGCATCTACACTAAACAAGCAACAGTAGTTAGTAGTTTTACTACTCAGTTAATAGAGAGTTTATGCATACCGTACGTTAGTTACCGTAGGACAGCTTTTTACCGTACTTTAGTCCGTTAACTTTTTCTCCCTAGCGCGCATGCTCATAGGAAACATAATTTCCTATGAGCATTATGTTTTTAATTATGTTTCCTATGAGCATGCGCGCTAGGGAGAAAAAGCTAACGGACGTCCTACGGTAACTAACATACGGTATGCAAAAACTCTCTAATGATTCGCAACATAAGTAAAAATGCATTATCTTGATGTCACATGATACGTGACAAATTACTCGAATATTTCTAAACCATGATTCACTATGTAGCAACTTTCGTTTTCCATCCAACTGTTCAGAAAGAGCACTGAAGTGCGTTCAGAGAGCATACATTGATCGCATAATAAATATTGAGTGCCATAAAATTTCTGCCACCGATTCATTTGACGCACAGCAACTATCAGTGATGACAATTTATTTTATCGCTTTCATTTGGAGAAGTAAAAATTCGATGGCGGCAACATGAAAAGAAAACTCTGGTGCATGCGCTGTGAAGTTTTAAACGCTTTGCTTATAAAACCTTTCGGTAGGGAAAAAAATATCTCATTCCCTATATCTGCCAAAAAATACACACAGAAAAAAACTTTTTCTGACTTTTCCTTGTTTGGAAACAGTTTCTTTTGGGTTTGGAAGGAATATTTACGAGCCCCCAGAAAAAAAAAGTCCCCGTTATCGGTTGAGGGATCTCAATTTTTGCCCCCGTAATCAAAGTGGGTTGAGAAAGTTGGGGAAAAAAATCCCTATCCTCACACTATTATAAGCTTTTTGTATGGATTCTCCAGCAAACTCCCCACTAAATCTGACTTTGTGGAAATATTGAATAATGACTGGCGTTTTCCCCAAACCTGCCTTCATTGAAAAAGGGAATAGAAAAAGTCTTTTAAAAGTTTGGATTTTTGCACACTTTTCAAAAATTGCACTCGTTTTCAAATCCGATATCCAAAGTCTCCTTTACACATCAAGTTTTATTAACTCTGGTTATTTTTTTTTCCTTCCGAAACCAGTTAAATTGAGTTGAAAACCAAACATTTAAAATATCCAAATACTACAGGGCTTTTCAAAAGGATTCATCCGATTTCAAAGTTCAATATTTTCAAAAATGGACGACACACAATGGTAAGAAATACATAAAAGTCCCCAAATAATTTCTGATAACCGTAAAGTGAAGTGGATTGAGATAGCTGAGACCCTAAAGATATCAAAGGAACATGTTGGACATATCGTGAATGAATATTTGGATATGCGAAAGCTCTGTTCAAAGTGGCTCACAATCGACCCAAAACAACAACGAATTGATGATTCTAAGCAATGTTTGGAGCTGTTCAATCGTAATAAACCCGAATTTTTTGCGTCGATATGTGACAATGGATGAAACACGGCACCATCATTTCACACCGAAGTCCAATCGACACTCAGCCGAGTGGACTGCAGGGGATGAACACTCAAAATTCTATAACTTCCCTAAAAATGCTATAACTCACATAGTAATAGTGCAACAGCTGTCAAATTTATACACGTGTCTTCTGAAGGTTAGGGCTAACTAAAAAATATATGTCTGGATTTAATACTAGTAGCGTCATCTATGTGTCAGCCTACGAACATTTCAGCCCACCTGTTACTTTATTATTATTTATATTTTCATTGTTATTTAATGATATATTGATGCTTATTTATCCTTAACTTTAATTTTTTACTGTAAGTTTGTTTTTATGTAATTGTTTAAGTGAAAAAACTATTTTCTGTCCCTTTAATTTTTATATGATCTGCAATCAAAAATAATATAATAATTCTGCATAATTATATTTTAATAAGGAAAAAATTGTAAATTTTGACTGAAAAATTACATTTTCGAAATAAATAACTTTATAAATCATTTGATTTCTCTGTCATTTTATAAACATTCACAGAGTAAAAATAATTTGGATACTAAATAAATGAGATCCAGTGTAGTCATTGTTAAAAAACTTTTTAATTAAAAATTGAAAATTTCATTTAATTTATTGTTTGTTTATCTAAATTTTTAAAATCTAATATTTAAACTTGTTCTAGCAGTTTATTTATAAAATGTTTGTATATGTAATATTCCAAGCTAAGTATACAAATATCATCATCATCATCATCATTGGCGCAACAGCTACAAGGTGGGCCAAGGCCGTCTGCCTACTGGTAAATTTCGAGATAGGGAATGTTCTCTTTTTGTGGTCCAGGATTTTCAGTCCTACGCCCAACACTCTACAGT
Source organism: Caerostris darwini (assembly GCA_021605075.1). Lineage (NCBI taxonomy): Eukaryota > Metazoa > Arthropoda > Arachnida > Araneae > Araneidae > Caerostris > Caerostris darwini. Next base: position 270,153 of record BPLQ01012298.1, read on the forward strand.
CATATGAGATTGGGACCTAAGGTTTATAGTGGATTCCGAATCACTACAAATCGCATCGTACTATCATTGGTACCTCCAGGACTAGAACCCGAAACCTGTGGCACTGAGCGCTAGAGAGCCAGCCACCCGGCCATCAGGCCCCCATGTATACAAATGTAAAATTTTGAATATTATATTTATTTATATACGGTACATAATTAAATATTATATATATACAGAGTTCATGACATACATTTAATTTTCATAGTGTTGTACTGAACTATTCTAACATGAGATGTAACAGTAAAAAAGAATTACAGTAATAAGTGTCAAAAAAAAAAAAATCTATTTTCATATTCAGTGTGACTATTTTTATTTTACTGGATTCCTACTTTGTGTAAACTTAAAAGATTCATTTCTGCCAAATAGCTTTTAAAATACTGTCTTAAATGTTGAAGTTTAAAAAGAACTAGCAGTTGTTTAAAGAATTCACTTGGATATCTTACGTTTTATACTAATGATTCTTTATCACGTCAGACTTTGTAACGTGGATTATGTTACAAATGCTAAGCGGTAAGCATTTCGTTCTTTTTTACATTAGGTGTATAATGTGTCAGTATAATATGTTTTTTTTGCTTAGTCATTGTAAAGAAGTCATTAACAATTTCTCTAGTTTATTTTAAAAATATGAAAAATAAAAAAAATTTTTACTCTTACGGAATGTACGAAGATGTCATGACTTTTGCCAAATAATAAAAAGTTATTTTTGTTTTATAATGTTCATCCCTTTGATCTGAAGTTATTCGCCAGTAGAATAAAGATATAAATATAGCAGATTCAGCGTTAGCTAGAATGCGCCACGGAAGGCTTGTTAAATCATGTCTCCATTATACTATGATTGATTGGAATAAATCTGCCCCCCCAATTTTTTTCTTTCTTTCTAATGCAGCTGGCAAACACTTAGACAGCTGGATCTTGGTCTTGGATGTCTTAAGGCAAGCGCTGCACAGACGTTACTCACTTTGCATTACCCAGGGGGAGCGTGTAACTTGAAGATAAGCCACGGACGCGGAGTAACAGTGCTCCCGCAACGCTCTACGATCCTATTAGACCGAGACCTACATTTAAAGTGGATTCCGAACCACTAAAAACATCCATGCCACCGCCGGGACTCGAACCCGAAACCTGTGGTACAGAGCGCCAGAGCGCTAGCCACTCGGCCATTCAGGCCCTCCCTCCCCAAATTTAGCATCTGGGAGATTCGCATCATGTTCCTCTCGTTCTCTAACTTATGAAATGCATTTAACATCTTAAGTTTATCGTGTCCATTCTTGGCGTAGCTATGGGATTTATCCGCTTGTCATCTCTTGATGGATTACGAACCAATCCTTCTCAAATCTAAAATCCAAAGCCCCTCAACTCTCTCCAAATTAAAAAAAAAAAAAAAAAAAAAAAAAAAAAAGAAATTGGTACTTAAGTGGAAAAAAATATTTATTTTTATTTTTTAATTCAATGTAATTAATCCATCTTTAACGAATTTATTTTGGAAAATCTTGAAAATAAAAAATAATACAAGCTTAGAATTCAGAAAAATTTAAAGTTATAATGCAAAGAATGTGCATTTTTGTGAATGTATATGTACATTTTTTAATTCATTAGAATTCAAATATGCATAAACTTAATTCACGCATATTGGGACCCTGATGGCCGAGTAGATAGCGATCTGACAGTCGGTACTAAAGGTATCGGGTTCGAAACCCGGCTGTACCATGGATGTTTGTAGTGGTTCAGAATCCACTTTTTAACCCGTAGGTCCTTGTCGTTATAGGATCGTATAGCGTTGTGGGAGTAGTATTACTCGCGTCCGTAGCACATCTTCAAACTACACCTGCCTCCTGGGTAGTGCTAAATGAGTAACAGCGGTGCAGTACTTGCCTTATGGCATAAGGATTAACTGTGTCTGTATTACCAGCTAAACTAGAACAACAACAATTCATGCATATTTATTTATTTTAATTCATATTTAATTTATTATATATATTATATCTTTAATGTATTTTATTTTGGAAAAAATTATGTAAATCAAATATGGCAAATTTAGAATTTAGACAAAATGTAAAAGGGAAATAAAAAGAATGTGCTTTTTTGTGCATGTAAATGTGCATTTTTAAATGTGCATTTTTCAAATGTCTCTTTTATTACCATCTCTAATATATTTTATTTTGGAAAATCTAAAGAATATAAAATATTACAAACTTAGTTTTCAGAAAAATGTAGAGGGAAAATGTGAAGAATGTGCATTTTTGTGCATTTAAGTTTGCATTTCTGGAAATATGCATTTTTTAATTCATTATAATTTCAAATGTGCCTTTTATTGTCCGTCTTTAACATGTTTTATTTTGGGAAAATCTTGAGTAAAAAAAACATAACATAAAGAACAGATATTAAAATAAGAAAATATATTAAATACTACAAACTTACATTCGAGAGAAATTGAAATGGAAAATGAAAAGAAAAAAAACTAGAATAAAATAAAATGAATAAAAAGTTAAATAAATAAATGCTTTACATAATAAAAAAAGAATGAAATAAATCAATACCAAATAAGAAAAATCGCCAACTTTTATCAGGTAGCAAACCACAAGTATGTCTGAGTTTTTAAAAATTATTGCAGTTTTTGAAAATTAAATTTTTTTGAAAAATATATTTCATATTAAAATAAATAAAACAAGTTTAATACCTTACATTAATTTTTTTAATTTTGCAATTTATTTGCCTAGAATTTTTAAGTTGAAAGCTTACTTTAGGGGGAAAATGTATTACAAAACATTTTTTATGTATTGTAAAATTTATAATATTATAAATAAAAGTAATTATTAAATAATTCTTATTACTCAGTATTAATTTACTATTATCTTCAAATAATTTTTTTCTATATTACAATACATGTATGAGTCCATCTTTTTCTAACATAACAAGTAATATAAAAAAAAATTTAAATCAATTCCTACTTTGAAATTGACTCCTAATTCCTAATTGAAAAAAAAAAAAGTTTTCAGAAAAGTTGAAATTTTCCTTTTACATCTGGCGCCGTCTATTGGTGGATACATGCAGCCTAAATCTAAAAAAAAGTAAAATTAATTAATTAAATTTAATTAATGAAATAATACTGTATTAACGTCAAGTGTCATCCACTATAAGTTTCAAAAAATGTATTTGAACTTGAGTGAATGAATAAAACGGATTTCATTAACGATTGAAAATTTGAACAAGATATACATAGGGAGAGTGTGAACTAATAGTAGGGAAATATAAAAAACAAATATGAGAAATATAAAAAACAAACATTCAATTCTAATTTTTTTTCACGATTTTTCTATATATTTTTTTTTTTTTAGCATTACTTGAAAGGGAAAAAAATATCATCTCTATTTTTTCCCTATTGGTTTTTTAGCAGCATTTAAAAAAACGGTTTATTTTTTCCTATTTCCTTCAAATGAAAAAAAAAAAACTTATTAAATTAATGCAGATTGTGACAATTTTGAAAATAAGAATAAAAATTATTAATAGACGGAATTAATAAAAAAAAAAAAAAAAAAAAAAAAACAGCATAAACATAATATGTTTGTAAAATTTTATGTAACATTCATTTTTACCTGTACATTTTAAATTTTTTATTTATTATTTGAAAGCACTCGTCGGATTTTAAAAAAAAAGTGAATTTTTATTTCTTGTCAATATATTTTTTATATGTTTTACATCATATTTGTAAAAACCGATAAATTGCTTCAAACGATAAATCAAATTATGTATGAATGCGAAAAGAAATGGTATTAAATATTTAAATATAAATTTTGTGAATATTAATAATTATGAGTAATTCTTAAGTAATTCTTATTATTAAGTATTCATTTACTATTATATTTCAATTACTTATTTCAATATTACAATATACATAGCAATACTTTACATAAAAAAATATTACAATACTAACATAAAAAATGCCTCTTATGTATGCCTGAATGAAAAATATAAAAAACAAACATTAAATTCTAATTTTTTTTTCACGATTTTTTATATTTTTTTTTAGTCACTTGAAAGGGGAAAAAAATCTCATATCTATTTTTTTCCCCATTGTCTTTTCAGCAGCGATAAAAAAAAAATTTATTTTTCCCAATTTTCCTAAAACGAAAAAATTTAAACTTATTAATGTAGATTGTGATAATTTTAAAAATAAAAATAAAAATAAAAATGATTAATAGATGGAATTAATAAAAAAGGAAAATACACATATACTTTTAAGATTTTATGTAACATTTATTTTCACCTGTACATTTTTATTTATTATTTGGAAAGCATTCGTCAGATTTTTAAAAAAAATTATTTTTTTTCTTGTCAATGTATTTTTTATGTGTTTTGCAACAGATTTTTAAAAACAAACAATAAATTGCTGCAAATGATTGCTTCGAAACGATAATTCAAATTATGTATGAATGCAAAAAGAAATGGTATTAAATATTTAATTATACATTTTGTGAATAATAATAATTATGAGTAATTACAATAGTATTAATTTACTATTATATATCAACTATTTATTTCAATATTATAATACATATATAGCAATACTTTACATAAAAAATATTACAATACTAACATAAAAAATGCCTCTTATGTATGCCTGAATGAAAAATATAAAAAACAAACATTAAATTCTAATTTTTTTTCACAGTTTTTTTATTTATTTTTTTTAGCGTCACTTGAAAGGAGAAAAAAATTTCATATCTATTTTTTTTCCCTATTGCCTTTTCAGCAGCGATAAAAAAAGTTTTATTTTTCCCTATTTCCTTAAAACGAAAAAATTTAAACTTATTAATGTAGATGGTGATAATTTTAAATATAAAAATAAAAATGATTAATAGATGGAATTATTAAAAAGGAATATACACAAATATGTTTTTAAAATTTTATGTAACATTCATTTTTTCATTTTTTATTGATTATTTGGAAAGCATACGTCAGATTTTTAAAAAAAATATTTTTTTTTTCTTGTCAATGTATTTTTTATGTTTTTATTTATTTGTTTATTGTTTATTGTTTATTTGTTTTTATTTGTAAAGGCAAACGATAAATTACTGCAAACGATTGCTATAAAACATTGCTTCTCAAACGATAAATCAAACGATAAATAAATGTCGTTAAAATAATAATTAAAATTACAAATTAATAATAATTATAATAATAATAATAAAAATATAAAAATTTTTAATTATATTATATATTGTTTTTTATCATAGTTGTTAAAAATACTCAATCCAAATCTAATCTTTTTCCCCCATAAAATTGAGTTTTGAAATATATTCTTATATTACAATAAAAATCAATTAATTTCATGAATTAAAAATGTAATATTTTGTTGGTTCATAGAACCATAAATTATAACTAAAAGAAGTAATTAATTAGAATTATTTAGAATGCATTTTATCTATCTCAAAATGTTTAAATGAAATTTTTGTAAAAAAAATAAAAATAGCATTTTTTTATAAATGCTATGCCTGATAAAGCATATTTCATTTATAAATGCTATTTTTCCAAATGGTATAAAATAAAAATAGCATTTATTTATTTGCTTTAAATTATAAATTTTTTGGTTTCTGATTCTAATTTTAGAAAAATGTATTTTTAATTATAAACAAAGTATATTTTAAATAGGCTACAAAAGATAAAGTTTGTATATTAAAAAATTAAATACTTTTGTTTTGAAAAAAAAAAGTTTTTGCATTTTTAAAAATACATATTAATATATATATTTCGAATAAAATAAAAAGATTTAAAATTAAAGAGACATTAGTTGATGGTTGAAAAAATTTCAATCGAGTTAATTTGAAAGAAATACTTTAATCAGCATTAGTTTTAGTTAAACTAAATACAATTTGATGCATATCTGAAATTTTAATACTTTATTTGTTTATATTCTTTTAAAAAAGTATTTTTTTATGTCATAAAGGTGACATTTTTAATATCAAACATGCAGAATTAAAGTTTTAATTAAAAGTTGCTGTTATTTCGCACATATTTTCAAAAATAATATTTTTTTCTAAAATTATTAAGAGAATGAAAGACAAAAATAGTATCAGAATATCGCTTCAAGATATTCCTTTTTTTTTAGATAGATCTGTAATGCATACAAATTATTAAATAAAAAGATTATTCAACAAAATTTTTTAAAGTTGTTGCTTGATAAAAATTGAGCGTAACATATTTTTTATTTTGATTTATTTTTTGTTTCAATAATTTAAGATTAATTTGTTAACATGCAGTAATGCGTGTTGAAAGAATGATCGTTATCCATAAAAATTTTCGGATAACAAAATTTAATTTAAATTAAAGTCTTTCAACTGACTTATTTTTTATTTATTTAGTATTATTTATTTTAGTATTTTATTGAGTTTTCATGAGCTTTTTAGAATACCTTTTAATCAGCGTGGTATGGATTCGAAGTAATTTCCATTCCATAATTCCATCTCTTTTAAAATTTTCAAGGTATAATCATGGCTTAAATATATATTCACAGAGAAAAAAAAAGATTTAACTTATTTTTAATTTTTTCGTATAAATATCTTGATTTAGTTTTTAATGTCCCAAAAGATACATTTTAATATTATATTTGCCATCAATAATGTATACCAGTCTCTATCATATGCGAAAACGTTTGAGATTTATTTAGGCTTCAAAATAAATTGTTTTTCTAATTTCATAAAATTGAAAAATATGTCTAATAAACCGCTTTGCCTTAAATGAATGTACTTTTCATGTGTAAATCTTTTGAAATGTTTAATTGTTTTTACATTTTTTCTCGAAATTATAATGCAAATCACATATACGTAAAACTTTGATAAAGCAATACTTACGAATTAAAAAAACAAACAGTAGTAATAACCTGATGTGAGATAATTTAATGACAATAATTTGTTGATAGTTTTGAAAATAATTTTGGAAATACTTCGAATTCAAAACAAAATAATTTCAATTTTAGTCCAAAGAATACGTATTTTTATTCATTTGCATACACTAAGCTAAACGCATTCTTTGATAATAAATTTAATTACATATGTACTTGAAAAATATTTATAACCAATTATTTTGATTTCTTAAAAAAACTAATATAAATTTAAAATTTCATTAGCATGAAACATAATAGTAATTGTCAATTGTCAATTTCAACAATCAATTTTAAATGTCAATTTAATCTTTAATAACCATTTATTACAAGTTTTCTCAAATAATTATACTCAAAACTTTTTAATCTTCTTCTAACTTTAAAATAGAAAAAAAAAAAAACAATATTTAAATTAAAAGAAAAATAAAAAGCAAAACAACATGTTAAATTTGTTACTTTTTAAATTTTATTTTCTGAATTTATTGTTTTTATTTTGAATATCATAATACATTTTATTTTCGCCAAATAATAAAATTCATGGCCAAATGTTTGAAACGAACAAATGTAAACATGATGAAAATTAAATTTTATATAATTGTCCTTGAAAATAACAAAATCAAATGAATTAAATAGCCTTAAAGCACTCATTTAAAATTGTTGATAACCTATTTAGCTGAGACAGCAGCTCATTATTAAATACTGAAACGCAATTTGACAAAAACTGCTTACATTCTATTGCAAAAAAAATGTTTTCGCTGATTAATTTGTAACTTTTTGTCCTTCATGTTTTTATTGCAGTTTGGCGTTTTCCAATCACTCGCCAAGTCCAATCGCCATGTGCCGGAATGTCGCCAGTTATCAGACATCTAATCAGACCGAAATGCATTGCGTTTACAAATAAAAAAATATCGCCTAAGTGATATTTATGTTTTGTTGATGAGTATGGGATTTTTCAAGTGGTTTTTATGTATAGTTGGGAGTGTTCTTGAATTAGTAGTCTTGCGATACAAAAAGATACATTGTTGTTGAAATTAGTTTATAATAAATATGTAACGAAATGTTTTTTTTATTTTTATTTTAAACAATTATTAATAAATTGTATTACTATCACAAAAGATTATTTCTTCTTTATCAAAACTGTTTACTTATGTACAAATAATGATACATTATCCTCATTATTATTTATTTAGATCACATTTTTTAAAAATAATTCCCTATATTATTTTAATGATAAATTATTATCAGGTTTTAAAAATAACACAAACAAATAAATATAAAAAATTAATGCACATTGTTTTTCCTTTATTTAGTATTTTATTTAAAGGAAATTATATTCTGTTAGATAAATTAAATCAAGCATTAACGAATTTTAACTGAAATATACGAACATTGTTTGTGAAATTAATTTATAATAAATATGTAACGAAATGTTTTTTTATTTTACACAATTATTGAAAAATACAAAAGATTACTTCCTTTTAAAAACTGTTTATCTACGAATAAGAAATGATGCATTATCTTAAATTATAGTGATTATGTTTAATAAAAATAATTCCCTAAAGTATAAATCATAATATTATTTTAATGATAAATTAGGATCAGTTTTTAAAAATAACACAAACAAATAAATATAAACAAATTAAATTACTATAAACAAATTAAAATACATTGGTTGCTCTTTTATAGGATTTTGTTTAAAGGAAATTACATTCTATTCTATAAATTAAATGAAACCATAAAAATTTTAACTCAAATATAGGTGCAAATTTTTATTTAAATTCTGTATTTAAATTATATCCATTTATTTTACTGGAAAGAATATTATAGAATTCTTAATTTAAATCTCTCATAGGTAAGGAAAGTTTTAATTGTGAAAATTAATATATATATATATATATATTTAATTTTCACAATTAAAACTCTATACTTTATTTGTTATATATATATATATATATATATATATGTATTATAAAATATTTTTTGGATTCTGATTATACAGGGTTGCCATAAAATATTTGTTCTTGTTTGGAGGTATTTGTAGCTAAAACTAATGAACGGTAAGAATCAGCTTTCATATTTGTTGATTACGGACAACATGGTTGAGCTGAAAAGGAGAATTATTCCGCCAAATGAATACTGATCGAAGAAAACAGTCGCCAATAGAAGAGATTTTAGCTCTTTCTAAACAATATTCTTCAATGTCTGAAAATATTCGCTAATAATGCTCTCATCTACCTAAATTCGGCAAATTTAGTAATACGTAGATGGCATCTGTACCAAAATCATTCTCATTAGCTACTTATGGAAATAACTTTTTTTCTTTTGCTGTATTCATTCGCCATATCATTTACAGTTTCTGTAAGAAATTTGGTTTCATTAATATTAGCTGCAGAAACCTCCAATCAAGTTACTTTATGCCCACCTTCTTAATATCCTTGCCTAAAAATGCCTGTCAACAAGTATATATTGATCCAAACTGGCTTAAATATTTTGTATTACATGAATACCTACTTTTTTATAGAAATATTTTAAAATGGAATATATATATTTTTTTGGCAATATTCTCTATAGATAAAATTCTGTATGGATACATACATGGGCATGCTGCATTTAGATTTGACACAAAGAAAAGTTATTTATAATATTATTGTATAAATAACTATAAGTATTTTATAATTTTATTGTAGACTAAAAGAATACATAGTATTCTTTTAGTCTATAATAAAAATATTTTTTTTTCTAAATACCTTACTTTTTTTATGAAATTATAGATGGTCTGATGATACTCTGTATTAACCTATCTTAAAAAACTGAAAATCTTTCAAAAAAATTTCATGAAAGTTTTGGTATTGCATTCACTATAGTTATGTGTAAACTATCACTTCTTACACTATTCTACGTTATTATGTTAAGCCATATTATGTTCTCTTTAAAAAAATTACAGGTTTTTCTATTTTTAAGTGAAATTCCTATATATATCCTTGAATTAAAACCAACTATGATAGTTGAACTAAGCCTTTTCTGCGAACATCCTATAAACATAAGCTCGTAAACATACCCAGATAAACAAACTCTCGAACGAAAATAAACATAATCACCACACGCCTGTTTACCCCATAGATCAAGCGGCACAATCTCTGGCGCAAGATGACAATCCACACTGGCTCTCATAAACTTGTTGTCCACCATTTCGCCTCTAGGCTGACCTGAAACAGCCCGATTAAAGTAATTGCGAACGGTCGTAGGGCTACGCTATCGCTATTCTGCAAAGTTCGCTTCATTGCTTTTACTCTGTGTCTTACAGTGATAAAACGACCGTAAAGGTCCCCAACACAAAACGGGAACGTCCATTTTATGTATAGCACTCTAATGTTTGTACAGCGGAGGGTGGAGAGGTAGGAAGTTTGTAAAGAGTGGACGAATCAATGATCCCAATGTTTTTGTCCCTACAAAAAAGGGAGAAAAGTGTGAATGGTCAGGTTTTAACGGCTTTCTTTTCCCTTTTCTTTTCGTTAGTGAAGGGGAAAGTTTGTTCACACAATTGGAGCTCTATTTAAAGAACCCGAGCGTTAATGAAAAAGAAACTGTAACTTTTCTGCTGTCTTTTCTTTTTTTTTTTTTTTTCGTTTGGTTAGTTAGCTCTTCCCCTATTGTTGAATCATTCGATACCGTTTCTGCCATTGAATTTTCATTATGTTTTGATGTATCTTTTTTTTCCCCAATATTTTTGTTCAGGGATTAAAAAGGGGAAAAATTAACAACAAAAACATTTGTAATAGCAGAAAAATTACTGAAGAACAACTTTCAGATAAAATCAATGTCCGATTGTGTAGCTAATCAAGATAAAGAATTAAAACAAAATAATAAATAAAATAAAATAATAGACTAATTTAATAAAATAATAATTAAATAAAATAATAGACCAATTTTCTATGATTTAAAAAGCTTTACCTTACATGTTCGCTGGAAATCTTCAATTTTTTTTTAGTATTTTATATGTTATAAGAAGGCCTTAAATATTGTTTCATTTCCTTTCTGTGGTTATTAAAATATTTTTGAATAGATGTCTGTTTAAGGCATGCTTACAACATATAAAATACTATCACTTCTTACATTATTATGTTAAGCCGTATTATGTTCTCTTTAAAAAAAATGCTGGTTTTTCTATTTTTAAGTGAAATTCCTATATAATGAATTAAAACCAACTATGATAGTTATACAAACCAACTAAGCCTTTTCTGCGAACATCATATAAACATAAGCTCGTAAACATACCCAGATAAACAAACTCTCGAACGAAAATAAACATAATCACCACACGCCTGTTTACCCCATAGATCAAGCGGCACAATCTCTGGCGCAAGATGACAATCCACACTGGCCGTCATAAACTTGTTGTCCACCATTTCGCCTCTAGGCTGACCTGAAACAGCCCGATTAAAGTAATTGCGAACGGTCGTAGGGCCACGCTATCGCTATTCTGCAAAGTTCGCTTCATTGCTTTTACTCTGTGTCTTACAGTGATAAAACGACCGTAAAGGTCCCCAACACAAAACGGGAACGTCCATTTTATGTATAGCACTCTAATGTTTGTGCAGCGGAGGGTGGAGAGGTAGGAAGTTTGTAAAGAGTGGACGAATCAATGATCCCAATGTTTTTGTCCCTACAAAAAAGGGAGAAAAGTGTGAATGGTCAGGTTTTAACGGCTTTCTTTTCCCTTTTCTTTTCGCTGGTGAAGGGGAAAGTTTGTTCACACAATTGGACCTCTATTTAAAGAACCCGAGCGTTAATGAAAAGAAACTGTAACTTTTCTGCTGTCTTTTCTTTATTTTTTTTTTTTCTTTTTCGTTTGGTTAGTTAGCTCTTCCCCTATTGTTGAATCATTCGATACCGTTTCTGCCATTGAATTTTCATTATGTTTTGATGTATCTTTTTTTTTCCCCAATATTTTTGTTCAGGGATTTAAAAGGGGAAAAATTAACAACAAAAACATTTGTAACAGCAGCAAAATTACTGAAAAACAACTTTCTGATAAAATGAATGTCCGATTCTGTAGTTAATCAAGATAAAGAATTAAAAATTGACATACTATTCTTCTTTGACTTAAAAGTCTTACCTTACATGTTTGCCGGAAATCTTTAATTTTTCTATTGTTTTATTTCCGTTCTGTGGTTATTAAAATAATTTTGGAGCAGAAATAAAAAAAGGGATTGATTATCACTTTTTTCTCTGTATATTTCTCTATTGATTCATACGCAAATTTAAAACGGAATTATGGCATGAAAATATGAACAACATACTACGAGGTTATATGTATATAATTTTTTATGAAATATATTTTTAGCATATATCATTTTTAAAAAGAATTATTGTCACTTTTTCTGTTAATTAACATATACCGATTTAACATAGGCCATTGTTTAACATTGAAGAAATTACTTTTTTCTTATTCTTAAAATAGAAACATCCTTAACATTCTTAACATAATTAATCTTGATGAAAAATAAGTGAAAAAATCACTTTTTCCTCTATTGATTCATACACAAAAAAAGCGGTTTTATGGAATTTATGAACAAAAATGAGTTGTACAATTTTTTATATCAGTAAATAGAGATTATATAATTCTTAGTATTAATTTGGATTTGCAGTCATACGAAAGAGGGATTGAAATATTTTAATTATTCAAATGAATTTACAGATGATTCTTCACGAAAATATGGACAACAGCCTTAGGTGAATATTTATGTTTTTTTTTATAAGCTATTTGATTTTAAACATTAATTTTCAATACTTTCATCTGAATAATAAGGAAAAATAACTTTTAATTTTCCTAATTTTAAATATTTTGCAATATATTTAAAATTTGTTATAATAATTTATAGTTTGTGATTTTAATATTATTTCTTTTCTTTTACAGGTAAGAAACTTTTGGCAATTAAAATTAGCTGTATCAAATAAGGTAAAAAATCTTTTTTTTGTTTTGTTTATAAAAATATTTTCGATTATAATGAAACAGTTATTTCAATATTGTGTTAATTAAGTTTAATTATCCTAATTTTAGTTAATTTTTAACAGAATAAAAAAAAAACAAAAAAAAAGTAACGTTTTAAATTATAATTACTTCCATTCTTAATATTTATATTATAAAAAAATTCTAACCCTCAAAACTTACCTGTTATGTTTTTTTTTACACTATGGGCAAACATATGTATGAGATTATATAAAAGAATATTAAAAATCAGATACACTTATATATAAACTATATATATATATATATATATGGTTATTATATATAAGCACTATTTAAACATATGATATATGCATTATTTAAATACATATAATATATACTCTTTATATAAAAACACCTGAGATATATTACATTATTTGTACAAAAATAAATTTTAATATGAAATCATAAATTTGTAAATTAATCTCTCACTTTAAAAAAACAAAAGCAAATGAAAATGATAAAAAAAATAGCATGAACACATTATAAATAGGTAACATGAAATAAAGTTTGTTGTTAAAATAATTGTTTGGTCCTAAAGTATCAAAACCATACTTTGAGTTACTTAAAATAGGTGTGAAGAAATGATCATCTGAAACAACAAGAACAAAAAAAAAAAAAAAAAAGTCCATGTTCCATTCGCTTTAACCGAGACTTTTTTTAATGTTCAATTAAGTCCAAAGTCTGAACAACAAACCCCAAACAACTCGCATTATTTTTAAACATTTTAAAGCATTCCGAATCAAAAGAGAGAGAGAGAGGAAATAAAAAGAAATTATACAGTGTAGAGAAGCATTTACGATTTTTAATCTCAGTAACAGCAGTAGCAGTCTGCTGATGTTGCCATTCTTCAGTGCAATAACCGCACCAAACGATTTCTTCCACCGCTAAATAATTAAAAAAATTAATCTCGCTCAGCGTAGAAACTAAAATGAAAAAAGGGAAAAATGGGGGAAATAAACTGAAGAACATATGAAAGAATTTCTTTCCTTCTGTTTTTTTTCCCTTTTTTGTGGGTTATCGCCATTCTAATAATGAATAGTGAAGAGAAGTCGTAAAATAAAAGGTGTGCGTTACGTGAGATTTGTCGTTGAAGGCACGTACAAAATAGAACACGTATCTCACGTTTTCCTGACTATTTGAAGGAATACACGGAATTACTCAACTTTTTTTTTTTTTACCCTAGTGAAGTTTTGGTTTAATGTGTCCAAATTCGGAATTCTTTATATAGAAACGTATTTTTAAGTACTGCAGAAATGGCAGTTATTCGAATGAAATTTTTATTTTTACAGCTGTATGGTACAAGCAAAAAAAATTATCTAGTAGAAGAATTTCGAATTCAGTTAGAATAAGTATATAACGGATTTGGAATACAATTTTGATTTGCCCAATATTTAAGAGGTTGAATTGGAGAATGATACTATTCTTTACGAATAAAATAGTAAAGTACTTTAGAAATGGTAAAAAAGATTAAAATCTGAAAAATTCCATACTCGTGTCCTTCTAGTAAAATAATTTCGAATTTAGTTTAAGAAAGATAAGAATAAGTATACAATGGAATTCGAATATACTTTAGATTTGCCCAATATTTAAAAGGCTGAATTGGAGAATGTTACTATTCTTTACCAATAAAATTGTAGAATACTTTAAAAATGGTAAAAATGTATAAAACGGGAAAAATTTCATACTCTTGTGCGAGAACCAATACTAATGGAATTTTGTCTAATATTTTAGTTTATTGTTTTCATTGCCTTCTGTGAGGTATTATTATTGTTGTTAAAGTTAAATATCATTATATTTAATGATTTTACAAATTTATTATAAAGTATAATTATTATAATATTATCAATTATGTTGAAAAATAGGTTTCTTTATTGTTTACATTTTCCAATCGAATGCAATTTTAATAGACAATAACAATAATTGTTTTCTGTTATTACCATTTATAATATTTATAAAAAAATCAACAAATAAAATGTTTTTTAATAAAATTTTCACTTTAGATTCAGTCATTAGATATTACAGAAGATATAACTATTTTTATTTCAATATTACACAATTATTAAATACTATTTAAATTAAATTATAAAGAAGAGATTAATCATATTCATTTGTTTCAAATATTTCTTTCTAAAAACACTTTTTGAATATATTTACTGCTTTAAAGAAGTTTCATAATTATTTAAATAAAAATAAATAAACAAATATATAAACATTTAAAAGTTTTAAAAAATTCTTATATATTCAAATACTTTTATAAATTGATTTAGGCTTGTTGTTCAGAAATGAGGAACAATATCCTCAAAAATAAAAGAGTAAAATAATTATCCACTAAAATATCTTTAAATGGATGAGATATATTCAATAGAACTTTCATAATTAAAATTTATATTTTGTTTATAAGGTTGATCAAATAATTTAGAGAAAAATTAGCAACATATGGTTTGAACTGTATAACAAGTTACTTTTTCACTTCTATAATTTGGTATAACATTTAGGTTATAGGCTCTTCATCTTAAGTTATATGGTGTTACTAAAACATGTGACTTCAGTAATGCATAACTTGAACTTGATTTCATCATCTTAAGTTGCATGGTGTTACTAAAACATTTTACTTCAGTCAATGCAGACTTTCTTAATGATAAGTGAATATATGTTAAATTCTATATTTAATAGAATAAGAAATTCAAATTTTCAGTCATCTATAAATAAAAAGGACAACAATCAAATCTGACTTCTGATTCGACTTGGAAAATTAAAAAAAAAAAAAAAAAAAATGGCATTTTCCATTTAAAATATAAAATGTTATCTACTGAATTCCATCTTTAAAAAAAAAGTGCTTTTGCAGTGCGTAAGAAGGAGCACAGCTACAGTAAAGAATTAATTTTCTTACTTTTGAAACCAAATTGCGAGTACACGAAAAAAAAAATCATGTTTAGAGGAGACAATAAAAAAAAAAATTCCTGAATTAAATATCTCTATGTCATTTTAAAAATACAAAAAAAAAAATTCAGAAATCTATTTAAAAAAAGCCATTTAATTAAAATATAGAATAATCTAGGAAAAAAATAACCATTCATGAGTCAATGGCAAATTTGAAACCTGTATTCTGATGACTCTTCAACTCATTTTATCCATTGATTAATGACAATCCGAAAAAAAAAAAAGTCATTAACCAATGCCCAAGTTAGAAAAAAAAGAAATATTCATCTATTCACAAAAACGTATTCTTCTACTGCACAAAAATAATTGAGCTTTCCAACATCAAATGAGCATTTCAAAGCCTTTCAAAAATCATTTTTCACCCAACCTTAATGCTCCGGTAGTCTGTCTCAGTGGGTATCCGAAGTTTTAGAAATCTGAGTGCCTTTCTCAAACATCCCGAGATGATAGGAAAAAAAAATCGTCTGCTATTGTTCTCCGGCCACCCCTTCCTCATCCCCAACTGATCCTCTGGGAGAGGATATAGAAAAATAGTGACAGTGAAGGATTGGCGAAAAGAGCATTCAAGATGGGCCGTGTCGCAGTTAGAGAGTATCGTCATTTTGCTGAGAGAAACAATATTTCTCTGAGTATTATATTGCCACAATTTATTTCTCGTACATTTGAGAATTAAATTTCGTTTGCTTCTTTTTTTTTAATACAGAGAAAAAAGAAAAGAATTATTTTGTGATATAGATAACATTTGAAGGAAAAAAATTATTTTGCAGATGATTTTTTTGGGAAAATAATATCGTCACAAAAATAAATACTTTTTTCGAACATAAATATTTATTGATCAGTTGAATAACGGTTATTTAGAATAATTATTTTTGTATTTGTTTTAGAAATTTAACAAACTATTAAATAAAAAATTAGAATCTTTTTTTTTTTTTTTACTTTTGGAAATAGTTAAAGTTTGAATTATTTTAAATTAAATAACAAGAATAAATAAAAATTCTGATAAATAAAAATTTAAAATGGTTTAACAGTTAAAGTTTGAATTATTTTAAATTAAATAATAAGAATAAATAAAAATTCTTGTAAATAAAAATTTAAAAAGATTGAATTTTGTAAATTGTATTTTACAGACTATTTTCGAGAAAATAATATCGTCACAAAAATAAACAATTTTTTCGAACATAAATATTTATTGATGAATTGAATAATGGTTATTTAAAATAATTACTTGTTGTATTTATTTTACATTTTAACAAATTATAAAATAAAAAAATTATCTTTTCTCTTCAAAATTTTTGAAAACAGTTAAAGTTTGAATTTTGTGAATTAAATAATAAAACACAATTAAATAATAATTTAAAAATTCATTAAATATCAATCATTTGTGGGAGGATATAGAAAAATAGTGACAGTGAAGGATTGACGAAAAGAGCATTCAAGATGCGCCGTGTCGCAGTTAGAGAGTATCGTCATTTTGCTCATTTTGCTGAGAGAAACAATATTTCTCTGAGTATTATATTGCCACAATTTATTTCTCGTACATTTGAGAATTAAATTTCGTTTGGTTTTTTATTTCTTTCAATACAGAAAAGAAAAGAAAAGAAAAGAATGAATTATTTTGTGATATAAACAACATCTGAAGAAAAAAAATTATTTTGCAGACAATTTTTTGGAAAAATAATATCGTCACAAAAATAAACACTTTTTTCGAGCATAAATAGTTATGGTTTATTTGAATAATGGGTATTTAAAATAATTATTTTTCGTATTTATTTCATGTTTTTAACAAACTATTAAATAATTTTTTTTTGAAGCAGTTAAAGTTTGAATTTTGTAAATTAAATCAATAACAATTTAAATGTTCATTAAATATCAATTAAAAAAGATCGATGTATACAGGAAAAAAAGAAAATAATTATTTTGTGATCTAGATAGCATTTGAAAAAAATTATTTTACAGACGATTTTTGGAAAAATAATATCGTCACAAAAAAAAAAAAAAATTGTCGAACATAAATGTTTATTGATCAGTTGAATAATGGGTATTTAAAATAATTATTTGTCTTATCTCTTTTACATTTTTAACAAACTATTAAATAAAATAAAATAATCGTTTCTTTTGCTATTTTTTGAAACTGTTAAAGTTTAACTTTTGTAAATTAAATAATAAAACATAATTAATAACAATTAAAAAGATTCAATTTTGTAAAATATAGTATATTTTACAGACGATTTTCATGAAAATAATATCGTCACAAAAGTAAATACTTTTTTCGAATAGAAATATTTATTGATTAATTGAATAATGTGTAATTAAAATAATTATTTGTCATATTTATTTTATATTCTTAGCAAACTATTAAATAAAAAGTAATAACCTTTTCTTTTTTTTTACTTTGGAAACAGTAAAACTTTGAATTTTGTAAATTAAATAATAAAGCATAATTAAATAAAAATTTAAAAGTTAATTAAATGTCTGTTAAAATTTTTTTACACACGATTTTCGTGAAAATAATATCGTCGCAAAAATAAACATTTTTTTTGAACATAAATATTTATTGATTAGTTGATTAATGGGTATTTAATATAATTATTTGTCGTATGTATTTTAAATTTTTAAAAAACTGTTAAATAAAAAAGATAACAGTTTTTTTTTCTATTTTCAGAAACAGTTAAAGTTCCATTTTTTTTTAATTAAAAAATAAGACATAATTAAATAAAAATTTAAAATCAAGTTCATCAAATGGCAATTTTAAAAAATCGATCAATCGATACATCAGTGTTTTATGCAGGGAATTTCTTTAAAATAATAATAACTCATTTATTTCCATATACATCATCAACAATAGGAATAATGATGGCAAGTTCAATTAACTTTAAAAATAAAATTACTAATTTTATGAATTATTTTCATAATTTAATAAATGATTAAAATTTTTAATAAAAAAAGCGAAAACAGTTAAAACAATTAAAGGTTGATTTGTTGTAGAAACGGTTAAAGGTTTATTTGTTTTAGAAACAGTTAAAGGATGAATTTTGTAAATTATATAGAGTTATAGATTTAATAATGCATGAAATATTCCTTCTGGTGAAGGTAAAATTAAACGTAGCATAATTTTAACATTCAGCATTTGCTGTTTTTAAAATTGTAATTTTTATTATTCGGGAAACATACATTAAAAACTATTCAACTATATTAAAAATATATCTGACATGAAAATTTATGTCTTTTTGATGTGTGACATGAATAATTATAAATTAATACTAATCAACCAATGGACTGCACATAATTCAAGACTTCTACTTTAATAACAATTAATCATAATTTAATAATTGCCCTATTACATAATAGCCTAATCATTTTTATACTTTCGCTGTCCTTCATTAAAGTTTTTACACATAAACATGTCAAATTGCACCATCCGCAACCCGACATTAACAACCTCAGAATTTTAAATCGTACCATCCTTCAACCCCGAGGGGACGATTAACATGCAGCCATTCAAAACCAACCATGAATCGGATGATCCAAATTGATGACAAAACAATTGCCCTCAACAACAAGGCTGTTCACCAATAACAGCCGGCGGCAATTAAACACTTGTTGCAACAATAACTTATGAAAGTTTATGACGCACCTCGAATTAAAATTATCTGGAGACAGGCAAGGATTAATTCGCTCGAAGGGGGTTGCCATGGGGGTGCCCCACCCCATCTTTAAAACGATTATTCATCTTGACGTTTTCGATCGCTCAACAACATGGTGATCACAGCATGGGGTTAAGACCATTTTATCTAGAACAGGCTAACGACGTTTCGCGTTGATGTATGTGGCACCGACTATTGCCTCATCTGAAAGTCTTCATTGCTTTTCAGCAGAACTTTTTCATCAGTTTGATAGATAGCATCTTCGGCAAGTCGGCCATTGTTGCTGAACTTCTTTCACTGATGCCAGATACAAATGATCTGTTAAGAGCCTGCTTTCGTCTGCTTCTTTTCTGTTGCTGTCTGGAATTAATTATATCAGAAAAAGTAAAAATAAAATTTGGACTTACATTGTTACATCAGCTTACAAAAATTAGTAGCTATGCAAAAGGCAATTCTTTAAAAGACATTGCAGTTACACTTGTTTGTCTTTCGCTGTTTTTTCCATGGAACACCAGGGAAATTAATTATTTAGAGCGAGAAAAGTGCGATTTCAATTACGAAATGGAACGAAAGGTCTGTTGCATATTTGGCGGGAAAATTCCTTTTTAATCCATTCTTTTTTTTATGGTACTAAAGTCGAATAAGATATATGCAAAAGTTGAAATATCTATTACTAATATTTAAAGAATTTCGAAATCCTTTATTAATTATTCTTATGTCAGTGAGAAAAACAAGAGTGGTGTAATTATTAATACAGGTTCCTTCTTAAATGTTTTTAAAATATATCATGGTGTTACTAAAACATTTGACTTCAATCAATACGAAATTTATACTTTATTTCATCATCTGAAGTTACACGGTGTTACTAAAACATTTGACTTCAGTCAATACAGAACTTGAACTTGATTTCATCATCTGTTACACGGAGTCATTAACAAGTTACACGGAGTTATTAAAACATTTGACTTCAGTCAACAAAAACTTTGAACGTGATTTCATCATCTGAAGTTACACGGTGTTACTAAAACATTTGACTTCAGTCAATACAGAACTTGAACTTGATTTCATCATCTGTTACACGGAGTCATTAACAAGTTACACGGAGTTATTAAAACATTTGACTTCAGTCAACAAAAACTTTTGATTTCATCATCAGTTCACGGTGTTACTAAAACATTTGACTTCAGTCAATACAGAACTTAAACTTGATTTCATCATCTGTTATACGGAGTCATTAAAAAGTTACACGGAGTTATTAAAACATTTGTCTTCAGTCAACAAAAACTTTGAACTTGATTTCATCATCTTAAGTTACATGGTGTTACTAAAACATTTGACTTCAGTCAATACAAACCTTGAACCTGATTTAATGTTTCCTTCTTAAATGTTTTTAAAATATATCATGGTGTTACTAAAACATTTGACTTCAGTCAATATGAAATTTATACTTTATTTCATCATCTGAAGTTACACGGTGTTACTAAAACATTTGACTTCAGTCAATACAGAACTTGAACTTGATTTCATCATCTGTTATATGGAGTCATTAACAAGTTACACGGAGTTATTAAAACATTTGACTTCACTCAACAAAAACTTTGAACTTGATTTCATCATCTTAAGTTACATGGTGTTACTAAAACATTTGACTTCTGTCAATACAAACCTTGAACCTGATTTAATCATCTGAAGTTACGTGGTGTTACTAAAACATTTCACTTCAGTCAATACAGAACTTAAACTTGATTTTATTATCTTAAGTTACAAGTTAACGACCATCCCTGTTGATGTATGGGGCATAGACTATGGCCTTATCTCATTGCTTTTCAGCAGAACTTTTTCATCAGTTTGATAGATAGCATCTTCAGCAAGTCGCCATTGTTGTAGCAGCACTTCTTTTACTGATGCCAGATACAAATGATCTGTTAAGAGCTGTTTTGTCTGCTTCTTTTCTGTCCCTGTCCTGAATTAATTATATTGGAAAAAATAAAAATAAAATTTGGACTTAAATTGTTGCATCATCCTTTTAAAGATGCCATTAAAAAAGTTGTAGCTATGCAAAAGGGAATTCTTAAAAGGCATTACAGTTACACCTGTTTGTCTTTCGTTGTTTTTAAATTGATTCCATGGAACGCCAGCTAGGGAAATTAATTATTTAAAACGAGAGAAAAGTGCGATTTCAATTACGAGATGGAACGAAAAGTCTGTTGCATATTTGGCGGGAAAATTCCTTTTTATTCCATTCTTTTTTTTATGGTACCGAAGTCGAATAAGAGGCATGCAAAAGTTGGAATCTAATATTTAAAGAGTTTCGGAATCCTTTATTAATTATTCTCATGCCTGTGAGAAAAGCAAGGGGTGGAGTAATTATTAATGAAGTCTCCTTCTTAAATGTTTTTAAAATTATCTCAAAAACAGAGTTATTCGAAAAATCTAAGATTCCTAAATGCATTAAAATGACGCAAGAGAAAAATTCGCTGCATTGCTCGTGTGAACTCTTTATTGAGGAGGTGATTTCTTTTAATTTTTGGAGAATTTCGAATGCATAGAAAATGTAATCAAGACGGGTTTTGCCCATAATAAACGAGTTTAATCTCTAGAAAAACATTTTTATTTTAAAATTCTTTTATTAAATATTCGTTCAAAAATAATTTGATATTGTACCGAATTTAAATTCGCATAAGTCAAAATGTGATTTTTTAAATTTATTCAAATGATATAATAAAGACTTTAATTCTCGTAGAATTTAACTGAGAAAAATGAATTAATTTTCTGTGTTTGTGAGGAATGTTCTTGCATGCTTAGTAATTAGAATATTCATTTTTTAAAAATATTTTGTAATCAATATTTAATTAAATAAATTTTATAGTATATCTAAAATGGAGTTTTAAAAAGAAGTAAAATTATCTTACAGGTTTTTCTCATATTTGTTTTTAAATTACTTTTCTAAATATTAAACTGATTTTTCAATAAATATAAAATGATGATCAAACAATTTAATTTGTTACCATGCAATAATATAATTTCATTAAATATGCAGTTTGAATGTAATTTTTTCTCATATGTTTTTAAATTACTTTTCTAAACATTAAATTGATTTTCAATAAATACGAAATGATGATCAAACAATTTATTTTGTTGCCATTCAATAACAAAAATTTATTAAATATGTAGTTATAATTTATTATAGTGTAGTTATTTATTTCCAAAAAATATTTGGTTATTTTTTTATACAGTTCATATGTTATAATATTTCTAAAATGCAGTTTTTTAAGGAAGTAAAATGATCTTACATTTTTTTCTCATATTTGTTTTTAAATTACTTTTCTATATATTAAACTGAATTTTTAATAAATATAAAATGAGGATCAAACGATTTATTTCGTTGCCATGCAATAATATAATTTTATTAAATATGTAATTAGAATGTAATTTTTTTCTCATAAAATATATTTGGTTATTCTTTCATATAGTACATATATTATAATATTTCTAAAATTCATTTTTTAAAAGATGTAAAATTTAAAATTATTTTATAGTTTTTCTCATTAGTTTTTAAATTACTTTTCCAACGGCATACCATGCTGAATATACCAGTTCTCGTTAGATCACCGAAGTCAAGCATCATTGGGCGCGGTCAGTACTTGGGTGGATGACCACCTGGGAACACCGCGTGCCGTTGACATTCACAAATTAGGGACCTGAATGGCCGAGTGTCTAGCGCTCTGGCGCTCGGTGCCACAGGTTTCGGGTTCGAATCCCGGCGGTGCCATGGATGTTTGTAGTGGTTCGGAATCCACTTTAAGCTGTAGGTCCCAGTCTCCTATGACTGTAAGAGCGTCACGGAGCCAAAGTCAGACTTCTACCTAAGGGTGCTCCATCACAACAGAAGCTGCTTCCTTCCCCTTCAATCATGAGTATGTATGGGCTCGTGGGCTTGGCCAGCCAAGTGGGATAAGAAACAACAACAACAAACATTACTTTTCCAAATATTAAACTGTTTTGTCAATAAATATGCAACGATGATCAAACGATTTATTTTGATGTCATTCAACAATAGAATTTCATTAAATATGTAGATAGAATGTAATTTTATTTTCATAAAAAATATTTATCATTACTTCATATAGTAAATGATAATTATTTTGTTTAAAAATAAATATTTATAACTATAAAAATAAAATTGTAATGCCAAATATTGAATTTTAAATTATACTGTTGGAATTTCTAATTTTATTTTTAATATTCATAATTGAAAATTTCATATTAAAGAAAATCCAAAAAAGTTATTATACTTCTTTTTTTTAATATTGTTTGCAAGTTTGTATTGACAGAATTAAATTTTCGATTTACATTTTCTTTTTATATTACGAAACCATATACTAAAATACCACTTTATGAAGTTACGCATGGTTTTTGGTTTTATAATTATTTTTTTATATCGTTTTATTTTTATGTCTGATAACTAGATTACTTTGTTGATTTTGCAGATGATTTTATTCTTTATTCATTCGATTATATTTTGTAAATATATTTTATAAATAAATACTATCAAACAGAAGATCAAATATTATAAATGATAAATTTTATCAAACAAAAATATTTCTGAGTTCATGATATTCTCTACAGTAATTATGTTGAAGTTGTTTTCAATTTTATTTTCAATTAATTTATTTTTATTTATTATTTTTGAATTTTGAATTACGTGGAAATGAAAATCGTTTTAATTTCTATTTTTAATTTTAAATTAATTTATTTTATTTATTAATATATAATTTTCAATTACGTGGAAATAAAAATCGTTTGAATTTCTATTTTTTATTTTAAATTAATTTATTTTTATTTATTAATATTTAATTTTGAATTACGTGGAAATGAAAAATCGTTTGAATTTCTATTTTTTATTTTAAATTAATTTATTTTTATTTATTAATATTTAATTTTGAATTACATTTAAATGAAAATCGTTTGGTTTTCTAGTTTTTATTTTAAATTAATTTATTTTTATTTATTGATATTTAAATTTTAATTGCATTTAAATGAAAATCGTTTGAATTTCTAGTTTTTATTTTAAATTAATTTATTTTATTTATTAATATATTTAATTTTGAAAATTGAATTTCTAGTTTTTATTTTAAATTAATTTATTTTTGTTTATTGATATTTAAATTTTAATTGCATTTAAATGAAAATCGTTTGAATTTCTATTAATATTTTTTTATTTTAAATTAATTTATTTTTATTTATTAATATTTAATTTTTAATTGCATTCAAATGAAAATCGTTTGGATTTCTAGTTTTCATTTTAAATTAATTGATTTTTAATTATTAATATTTAATTTTGAATTACGTGGAATTGAAAACCATTTGGATTTCTAGTTTCTATTTTAAATTATTTTATTTTTATTTACTAATATTTAATTTAGAATTAAGTTAAAATCTTTTGATACATTATACAATTCTATATTTTTTTGTTTCATTCCATAAGTCTTTTGTTTTCTGATAAATTTTGTAGACAAAAAGTTTTCTTGAATTCCACATCTTTTTTTCTCATTCTCGTTTTTTAAATGTCGTTCTTCCAGGACAAAAAAACTATCATTCTAGAAACCCACTGCTGGAAACTAATTTCCAGAAAGATATTTTATTATTTACCCAACTTTTCTATCCCAGATTTACTTAGTCTTTTCAAGGGATTCATCCGTGATCCCCTATCGTTAAACCGGTAGGGCTACAGCACAGACGAACAGCTTGTTACAGAGATAGTTTTCCAATCCTTCTGCTTTAGACGAGCTTTGTTGCTCAAACGAACTGTTTTTAAATTTTCTTCTTGAAGGGCATTTTTAAGCCCAGAGGGACTTTAGCCAAAATCGCTTATCACATTAGAACAGGAAGAAGCTATTCGGTTTTTTTTTTTTTTTCTTTTCCATTTGGCATGGCAAAACTGAGATTCAGTTCTCAGTAAAACTGGAGAGAAACAGCAGCATATTTTGATTAAAGTCGCCCATGGCTGTGTATTTTGGGATATAGTAATGTTTATATGGACGTACGGTGGTTGTTTTATTGTAATAATCCTATTTATTTTCTTGGAAGTAATCTTTACTTAATCTATATGCTCAAATAGAAAGATTTGTTTAAGGATTGCCGTAGGTTAAAGTTACAGAAGTGATTGATAAAGTAAATGTTAAATTTATACTTTTAAAATTTAATAGGCGATTTTTTTCCCTATTCCAGAGAATTTTATACCACATTTTATCTCCGTATTTTAAAATCATTGATAATTTTTTTTATAAATGTGTCGTTATTTACTGATTATGAGTCAAATACATGTGCTGTTATATTGCAGACTTGAGTAGACTGAGTTTCAAAACTAAAGAGCTTGGTTCAAATCTAAAGCTTTCGTGTACTCACTAGTGGCTGACATTATTAATGACTAGTGACTGCAGCTTACTAGTGGATATCGCGTTGGGTTTCCAATGTACTCACTACTAGCTGACTTTGGTGACTTCAGCTTATTGGATATAGTGTTTCCAAACTAGGAGAGATTTTTTCAAAGTGCTTCCTTGTGCGGGTTTCA
The DNA here is from genome assembly GCA_021605075.1 of Caerostris darwini. Lineage (NCBI taxonomy): Eukaryota > Metazoa > Arthropoda > Arachnida > Araneae > Araneidae > Caerostris > Caerostris darwini. The sequence goes on from BPLQ01012298.1 coordinate 296,240, forward strand.
GTTGACTAGTGGATATCGCGTTGGGTTTCCAAACTAGGAGAGCTTGGTTGAAACCAAACTAAAAGCTCCGGTGCACTGACTTCAACTGACTACAGGATAGCACATTGGGTTTATAAACCAGGAGAGGTTGGTTCGAACCGAATGAAATCTTCCGTGTATGGACTTCAGCTAATTAGTGGATATCGCGTTGGGTTTCCAAACTAGGAGAGATTGGTTCAAATCAAAAGCTTCCGTGTGCGGGTTTCAGTTGACTAGTGGATATCGCGTTGGGTTTCCAAACTAGGAGAGCTTGGTTGAAACCAAACTAAACGCTCCCGTGTACTGACTTCAGCTGGCTAGTGAATATCGCGTCGGATTTCCAAACTAGGAGAGCTTGGTTGAAACCAAGCAAAAAGCTCCGGTGTACTGACTTCAACTGACTACAGGATAGCACATTGGGCTTATAAACCAGGAGAGGTTGGTTCGAACCGAATTGAAATCTTCCGTGTATGGACTTCAGCTGATTAGTGGATATCGCGTTGGGTTTTCAAACTAGGAGAGATTGGTTCAAACCGAACAGAAAGATTGAAGGCTTCCATGTATGAATTTCAGCAAACTAATGGTTGTCGGGATGAGTTTACCAAACTTGGTTCAAACCGAACCGTAAGCTGCAGTGTACGGACTTCAGCTGACTAGTGGATATCGCGTTGTGTTTTCAACCTGGAAATCTGGTTCAAAACTCGGCAAGTAAAATCTAATCGATATCTAGCTTCCCATTGCCTGGGGTGAGAGCAATAAATCTGTAGATACTATTGTCCTTGTATGGATTCAATTAGGATGCCCGCCTTTAAATGCATTTAGTGCTCATTGGCTTAAGACCGATTTCCAGAACAATTAAATGCGTCACCGATATTTCTTACGCAAAACAGAGGTTACAGGGTTATGTTATCAGCCCTACGCCCTACATTCACATTATACAGGTACCTAGAGTTTAAAGTGGATTCCGAACTACTACAAACATCTATGGCACCGCTGGGAATCGAACCCTGTGCCTCCAAGGCCCACAGGGCTAGATACTCGGCCATCAGGCCCCATTATTTGAGTATTAGTAAGTTTATTTATTTATCTACTTTTTTTATATATATGTTTTGTTTAATTAAAGATAAAATTAAACAACTGAATAAAAATCATATTGGTTGTTCAAGCATTTACTACACTAAACAAGTCGACTCTAATAATATTCAAATTTGCAAAACCAATCCAATGATATAAAAAGGGAATGTCCTTTTTATTAATATCTCCAGAAGAAGAATAAAAATACGAAATCAAACACAATATTTTCTATTAGTATGTAAATATTTCCTCTGACATACAAAATTAAGCTTGTTGGAGGAAGAAATTCTTCTTCATCATAAAACTCTTGCACAAAATTTTCTAATATCCATGCAAATCTAATATTTTCGTTTAATGGCAATAGTGAAGATCATATCAAAATGAAAGAAGTTTTATTTTTGTAGAATATATTCGAATTGTTTGGTTTCAATGAAATCTGTTTTATTTCTAAGAATATTATTTATGTGATTTATATTTCTAATGAGTTTTCTGAGACTTATGAATCTATTATTTATTTTCTTCGTCAGTATTGACGTAAGAGTTTTCATAAATTTTTTTTTTTTTGGTATTAATTATGTTGTTCTGTCTTCATTGATTTTTAAAACTTTGCTTTCTTCAAGCTTTTTTTTTTCGAGTTACCATTGGATAAGATGAATTTGCTTTAAACAATAAAAGAAATATTACATTTATTACAATACCTTTGTTCTTAAACTTTTTAAATTATAAATTAAAATATGATATTTTAATATGTTATTTTAAAAACGAGTAGGGCTGCTTGATAGCCAATCGGCTAGCGTTCTGCCCTTTGGTACTACATCCTACAGGTTCGAATCCTGGCGATGGCATGGATTTTTTAGGGGTCCGGGTTCCACGTTAAACTGTAGGTCCCAGTCTAATTAGCCTAAAGTGTGCACAAAACGATTTGTAGTACGACAAACCGATTTTCATTGACGCAACAGCTACAAGGCTGGACAAAGTCGTCTGCCTACTCGGAGATTTTGAGACAGGAGATGTTTTCTTTTTATGGGGTAGGGTTTTCAGTCCTACGCATAAATTCATAATAGACAGGAACCTACCATTTAAAATGGATTCCGAACCACTATAAACATCCACAGCAGCATTGTGGCCTGATGGCCAATCTGGACGATGGTACAACAGACTTCCTGTTCGAGTCCTGGTGGTGGCATGGATGTTTGGAATCCACGCTAAACTGTAAATAATGGTCTTAGCCTAAAGTGTACGCAAAATGACCGTAGAGCGACAAGCCAAACCAAACCAAATCACTGCACCGTCTGGAATCGAATCCGAAATCTGTGGCTTTGAGCGCCAAAACTCTAGCCGCTTGGCCATCAAGACTCACTTAGATAAGAATTAGTAAGTTTATTTATTTAGCTAAGTTTATTTAAACAAACAACTTAAAATATAAAAAAAATAAGTAAAGATAAAATTAAACAATTAAATAAAAATCATATTGGTTGCCAAATTTACTACACAAAACATATTAAATCAAATAATATTCAAACCAACTGTTTATTCTGCAAAACCAAGTCAATGATATAAAAAAAATGAATGCCATTTTTATTAATAGCTCCAGAAGAAGAATAAAATATAAAATCAAGTATCACATTTTCTATTAGTATGTAAATATTTCATCTGACATACAAAATTAAGCTTGTTGGAGGAAGAAAATTCTTCATGATAAAACTCTTGCACAAAATTTTCTAATATCCATGCAAATCTAATATTTTCGTTTAATGCCAATGGTGAAGATCACATCAAAATGAAAGGGCGACTGAAGAAGTTTTTTTGTTTTTGTAGAATATATTCGAATTGCTCGGTTTCAATGAAATCTGTTTTATTTCTAAGAATATTATTTATGTGATTTATATTTCAGTTGATTTTTCTGAGACTTATGCATTTATTATTTATTTTCTTTGTCAGTATTGACGTAAGAGTTTTTATAAAATTCTTTCTTGGGTATTAATTTATTATGTTGTTCTGTCTTCATTGATTTTTAAAACTTAGCCTTCTTCAATTTTTTTAGTCTCTATTTTATGAGATGAATTTGCTTTATATAATAAAAGAAACATTACATTTATTGAAATATTTTGTTCTTTAAATTTTTTTCCATTGTAAATTAAAATATAATATTTCAATATGTTCCCTTAAAAATGAGTATGAAGGCCTGATGGCCAATTGGCAAACGCTCTTCCTTTGGTTCCACGTTAAAATAAAAGTCCCGGTCTTATTAGTCTAAAGTGTGCAAAATATGATCATAGAGCGACAAACTAATTCCAAATATTTCTAGCCTGATGGCCGAGTGACAAGCACTCTAGCGCTTGGTGTCTCAGATTTCCGGTTTGAGTCCCGGCTATGCCATGTATGTTTGTAATGGTTCGGAATGCACTTTAAACTATAGGTCCGGCTCTAAAATGATTGAAGAGCAAGAACTGGTGACAACTGTTCCCCGTAAAAAGAAAACATCTCCTGTCTCGATATCTAGGCAGACAACCTTGGTCTCCTGTCTAAAAATCTAGGCTGTAGGCAGACGACCTTGGACCTCCATGGAGTTGTTGCTCCAATGATGAAGAAGAATGGCACTTGAATATTTTTAAATACTTGAGAAAAATATTGTAACGAATGTATAACTCTCATAAAAAAAATCTACACTTAAATTTATTTAGTATACCATTCTTTTATGAAAAACACCTTATATTATTTCAAATAGCATTTCAGATGAAAAAAGGCTGTTACGAAATTGATGATGATGATGTTATAGATAGAGATTAATAAGCTAACAATATTTTATAGAATTAAAAATTAAAGTTACTTTACAATAATTTCAACAAAAATAATACTCTTATTAATAAAGTAAATAGTTCTCATCTATAAATATTAACAAATCTTTATTTACCAAATTCACCCGTGTGGAAAATTCGCACAAGTTCTGATTGTTAAATGAAAAATTGTAAAACCTACCCTTTAACGTGTAGATTCATCTACGAATAAAACGCACTTGGGTGAAAAACCGAAACAAAAAATGTTTATGAATACTTCATTCAATGCTAACACAGTTCCTGTATGAATAATTGAGAAAATAATGTTGGACTCTATCAGCCCGTCGACGAGTTGTCGCTCATTTGGACGTAACATCGTCCATCATGTTGTAGAAAAGGCTTCTAAAAGTTCTGTTCTATTTTAGTGGTAATCACTCATAACTCAAAGCACATAGATGAATTTTTTCAAGTTTTGAGTAAAAAGATTGATGTGTGAACCGTGTGTTGTTTTATTTCCTGGTCTTTCCATGGTAGGAAGCGTGTTTGATGTATAGGACAGTAGTTTAAACTTTCGAATTCTAATGCGGAACTATGCGGAATAAATTATTTAAGGCGCAAGGTGTGGAGTTTGGGGTGAATTATTCATCGATTTGAACCCGCTATGCTAAACTTGGTAGTTTCTTTGGTAACACAGAAATAATAGCAATAATAACGTGCCAGTCTCGTGTTGGTTTTGGCACGTTTTATAATGTTTTGAAGCTGAGTGATGAACTCGTTTGTTCGAAGACAGTTTTTTGCTACTGTGTAAAATAGGCTTAACATTCTAAAAAGTGCTCAGTTTGCGCTATTTTTATACATTTTTTTTATCTGTATTGGTGTTCCTAACTACTGTTACGAAATATACTGCTTAAAGAATTTTAAATTAGAACAATTTTGTTGAATATATATTTTAAAATAAAATTCTGTTGCCATTTATGTAACTAAATTTGTTTGAAATGTTTTCCAATTAAACTGTTAGAAAAAATGTCATTTAAATGTTTTAAATATGCTAGTTTTTAATAATGGAAAATATTTTTTTTCTGCATTTATTAATTTAATAAAATTCTGTAGATTTTTTATAATTTTTGTGATGTTTATATATTAACAATTGCAACGATTAAATTTTGAAAAATTATAAGGATTCAATTTTTAACTATTATAAGGATTCAATTTTTAAAAATTGTTAGGATTAATTTTTTTTTAAATTAATTTTTTTAAGGATTAAATTATAAGGATTACGTTTTTAACATTTGCAACGATTACATTTTTAACATTTGAAACAATTACATTTTTAACAATTGCAAAGGATCCATTTTAATAAATTATTACATTAACATTTGCAACGATAACATTTTTAACAATTGCAACGATTTCATTTTTAACATTGCGACGAATACAACAAATACATTTTAACAATTGTTCAAGAGTTATATTTTTAACAATTGCGCAGAGATTACATTTTTAGCAATTGCAATGAAAAAATGTTTAACTTCATAATCACATTAATTTCTAAAATATGTTTTACAATATAGTATGATTATTTAAAACCAAATTTTGAATGCAAAATTTTGCACCAATAATTAATTTTAAACATATTTAAGAATGTTTAAAATTATGACAATTTTTGTAAGAAATACTGCTGCATATCTTTTACCTTCTGATGAAATTCAATTTATTTTTTATTGAACAAAATTATTTGTTATTTCAACAAAAAACCACTCACATTCATAAATTAATTCGTTCTCATCAGTAACTATTAATAAGTAGTTATTTACAAATTTACCGGTGTGGAAAATTCTCCACATGTACTGATTGTTAAACGAAAAATTATGAAATCTACTCACCACGAATTCATCTACGAATAAAACGCACTAGGGTGAAAAAACGAAACAGAAAAGTTTTATGAATACTTCATTCAATCCTAACGCTGTTCCTGTATGAATAATTGAGAATATAATGTTGGACTCTATCAGCCCGTCGACGAGTTGTCGCTCATTTGAACATAACATCGTCCATCATGTTGCAGAAAAGACTTTCTAAAGTTCTGTCCTATTTTAGTGGTAATCACTCATAACTCAAAGCACATAGATGCATTTTTTTAAAGTTTTGAGTAAAAAGATTGATGTGTGAACCGTGTGTTGTTTTATTTCCTGGTCTTTCCATGGTAGGAAGCGTGTTTGATGTAGAGGAAAGTAGTTTAAACTTTCGAATTCTAATGCGGAACTAATGCGGAATAAATTATTTAAAGAGCAAGGTGCAGAGTTTGGGGGTGAATTATTCATCGTTTTGAACCCGCTATGCTAAACTTGGTAGTTTCTTTGGTAATACAGAAGTAATAGTAACAATGACGTGCAAGCCTCGTGTTGGTTTTGGCACGTTTTAGAATGTTTTGAAGCTGAGTGATGAACTCGTTTGTTTTGAAGACAGTTTTTTGCTACTGTGCAAAATAGGCTTAATATTCTGAAAAGTACTCAGTTCACGTTATATTTTTTTCTGTATTGGTGTTTCTAACTACTATGACGAAGTATGTTGGTTGAAGTTTTTTTAAATTAGAACACCTTTTTGGAATATATAATTTAAACTAGTTTCAGTTGCCATTATAGGATTACTTAATTTTGGTTTAAATTTTTTAGCATTTTGGGAAAAATGGCATTGAATTGCTTTATGTATGGAAATTGCTAACAATGAAAAATATTTCCATTTTCATTTATTATTATTATTTTTTTTAATTTTCTAAATATTTTTTATAAATTTTCAATCATTACATTTTAGCAATTGCAATTATTACATTTTTAACAAATACAATGATTACAATAACATTTGCAACAATTACATTTTTGACATTTGCAAAAATTTCATTTTTAACAATTGTGCAACGATTACATTTTTATCAATTGTGAAGCCATTACATTTTTAACAATGCCAAAATCATATTAAATTTCCAAAATATGTTTTACATTATAAAATTATTATTAAAAACAAAATTTTGAATGCATAATTTAACTATGTAAAAAATTTAATAACTTAAATATGTTTAAAAATTATGATAATTTTTGAATGAAATACTGCTGTATTTTTTTTTCTTTTGTAAAATTTCATATTATTTATTATTCAACACAATTATTTATTATTTCAACAAAAACTACTCATATTAATAAATTAAATCATTCTCATCTGTAAATATTAATAAAAAGTTATTTATCAATCGTATCACAGTGGAAAATTTGCCTTGGGTTTTGATTTTTAAACGAAAAATTGTAAAACCAACCCTTAAAGTGTGGAGTCATCTATGAATAAAGCGCACTTTGGTGTAAAAATGAAACATAAAATGTTTATGAATACTTTATTCAATGCTAACGCAGTTCCTGTATGAATGATTGAGAAAATAATGTTGGACTCTATCAGCCCGTCGACGAGTTGTCGCTCATTTGGACGTAACATCGTCCATCATGTTGTAGAAAAGACTTCTAAAAATTCTGTCCTATTTTAGTGGTAATCACTCATAACTCAAAGCACATAGATGCATTTTTTTTAAAGTTTTGAGTAAAAGATTGATGTGTGAACCATATGTTGTTTTATTTCCTGGTCTTTCGATGATACGATGCGTGTTTGATGTAGAGGAAAGTAGTTTAAACTTTCGAATTCTAATGCGGAACTATGCGGAATAAATTATTTAAAGAGCAAGGTGCAGAGTTTGGGGGTGAATTATTCATCGTTTTGAACCCGCTATGCTAAACTTGGTAGTTTCTTTGGTAATACAGAAGTAATAGCAATAATGACGTGCCAGCCTCGTGTTGGTTTTGGCATGTTTTAGAATGTTTTGAAGTTGAGTGATGAACTCGTTTGTTTGAAGACAGTTTTTTGCTACTGTGTAAAATAGGCTTAACACTCTGAAAAGTACATTTTTTAAGTTATTTTCTATAAATATTTTATCTGTGTTGATGTTTCTAACTACTGCTATGAAAGATGTTGTTTAAAGAATATTAAATAATAACATATTTTTTAAGTATATATTTAAAATAAAGTTTCTGTTGCCATTAAAGGTTACTTAATTTTGATATAAATGTTTTACTTTAAAAAAGTTAGGAAAAATGCCATTAAAATGTCTTAAGTATGCAAGTTGCTGATAATAGAAATTATTTCTCTTTTTATTTAGTAATTTTTAAAAACCTTTCTGTAGATTTCTTATAAATTTTGCAATGATTATAATTTTAAAAATTGAAATTATTGCATTTTTAACAAATGATTACATTTTTTACAAATACAGTGAATACATTTTAAAAAATGATTTAATTTTTAACATTTGCAAGAATTGCTTGTTTAAAAATTGCAATGATTACATTTTTAATGTTGACAAAATTACACTTAATTTTAAAATATGTTTTGCAATGGAATATTATTATTAAAAACAAAATTTTGGATGCATAATTTATGTATGTAAAAAAATAATAAATTAAATATGTTTCAAATTATGATAAATGTTTTTTTGAAATACTGCTTCATTTCTTTTACCTTTTGATAAAAATTCATATTATTTGTTATTCAACAAAATGATTTATTACTTCAACAAAAAACTACTCATATTAATAAATTAAATAGTTCTCATCTGTAAATATAAATAAGTAGTTATTTACCAAATTCAACCATGTGGAAAATTTACCACTTGTATTGAATGTTAAATGAAAAATTATGAAATTTATCCGCAACTGTGTAATCCGCAAATCCGTAATCTACGAATATAACGCACTTGGGTGAAAAACCGAAACAGAAACTGTTTATGAATACTTCATTCAATCCTAACACAGTTCCTGTATGAATAATTGAGAAAATAATGTTGGACTCTATCAACCAGTCGACGAGTTGTCGCTCATTTGGACGTAACATCGTCCATCATGTTGTAGAAAAGACTTCTAAAAATTCTGTTCTATTTTAGTGGTAATCACTCATAACTCAAAGCACATAGATGCATTTTTTTTAAAGTTTTGGGTAAAAAGATTGATGTGTGAACCGTGTGTTGTTTTATTTCCTGGTTTTACGGTAGGAAGCGTGTTTGATGTAGAGGAAAGTAGTTTAAACTTTAGAATTCTAATGCGGAATAAATTATTTAAAGCGCAAGGTGCAGAGTTTGGGGTGAATTATTCATCGTTTTGAACCCGCTATGGTAAACTTGGTTGTTTCTTTGGTAATACAGAAGTAATAGCAATAATGACGTGGTAGCCTCCTGTTGTGTTTGGCAGGTTTTAGAATGTTTTGAAGTTGAGTGATGAACTTATTTGTTTGAAGACAGTTTTTGGCTACTGTGTAAAATAGGCTTAACATTCTGAAAAGTACTCAGTTTATGTTATATCCTTTATATTTTTTATCTGTATTGGTGTTTCTAACTGCTATTACGAAAGATCTTGTCTAAAGAATTTTAAATTAGAACTACTTTGTTGATTGTATATTTAAAATTTTTTTTTGCCTTCGCTTAATTTTGATTTAAAGGATTTGCTGTTAAAGCATTAGGAAAAATGTCATTTAAATGCTTTAAGTATGCATGTTGCTAATAATGGAAATTGTTTCTATTTTCGTATATTAATTTAAAAAAAAATTTCTGTACATTTTTTATAAAGTTCGCAATGATTTTTAATAATTACGCTTCTATTGCATTTTTAACAATTATGCTGCGATTAGATTTTTAACAATTGTGCTATGATTGGATTTTTAACAATTGCAATGGCAACGATTACATTTTTAACAATTGTGCAATTAATACATTTTTAACAATGCCAAAATCCCATTAAATTTTAAAATATGTTCCAGAACATAGAAATACTATTAAAAATTTTTGATGCATAATTTAACTATGTCAAATTAAATTTGTTCACTCTTATATATACGTTATGTTACCAAACCCAGAACTGCGAGAGCTGTATATATATATATATATATATATATATATATATATATATATATATATATATGAAGCATTCAAAATACTTTCATATATTGTAAAAAAAAAAAATGCTTTTGTGTGAAAAAAAATATCAGCTGCAGAAAATATTCCGCTTTCTTTAAACAAAAACAAAAAAATTGGAAATTAAAAGATGCAACCTCCTTAATCCAAAATCGATCTTCAGAAACATCTACCCATTCAAGCGCGCGAATGCCAGATCTCTGCTTTTCTCAATCTTTAATCAAAAGCAGTCTTTGACATTCATCAATCTCAGAGCTGCTAGAGTGGGGACATATATTTATATATATATACTTACTATTCAAAGTACTCTCATTTTAAGAAGAAATTAAAGCACTTAAATAAACTACGAAATTTTTGGCTACCATTGTACACTTCACAAAGATTAATTCCATTTACACCAATATAAAATTATAATTTTCTGTGCACATAACGCAAGTACACGATTGTTTTCTGTAAATATTGCCAAAAAATAAATTCAACTGCAGAAAATATTCAGCATTCTTTAAACAAAAACAAAATATGGTAACAACATGTAACCTTCTTAATCCAAAATCGATCTTCAGAAACATCTACCCATCCATGCGCGCGAATCTCAGATCTCTACTTGTCTGAATCTTTAAACAAAAGCAGCGCCTTTGACATCCACAAAACCGAGAGCTGTGATGGCGAGAAAAGATGCTACATCTGTTCTACACCATTTATATACATCTCTTCTACAGATCTATATTTACTATCCAAAATACTGTCCCATATTGTGAAAAAAAAATGAAAACTCTTATGTGATACTACGAAACTTTTGGCCACCATTGTGAATTACTTCATAAAGGTTTATTCCATTTACAAAAATATAAAATTTTAATTTTCTTTCCCCATTCTTTTACTTAACTTTAACAATTTTACGTAAGCATTGCCAAAAAATAATCAGCTGCAGAAAATATTCAGCTTCCTTTAAACAAACAAAACATATGGTAACAAAATGTAACCTCCTTAATCCAAAATCGATATCCAGAAACATCTACCCATTGATGCACTCGAATCTCTGCTTTTCTGAATCTTTAATCAAAAGCAGTGCCTTTCACATCTACAAAACCTTACAGCTGTTAGGGCGACAAAGGAGATTGCATCTCTTCTGTACTATATATATATATATATAAATTTACAATCGAAAATGCTGTCACATTATTGTAATAAAAGGAAAACGCTGATATACTGATACTACGAACTTTTGACCACTCTTGTACATTTGTGCATTACTTTATAAAAATTAATTACGTTTAAATCAATATAAAGTTTTAACTTTCTTTGCACATAACGCAGGTGCACGTATTTTTTTTTTTTTTTTGTAAGCATTGCTAAAAAGAATCAACTGCAAAAAAATATTCAAATATTCAGCTTCCTTTAAGCAACAAGAACAACAAAAAAAAATTGGTAATAAGATGTAACCTTTTAATCCAAAATCGATCTCCAGAAACATCTACCCATCCATGCGCGCTAATCTCAGATCTCTGCTTTTCTGAATCTTTAATCGAAAGCAGTGCCTTTGACATCCACAAAACCCGAGAGCTTGGCAAGGGGAGGGCTGCACCTTTTCCAAACAAGATTTCCCGCCCCGGCTAATGAGGTTCGTGGAACAATGGATGCACCCCTGTGCCCAAAGAGTATTTTTGACGCTTTACAATGTTCACTTTGGAGTTTGTGAATGACCGCTGCGAGTGCTGATTTTTCGGAAATGAATGGCCGAATTTTATTCCACATTGTTTGAGGCGAACCACTTGATTGTGATGATGGTAGGTTGAGTCATCCATTGTTTTGCCCGCTCTCTGTTGAAGACACTCTTTTTAATTGGAGAACAGAATAAGGTGGGAACAGCCCCGCGGTTACACGTGCCATTGCTTTTTCATATGCATAAGGCCATTCTTTTCATACCTTTGTGTTTTGCCTTTACTCCGTTATATTATCTAAATCAGTAAATTAAAAAAAAAGTTTGTACATTGTGTCAAGTGTTCGTTTGTGAAATGATGTTGGAAGGTTAATTTTGGAATTCATTTTATGGGCGTCTATTGTATAGTTTCTTTTAAACATAGTCATTATTTTGCGCGATAAATTTGGTGCTAGTAAAAGAATTTATCGATCAAACAGTTATGAAAAGATGTGTTTTCATTATTTTCAGAATATTTCTGTTTTGAATGATACAAATTAGTTCTGTTATCTACCACAAATGTTTTCTGTACTTTTGGTAATTGCTTTACGCGTTTCATATTTCGTTTCTAATAATTAATAAATGTGTTAGAAATATTACACAATTCATTCTTTTTCCTAAAGATGTTATGTTTTCAATGAATGCTTGAATATTGAAGATAATGGGGTTTTTTTTAATTTTTTTTTATTGGTTTATTTTAACTTTATTCAGTATTACTTCTTTCTTTTATTTTACAAATTTGAATAAAAATTTCGGAATTTTATTTTCGCAATCTAAAAAGCTTTTCCAATTATTCTGATAATTTACTCACTAAAGATTTTTGAAACGCTTATGTATTATGTTAAAATTCTTACAGAAAAGATAAAATCGGTGCATTTTAAATAAAGCTGCAATAAAACTGTTACGTGTACATGAATGACATTTGGGGTCTAATGATTGAGGGACTAGTGATCTGGTGCTCGGCGCCGTAGTTTCGTGTTCGAGACCTGGTGGCATTATGGATGTTTACAGTGATTTGTAATCCACTTTAAGCCGTAGTTCCAGATCTAACATGACTTTAAAGCTTATAACGTTAGGCTGACAAGCCTACCCCGTAAAAAGCAACCATCTCCTGTCTCGAAATCTTTTGGTAGGCAAACGGCCATGGCCCACCATGGAGCTGTTTCGCCAATGATAAAGAAAAATGATATTTGTATATTTTTAAATACTAAAGAAAAATATTCCAATGAATATAGAACTCTCATGAAAATATTCACTGAAAATTATTTTATCTAACAATATTTAAGTAAAACACTACATATTATTTTAAATAATATTCCAGATTAAAAAATATAATTAAATTAATTTTTCCGTAATATATATATAGTAGTTGGGATATTTATTTATATTCTTTATAACAAAATGACTCGAATTTTCCCCCATAATTAAAATCCATAATTATATTTCAGCGGCCTTAAGTTCTAGAATTTATTCATCTCATTTATTGTACTAAAATTACATTGCAACCATCATTTTTTTACAAGATAAATAATAAATTTCTTTTAAATGAAATATTCATTTATTAATATTACTCTCCATTTTATAAATCAATTATTGAAGCAAATCATACTATATATTAATCTATGACACTGCCACTCATTGTGATGGCTATCCACCAATCAAATTTCTCCCACGTGGGTGCATACTGTAGTGGCCCCTAAATCATTTGCAAAGTGATGCCAAGTCACAAAGTGAGTAAACGCAAAAGGCCCATTACTGTTGAAGCACCGGTACTGGTCACCATACTGGCTAGTGCTGTTCCCCGTGAATTAATAATGTTTAATGTCCATTGAATGCGGTATTGAACTTTTATGATTTGAGCCTCGCAAAGGAGACCCTAATTCCCCGAGGGATATATCTCACACCCCACCTTACCTCTGGGGATCCATAAAATTGGCCCCTAAAAACAGGAATTGGTACCCACATTAGGAATTGATGAACTCTGAATCGTGTGGTGGGAGTAAATATTTCCTGGATATTGACGAAAACAAATGCGGATCTTCAATGTTCTTTAACTTGATAGTAGTCATCATTTGGAAGGTAAAATTGCATGCAAGTACAATATAAGTCGCCATACATTAAGTCAGTCGTTCACCATTTGCGAGATTCAATTGCATTTGAGGACATTGATGGCGTTTGAGATGTTTCCAATGGCGATTAAGGATCTTCTTTGCAAGGAGTAAAATATAAAAGCTAAAAAACAATGATCATGTTAAGGTTTGGGTTTGTTTCATATGCAATTATTTTATTACGACTGTGTTTAAAACTGGCGAACATCGTTTCAATTAATATTATTATTTGATTAATATTATCATTAATATCATCTCTTGATCGCATAAGATTGACTGATTTTGATTTTTTTTTTTTTAATTGGTATATTTTAATTTTTGGTTGATTTTATGGTTTGTCAAATTTTAACTGACCAAACTAAATATGTATTTGTAGTAAGTAGTAATTGAGTAGGCTTTTACTATGGCAGTGTTTGAAAAGATTTCAAGCCATTTCATGTGTTAATCCATTACGCTTTCTCAATGTATGGATTAATCACTTTTAGCTTTGACATAAACACAATTTATTTTCGTTCGTTTATAGGCGGCTTGTTGGCCAATTGGCTAGCGCTCTGGCCTTTGGTACCGCAGGCTTCAGATTATTTATTAAGAAATCCATGACTGTTTACTTTCTCCAATGTCCACTAATTTTCGAAATGAATTTCTTATAGCTCATAAGCATTTTTAAAATTATGACTTTAACTATCTCAACCAATGTCGAATGGAAGAGATATTAGTTTTGGGTTTGTAGAATGTCGAGCATATTATTGTCTAGTAATTTGCGACTAATAAGGTAGAATTCCGGCAAATTCAGTCTTTTACGGAATGATTGCAAGACAGCTGTTACGATAAATTCATCAGAGTTGCCAAATGGCGCTTCAACTACAAAATATATTTATTTGAGGATTTTCAAGAGTAACTGTCCCAAACTTATATACTGAGTAAAATCAAGTATATTGCAATCATGCAGTTCATCAGCGATTGTGGAAAGTTCTCTATCACTATCTCCATGAAGTTCATTCGTTTTATTTAAATATACTGACATTATAGTAAATCATGACATCAGAGAAATTGAATCCGCAATATTTCATGTACAGTAGTTCGAGAACACTAGTATTGGGCCAGGAACAGGATTATTATTAAATGTAGCCCTACTGCAATTTGATGTCTCTAATTTATTAAGTACTCAAATCAGCACTTCTATCCATTATGTTATTTTGATGATGAAAGGACATTGAATAAAGTCCATCATAACGACACATTTTAATCAAACTAATGGCCAATAAACTTAAATTTAATCAAATTATAAGGTAGTTTATGAATGAAACACACCCCAAATGATATTACGATCCGTGTTGTCAAATGTAATTGAATCACAGAAATGCATGATTATATTAATTCCCTACATGCCTTTAAATGAATGGCGAACAAATATTCTTACTGTACAAATTCTGCCTACAAATGATAATTGCTTTCGCGTTAATCAAAGCTGATATATATATTTACGTGAAAGCACACATCTACTATTGCGATTTCATCAATTTCTAATGCAGATCTATATATTTAGACACATTTTCTGTATTTTGGCGTACTATTAACAGCTTACAATAAATGTGATCCACTTTGAATGTCATTTCCATAGATTTTTTAATATAAAGCTCTCTTTGTATTTTACATTTTATTTGTTAGGAAGATCTATTTTGGATATATATCAGATTATATAATTCAAGGTAACGTTTAGCGCAGAAACAGTTTAAATAATGACTGTAAATTAAATCACTGCAAAGTTTTTACATGCCATTACAATTTCAGCAGATGTAAATGACAGAGGAGAACTTCACACTGTAGGATGAACCTGCGTGTTAGATTTATCATTAGGCTTAAAGAAATAAGAGTTTATAAAATGCTCTCTCTTGCAAACCATCTTAGTTGTTAGGAAACACTAACATTTGACATGGAATGGTATTTTTATCACATGCAGTCTTACTGAAACTTGATATCACTATGCAATTCGACACCCCCCTTTATGCGATGTCCCTGTTGAAACAAGTGACTTAGCTTTGGTAAAATTTTTGTAGTTTTTTGCAACATTGCACACAATACCAGTTCTTATTTTGTGTAAAAGGACAAAGGACTCGGTACCGAGAAAGTTTTAAAGCTAGAAAAACAACGATTAATCATTTTAAACCTTAAATTTCAGCTTTATTTTTATTGTTTTAAAATACATTTAGGTACCCTTCTTCTTCATCTTCTTCATTGGCACAACAAACTCATAGTGGGGTCAAGGCATACTAGCCAATCTGCCTACTGGCAGATTTTGAGACAGGAGATGTTTTTCTTTTTACGTGTTATGATTGTGAACCCTAAGCACAACAGTCATATTTGACCGGGATCTACGGTTTAAAGTGCATTCCGAACCACTACAGACAACCATGGCACTGCCAAGACTTGAATCTGAACCTGTGACACCCAGCTCCAGAGCACTAGTCAAGTAATTTTATTATGCTGTAAAATGTTCAGACATGGAGCAGTACAATGTATATTTTTCTGATGACCCTCTATACTATGGATACTCTATAATCGGACATGTTGGTCCCATAGATGTTCGATTGGACAGAGATAAATAGACAAATGTCTTATTCATATATTTGTCTTAATGTTGCCCCTTTTTTTGCTACTTAAGCAATTAATCAATACAACATGAGGAAAATTAATGAATTTTCTACCATTTTAGAAAATTAATGAGTAGCTCATAGTAATCCTATTTAAAAGTAATATCCTATTTACACAAAAACATCTAAAATTCTACCATAGCGTGACTTTCCCCAATCGACGAACTCTTATTATTTGTATACGAGTAAGAGTCTGGAACAATGAGAGTTGATTTCTGGATCGCCCTCTGTTGTTTCATGGCGATCAATTCCCGAGACATTGTTTATAATTGCGCCCCACTCTTTATTTAATGATCCTCCATCGCTATGCCGTGTGCGGAGTGAATCAATCAACCTGATTTCATGGACAAACCCTCGCACTTTTCCAAAGGCCATATTGCTTGGTTAAAGATTTCCTGTCGTTCGGTTCGGGTCGCTTAATAAATTTTAAACTCTTAGGAGTTGCTGTATCGATTTTCGATAGATTTCTGTGAGACAATGAGAGGTTATCAAAAAATTGAGATTCGACTGGGTTTGTTTCCTTAACGGTTTGTTTATTTCAGTTCTTAAATTGCATCGATTCCATGATGGTAGATGATTCCATAGATGTTTTTTTGTTTTGTTTCAGAATGTAATAAAGTTAAGGAATATCATATGATTGTTAGTTACCTTTCTTTAGTTAGTGTTTTAACAAGCTACTGCACAGACGTTACTACATTACTACTACTAAGACCTTTCTTCAGTAATGTGTACGATTTATCTGTTGCAAATACCCATACTCGAACCACTACAAACACCCATCGCCGGTATTCGAACCTGATACCAGTGGTACCGAGTGCCAGCCACCACACCATTTTGAGGCTTTTATTTTATTTTGAGTTAACCGTGGTTCCCTACGCAACAGTTTGCAATGATGTAGGCGACAGAAGTAATCGTCAGTAGGCATGCGTTCTCTGCCAGAGGACGTACGGTTCAATGAGTCCAGGATCTACGGCTTACAGTGGATTCCGAACCATTACAAACATCCATGCTACCACCGGAATTCGATTCTGAAACTTGTGACACCAAGCACCATTGCCGAACCACCGAAATACATCCTTGCCACCGCCAGGATTCTAACCTAAAGCCAGTAGTACCAAACGCCAGAGAGCTAAACAATGGGCTATTAAGCCGATAGATATTGGATTGGAGAGAGAGAAATGTTTTATTCATATATTTACCTTACTGTGCTCCTGTTTTTTTTACTTAAGCAATTAATCAATACAAAAAGAGGCTAATTAATGAATTTTCTACCATGATAGAAAAATTAATGAGTGCTCATAGCTATCGTATTTAAAAGTAATATCCTATTTACAAAAACATCAAAAAAACTACCATAGCGTGACTTTCCCCAATCCACGAACTCTTATTATTTGTATACGTGTAAGAGTTTGGAACAATAAGGAGTTGATTTCTAGACCACCCTCTGTTGTTTCATGGCGATCAATTCCCGAGACATTGTTTATAATTACGCCCCACTCTTTATTTAATGATCCTCCATCGCTATGCCGTGTGCGGAGTAAATCAATCAACCTGTTTTCACGGACAGGATCTTCGCACTTTTCCAAAGGCCATATTGCTCGGTTAAAGATTTCCTGTCGTTCGGTCGGGTCGCTTAATAAATTTTAAACTCTTAGGAGTTGCTGTATCGATTTTCGATAGATTTCTATGAGACAATGAGAGGTTTTGAAAACCATGAATTTGAGATTCGACTGGGTTTGTTTCCTTAACGATTCGTTTGGTTTAGTTCTTAAATTGCATTGTACGGTGATCCCATTGGTAAAATGTAATAAAGAGAGGATGTAATAAAGAATAAAGAATATCTTATCATTGTTAGTTAACTTAGCTAGTTTGTATATTTAATTATAGAAAAAAAAGCAGATACTAGTTTGTTTTTATGAATTAGTGTTAGGTTGGGATTCACAGGAATATAAATGTTCCATTTTATTAAAAAGAGTAATTGGTTATTTTGGGGGGAAATCTGATTAGATTTTGGTAAATGATTAAAACAATGTACATAAAATTTAATTTTATGAAAAGTAAAACTTTTAACTATTATTTAGTTTATATAATTTATTTCACACTCAAAGATTAGAGCCGTTCATAGCATCACACAGGGACATATCTCCTGTAGAAAAGGGTACGGTTATCATGACACGAGGGGGGTTATCACTTTTCTTCAATCTTTTATTTTTCTTCCACTAATTTTTTTTTTTTTTGATTGTTCAGCTACAAATATTATTATTATTATTGTCACGACTCATTATCATCCTAAAAAAGTATTTTAAATATTGTAAACTGTTCGATGGAGCTAGGTCAAATTGGCCTTGTATCATTAAATATTAACCGAATCAATTTTTGTTAATAGTATGTCAGCCAGAATTTAAGATTCCCTATATACATAATTTATGTTATCCCTACAAAAGATATTACCGTAAAATATTCCATTTTTTAAATTGATATACTTACAGTAGATGCAATTAATGCTAAATAATATATTAAAATACGCAAACTTCTTTGATCATTATGCGATAGAAGAAAAAATTTCCATATTCCGAGAATGGCCACATCCTTTAATTTAAAATAAATCTCCATTATCTGCATAGCATCATCCAGTTTGTTTACGTCCACTCTTCATCACTCAGCAGTTGATTACTGTTGCAAATTCATTCTCTTATCTCCGTTCCATTCACAGTTGCGGTTACAGTATATGCATATTCGTATTTGTGTTACGTGCGCTGCAATGCACTTATTAAACATTACGTAAATCTCGGAACCGTATGTATTTGTGAGCAAACAACTTCAGAAATGAATATAAAACAAATCCATCATTAAATACCATGTATTAAAAATAATTACATGTAATATATCAACATATATCTTTTTCATTGGATCAATAGACCCTTGGTGGGCCATGGCCGTCTGCCTACTGGTAAATTTCGAGACAAGAGGTAGTAAAATGATTGTAGGAGACAACTTTACAATCATTTCAGATCGGAACCTACGGCTTAAAGGGGATTAAGTGCCATTATAATCCATGTGAATCCATAACTCCACCGGGACCAGAACGCGAAACCGGGGGCATCACCTGTGCCAATTTATTTATTTGCATACACACTGCCTTCAGAAGTCTGTACCACCTTGTTGTTAAAAGATTCAAGGTGCGTATGTGTTTTCGATGTTTTTGGGACATTCTAATGCAATAAATTATCTGTAAAATCATCGCGGAATACATTAATTACTAACAAATAGTTCCAGAATACGCTAACTTATCAGTGGGTTATACAAACTACAAATATATAAAAAACACATATTGTCATTATTTCCCCCTTTGTTTAGATTTATCCATCCAATTGATGATTCATCATCTTTTTTAGTCCATGGATCTGTTGAATCAGATATAGCATAATCCAAATTTGAGGTTTTTAACTCTTACCATCTCATTACATTACGTAAAATTATATAAAAACATAAAACTTCAATTACAACCTGAACGTGACATAAAATAAACCAGTATAGCGTATCCATTTATTTACGTAACACTACTACTAAAACGGGATATTACACAAAAAAGTATCTCGTGCAGAAAATATTTCTAAAAGAAATAGAAAAATTACTTCCTTGTTGAAATAGTAGAGCTTTGTTATTTTTGGTAAAGTGAGTCCCTCATACTCGAGTTCTCCCTTAAATTAATACTCTGCAAGCTGAAGAAAATCTTTCCAGTTGCTTCTGACAGGAAGATTAAGAGCTTCTTAAGTTGAAAGTTTCTCATTTCTCAAGAGTTGCTGTTTGATACTCTTTTATCGGATGCGTGGGGATGATAGTAAAGAATGGACGAGATGAATTATTCCATGCTATTTCATGACTTGATAACTTTAATATGCAGATTTCTTAGATACGTTAGGCCAATCTTTAATGCAGTGGAATTTCTGTCTTTCGTTATAAGGGGTACAACGATCAACTTTTATTTAGATTTTTGTATAGCTTGCGTTTGATGTGTAGAGAAACAATAACCTAATATTTTCTCCAGTATCCTGTAATCTATTACATCCAACTTTAGGTTTGGATACCATCATCCATTATCATTATACAATCTGGTATTTATTTCCCCGTTTACTTCACTAAACATGATTTGTACAAGCTAATTTTATCATGGATATATTTAAAATTATTTTACTCTTTGGGATTTTATTTATTCCATACTATTTCATGGCTTGATAACTTTAATATGCAGATTTCTTAGATACGTTAGACCAGTCTTTGATGCAAATTAATTACTATCTTTCGGTATATAAGTAGAATAACAAGCAATTCTTATTTCGCTTTTCGTAAACAGTTAGGTTATTTTTTTCAATGCACATTATACACTAACTCTTTACAAAAAACTAAATAAGAGTTGCTTGTTATACCACTTATATACCGAAAAATAGTAATTCCATTCCATTAAATATTGGTTTAACGTATCTAAGAAATCCGCATATTAAAGTTATCAAGCCATGAAATAGTATGGAATAAATAAAATCTCGAAGGGTAATGTAATTTTAAACAGATACATGTTAAAATAAGTTTGTGCAAATCATTTTTAGTGAATTAAATGGTAACATAATATCAGATGGTAAATGATAATGATAATGGTATACATAATGATACCCAAACCTGAAGTTGTTTGATTAGATTAAAATATATTGCAGAAAATAATAGTGTATAATAAGCATTGAAAAAATAAATTTTTATTTTTCTTAGTATTTTTTAATCTAATCATCCAACTTAGGTTTGTATACCATTATCATTATACCATCTGGTATTAATGACAACGTTTAATTCACTAAACATATTTGTCAAAACTGATTTTATCATGGATCTATTTAAAATTATTTTACCCTTTGAGATTTTATTTGTTCCATAATATTTCATGGCTTGATAACTTTAATATACAGATTTCTTAGATACGTTAGACCAACATTTAATGCAATAGAATTACTGTCTTTCGTTATATAAGTTGTATAATGAGCAACTCTTATTAGCCTTTTTGTAAATATTTTGCATATTAAGTGCATTGAAAGTATAACCTAATATTTTTTCCCATTATTTAGCTTTTGATACCATTATGGTTATTTAATGTCACTGTTCAATTCACTAAACATGTTTTATACAAATTTATTTTATTATGGATCTATTTAAAAATATTTTAACTTTGAGATTTAAGAAAAGAATCTGTATTTACATTTTAGATCGTTAACTATATCGACAGATCGTCCTTTTATCACCTTTTATCACAAGGGTGCACGTACTTTAACTTGTTTTCAAGCAGCACAGACAAAAACATGTAAACTTATTTTTTATTATATATATATATAATATAATAAAAATAAATATTATAACTTAATAAAGCACGTAAAGGACATATCATGCATGGCTATATATAGATTTGATGAATACTTTAGTATTTCGTTGAATTTTGGCGGTAATTAGGCATTTGTATTTATAGAATTTTTAATATTTATGTGATATATATTTGTTCACAAATTAGGTTTACCTATTCTTTTGCCTTATTTAGCAAAAAATTATGGATCTTTTTTGAAAACAATATATGATTGACTTTTTCCATGTGACTGTTTTTGACATTCTCTAAAATATATAATGAACTCTTGGAACAAACATTTGCTAATAGGTCTTTAATCAATAAAATGATAAATTGTGTAAAGATAATAAATAAAAACCTAACATAAAGACCATTCAATCTGTTAGGTGTGAATTTGACATAAATTCGCACTCTTTATTTTTATAAAATTCGGGTATTTTAAAATATATATGAACATAAATAAAATATTTCAAGTTCTCTAAATTGACCAAACGAATATAAGATTCGCTAAGAGGACCAAAGGATAAATATCTCCTAGAATCATTTGAACATCTTTGATATCATCATTTGAATCTAAAAAGGTGTATACATATTTCAAGTTCCCTGAGTGAATAAAAAAAATTTAAGGTTGCAATAAAGAAGCAAAGAAAAAATATCTCCTAGAATCATTTGAATATCTTGAATACCATCTTTATTCGTAATATCACCATTTGAATCTTAAAATGCGTATAAATATTTCAAGTTCCCTGAATGAACCAAAAGATTTAACGTTACATTAAGAGAACCAAAGAATAAATATCCCCTAGAATCATTTGAACTAACATTCTATGTATTTTATAACTTTTCCATCCCTTCAACATGTAGATGCCATACTGTTATTCAATCCAGCCTCCTCATACACAATTTCCCAACTACCTATCCCAGTGCGGAATAAAATCGTAATGGGTGAAATGGAAGAGAGACATTACATTACGATGCAGATGTTTTCGGGCCAATCAGCCTGAAAGCCTTCCAGGCCTACTGAAAGCGATGTTCCTTGGCAGATTTTTATTCCCAGTGCCCATGCATGTCCCGCTGCCACACCCCCCGCCCGGAGATTTGATGGACGCCTCCAAGTAATTCACCTGCAAACTGTCAGTGGTGGTGAGCTGTCTCGTGTATCAAAGTGAATTGGTGATGTTCAATTCCCGAGGAAGAAGGACATGGGAGTTATTTCTTCGCTTTTTGAATTGGTTCTAGTGGATTGGATTTTGAGTCCATTTGAGGCAAAGGTGCAAGAGTGTGTGTGGTGATGGATTGGTTTGGATTGGAACAGGTTTATTTGTGATGCTTGCAAGGCAGCATTTTTTTTTTTTTTTTTTTTTGATGCTTTTGTGATGTTTGCTATGGCAAGAAAGTTTAAAGTGATTGTTAAACTTGTTTAATATTTATTCTAACCTTCACAATGTTTTTGTCTATTTTTGCTGTGGCAAGAAAGTTTAAAGGATTGTTAAGCTTGCTTAATAATTTTTACCTGGACAATGTTTTTGTCTATTTTTGGTGTGTCAAAAAAGTTTAAGGCATTGTTAAACTTGTTTAATATTTATTTTAACCTGGACTATGTTTTTGCCGAGACAGATTCTGTAATGGAATTTTGTAGCTTTTTACTATTAATTTAACTTCATTTAGGCTTGTCATCAATCATTAATATATTATTTCTTTTCATGTAAGATTATTTGTTTCTGATTCATTGGGATTTGAGATCATTTAAAGTGAGGTGCAAAAGTATGTGATGATGGATTGATTTAGATTGGAATAGTTTTAAAGACAATATTTTTTGAATATATTTTATGTGTGTTATATTTTATGTGGATTGAATTTTGAGTCCATTTGAGGCAAAGTGTGTGTGTGTGTGGTGATGGATTGGTTCGGAGTGGAAAAGGTTTATTTGTGATGCTTGCAAAGTAACATTTTTTTTTTTTGATGCTTTTGTGATGCTTGCTGTGGCGAGAAAATTTAAGAGATTGTTAAACTTGTTTAATATTTATTTTAAACTGGACTATGTTTTTGCTGAGACAGACTCTGTAAGGGATTTTTGTTGCTACTTTCAATTTGGTAGCTACTATTGTAATTTGGTAGCTACTATTGTAATTTGGTAGCTATTGCTACTATTTTTTGTAGCTACTATTGTAATTTGGTAGCTATTGCTACTATTTTTTTGTAGCTACTATTAATTTAACTTCATTTAGGCTTTCCATCAATCATTAATGTATTACTTCTTTTAATTTCAAGATTATTTGTTTCCGGTTGATTGGGATTTGAGATCATTTAAAGTGAGGTGCAAAAGTATGTGATGATGGATTGATTTAGATTGGAATAGCTTTAAAGACAAACTTTTTTAATATGCTTTATGTGCGATATGTTTTATTGGATTGGATTTTGAGTCCATTTGAAGCGAAGGTGCAAGAGTGTGTGTGTGGTGATGGATTGGTTTGGATTGGAACAGGTTTATTTGTGATGCTTGCAAGGCAACATTTTTTTTTTTGTTGATGCTTTTGTGATGTTTGCTATGTCAAGAGAGTTTAAAGAGATTGTTAAGCTTGTTTAATATTTATTTTATGTTTTTTACGTAGACATTGTTTTTCCTGGGACTGACTCTGTAAGGGATTTTTGAAGTTAGTTGCTGTTAATTTAACTTCATTTAGGCTTGCCATCAATTAGTAATATATTATTTCCATTCAATTTGAGGATTATTAATTTTTAGTTATTTGGGATTTGAGACAATTTGAAGCGAGGTGCAAACTTGTGTAATAATGGATTCATTTAGATTAGAATAGCTTTAAAGACAATATTTTTTGAGGATTGGAATTTGAGTCCATTTGAGGAAAACGTGCAAAAGTGTATGGTGATCTATTCGCTTTCATTGGAACAGGTTTATTTGTGATGCTTGCAAGGCAACATCTTTTTAATGCTTTTGTGATTTTTGCTTTGGCAAGAAAGTTTAAGGGAGTATTAAACTTGTTTAATATATATTTTAAACTGGACTATGTTTTTACAGAGACAGATTTTGTAATGGATATTTGTAGCTAGTTACTATTGATTTAGGTTCATTTATTATGGCAATTATTAATGTATCATTTCCTTTCAATTTGAGGATTGTTTGTTTCTTGTTGATTGTGATTTAAGACCATTTCAAGCAAGGTGCAAAAATAGCGGATGATTGATTGGTTTAAATTGGAATAGCTTTCAAGACAATATTTTTTTAATATATTTCGATTGTGACAAATTCAAGGGAATATTAAATTTCTTCCATACTTATTTTAACCTTGAATAAAATTTTGACTTGGCAAACACCGTAGCAAATTTCTGTAGCTAGTTACTACTCATTTAATTTTATTTAGGTGTTTAGGTTAATTATTATTTAAGTGTTAGTTATATTCCAGTATATAGTTAGCCCATTACATGTCTTATTTTATTTTTTAATTTATTTATTGTTTACTGGATTTAAAGACTATTTGATTCAACGTACAAGAGTGCGTGGCAAAGGAATTATATTGATCATTTGAAAAAAAAAAACTTTCATATTTTTCTTTTGCATCCATGCATTACTTACCATTCTGTGTCGACCATTTTTTAAAATATTGAATTTTAAAACCGAATGAATCATTTTGAAAGGTCCTGCAGTATTTGGATATTTAAACTGTTTGGTTTCCAACTCAATTTAACTGGATTCTGTAGAAAAAAAAATAAATGGAGTTAATAAAACTTGACGCGTAAAGGAGATTTTGGAAAACGGATTTGAAAAAGAGCGAAATTTTTGAAAAGTGTGCGAAAATCCAAACTTTTAAAAGACTTTTTTTGTCCCCCCCCATTTCAATGAAGGCAGGTTTTGAAGAAAAATCCAGTCGTTATTCAATATTTCCACAAAGTCAGACTTTAGAGGGGAGTTTATAATATTGTGAGGATAGGCATTTTTTTCCCCAACATTTTCACCCGCTTTGATTATGGGGGTGAGGGGGAATTGAGATCCCTCAAGCGATAACGAAGATTTTTTTTTTTCTCTATACTCGTAAATATTCCTCCAACCCCAAAAGAAACTGTTTCCAAACAGGGAAAAGTCAAGTAAAAAGTTTTTTTCTGCGTGAATTTTTTGGCAGATATAGGGAATAAGATATTTTTTTCCCTAAAGAAAGGTTTTATAAGCAAAGCGTTTAAACGTCACAGCGCATGCACCAGATTTGTCTTTTTATGTTGCCGCCATCGAATTTTTACTTCTTCAAATCAAAGCGATAAAATAAATTTTCATCACTGATAGTTGATGTGCGTAAAATGAATCGGTGGCAGAAATTTTATGGCCACTCAATATTTATTATGGGATCACCGTATGCTCTGTGAACACACTTCAGTGTTTTTTTTAAACAGTCGGATGGAAATCGAAAGATGCTACACGGTAAATCATGGTTTACAAATATGGAAGTCATTTGTATACGTATCATGTGACACCAAGATCATGCATTTTTACTTGTGTTGCGAATTATTAACTGAGTAGTAAAACTACTAAGCACTGCTTGCTGAATAATGTGGATGCTGATAATTGATTATTTGTTTTTTGGTTACAATAAATTAAGTGTTTCTTACTGTAGAAAGGATATATTATTTATTATCTACTAGTAATGAATGAGAATAACTGATTCTTCAAAAACATTTATGACTATCGTAACGAACCATATGACACCAAGGCGATAATTTACTACTTATGTTGTGAATTATTAACAGAGTAGTAAGCTAGTAAATATTGCTTGATATTTAATGTAGATGCGGATAATCAATTATATCTATTTTGATAAATGTGTTGTTGTTGTTTCTTATCCCACTTGGCTGGCCAAGCCCACGAGCCCATATGGACTCATGATTGAAGGGGAAGGAAGCAGCTTCTGTTGTGATGGAGCACCCGTAGGTAGAAGCCTGACTTTTGCTCCGTGACGCTCTTACAGTCATAGAAAACCGGGACCTACGGCTTAAAGTGGATTCCGAACCACTACAAACATCCATGGCACCGCCGGGATTCGAACCCGAAACCTGTGGCACCGAGCGCCAGAGCGCTAGACACTCGGCCATTCAGGTCCCAAATTTGCCAACGGCACGCAGTGTTCCCAGGTGGTCACCCACCCAAGTACTGACCGCGCCCAATGATGCTTGATTTCGGTGATCTAACAAGAACCGGTATATTCAGCATGGTACGGCCGTTGGCATTTTGATAAATGTAAATTAAGTATTTATTTTTTTTTTTTTACTGTAGAAAGGATAAAATATCTCATTTATTATTTTCTAATAATAGGTTAGAATAAGTAATTTTTCAAAAACATATATGTCTGTTGTAAAGAACTATATGACAGCAAGCCGTTATTTTACTACTTACGTTGAGAAGTATTAGTTGATTAGTAGAACTACGTATCGCTGTTTAAGTTAAATGTTAATAAATGATTTTTTGTCTTTTCATCAAAATAAATTAAGTGTTTTTTTTTATCGTAGAACAGATGTCTATTTTTTACTTATCTTCTAATAAGAGATGAGAATAAAAATTAATATACAAATCATTGTTCAAAAATATGTACGGCTATCTTAACAAGTAACGGTTATAAAAAAAAGGAAACTTTCATATTTTCCTTTTGTATTCATGCCTTACCTACTATTCTGTGTCGTGCATAATTGAAAATATTGAATTTTGAAATCGAATGATTCATTTTGAAAAGCGCTGTAGTATTTGAATATTTTAACTGTTTGGTTTCCAACCCAATTTAACTGGTTTTGGGGAAAGAAAAAATAACTGGAGTTAATAAAACTTGACGCGCAAAGGAGATTTTGGATACCGGATTTGAAAAAGAGCGCAATTTTTGAAAAGTGTGCAAAAATCCAAGCTTTTAAAAGACTTTTTTCTCCCCCCTTTTTCAATGAAGGCAGGTTTGGGGGAAAAAGCCAGTCGTTATTCAATATGTCCACAAAGTCAGGCTTTAGCAGGGAGTTTGCTGGGGAATCCATACAAAAAGGCTTATAATATTGTGATGATAGGGATTTTTTCCCCCAACTTTCTCAACCCACTTTGATTATGGGGGAGCAGGGGGGTGGAATTGAGATCCCTCAAGCGATAAGGGGTATTTTTTTTTCTAGGGACTCGTAAATATTCCTCCAACCCCAAACGAAACTGTTTCCAAACAGGGAAAAGTCAGAAAAAAGTTTTTTTCAGTGCGTATTTTTTGGCAGTTTAGGGAATAAGATATTTTTCCTTAAAGGAAGGTTTTATAAGCAAAGCGTTTAAACCTAACAGCGCATGCGCATGAATTCTCTTTTTATGTTGCCGCCATCGAATTTTTACTTTTCCAAATCAAAGCTATGAAATAAATTTTCATCACCGATAGTTGCTGTGCGTAAAATGAATCGGTGGCAGAAATTTTATGCCCACTGAATATTTATTATGCGAATAATTTATGCTCTCTGAACGCACTTCAGGGTTCTTTCTGAACAGTTGGATGGAAAACGAAAGTTGCTACACAGTAAATCAGGGTTTAGGAATATGCAACTCATTTGTCACGTATCATGTGACACCAAGATGATTCGTTTTTACGTGTGTTGTCAATTATTAACTGAATAGTAAAGCTACTAAGTACTGATTGCTGAATCGTGTTGATGCAGATAGTTGATTGTTTGTGTTTTGATCAAAATAAATTAAGTGGGGTTTTTTTATGGTAGAAAGCATGAATTATATTATTTATTATCGGCTAATAATAGATAAGAATAAAAATTGATCTAAATATCCTTCTTCACAATAGATAGATAGATGATATAGTTCGTTAGATATGTTATGTTAACGAACCATATGATACCAAGGTGATATTTTACTTACGTTGAGAATTATTAATTGAGTATTAAAAGTAAGTATCGTTGTTTATTTTAGATGTTAATAACTAAATGTTTGTTTTTTGATCAGAATAAAGTAAGTGGGTTTTTTTCTATTGTAGAACGGATACGTATTTTTTATTATCTTCTAATTATAAATGAGAATAAAAATTGATCTACAAATTTATATCTGGAATGTCTATCTTAACGAAGAAATAACGATTATAAACAGAAAACTTTCATATTTTTCTTTTGTATTCATGCATTACTTACCATTGTGCGGCGACCATTTTTGAAAATATTGAATTTTGAAATCGTATCAATCATTTTGAAAAGCCCTATAGTATTTGGATATTTAAACTGTTTGGTTTCCAACTCTATTTAACTGGTTTCAGGAAGAAAAAAAATAACCGGAGTTAATAAAACTTGACGATTAAAGGAGATTTTGGATACCGGATTTGAAAAAGAGCGCAATTTTTGAAAAGTGTGCAAAAATCCAAACTTTTAAAAGACTTTTTTTCTCCCCACTTTTTCAATGAAGTCAGGTTTAGGGAAAAAGCCAGTCGCTATTCAATATTTCCACAAAGTAAGGCTTTAGCAGGGAGTTTGCTGGGAAATCCATACAAAAAGGCTTATAATATTGTGACAATAGGGATTTTTTTCCCCCTACTTTCTCAACAAACTTTGATTATGGGGGCAAAAATTGAGATCCCTCAAGCGATAATAGTGACTTTTTTTTTGGGGGGGGAATCGTAAATATGCCTCCTACCCCAAAAAGAAACTGTTTCCAAACAGGAAGAAGTCAGAAAATTTTTTTTTCTTTGTGTATTTTTTAGCAGATATAGGAAAAAGTATATTTTTTTTCCCTAAAGAAAGGTTTTATAAGCAAAACGTTTAAACTCCACAGCGCATGTGCGGGATTTCCTTTTTATGTTGCTGCCATTGAATTTTTACTTGTCCAAATCAAAGCGATAAAATAAATTTTCATCACTAATAGTTGCTGTGCGTAAAATGAATGGGTGGCAGAAATTTTATGGCCACTCAATATTTATTATGCGATACATTTATGCCCTCTGAACGCACTTCAGTGTTCTTTCTGAACAGGGGATGGGAAACGAAAGTTGCTGCACACTAAATCATGGTTTAGAAATATTCGAGTCATTTGTCACGTATCATGTGACACCGAGATGATGCATTTTTACTTGTGTCTCGAATTATTAACTGAGTAGTAAAAGTACTAAGTACTGCTTCTTGTTTAGTGTAGAAGCTCATAATTAAATATTTGTCTTCTGATTAAAATAGTTTATGTGGCTTTTTTTTTACTGTAGAAAGGGTTATTTATATTATTTATTATCTTTTAATAATAAATGAGAATAATCATGCTCCAAAAACATTTATGTCTATCGTAACGAAACATATGACACAGATACTTTACTACTTATGTCACGAATTATTATCTGAGTTGTAAAACTACTATTTATTGCTTGGTTAGTACAGATGCTTTTGTTGTTTATGTTGAATAAATTAGTTAGAATTTATTGTTTGTGCTTTATACAAAATAAGTTACGAAATTTATTATTTAAACGCGTTTTTTATTGTAGAAAGATTCTATATTATTGATTAAAATAATATTATTTATTATCTTAAAATTCTTCCCGATGCTCACTCTATTTTGGTTTTACTCTGTGCTTGCAACTTCATTTACGAAATACTAGTTGACCCAAATGACGCAAAATTCCTCTACTGTCCAGTGCGACTGCCAAATTCTTGATACCCGTTCGCCAAACACACTTTCGATGCTGCCAAAATGCATTAGTGTCGATGGTCGCCATTTTGAGCATTTATTGCAAACATTGATTCAAGCACTTTGCAATGTTGTTATGAATAAGCAATGCTTTTTTATGTCTAATTTTTTGTGTTGGTTTCTCAATGGTCACTTCCAATCCTACATTCCATTAAAAATGTATGTTTAAATGAGCTGTAACACCCTCTAAAATTTGCCTCATGACCATTTAATTCCCCTATATTTTAACTATCAAAAGACCATACTCAATGTATCCCAATAGATATCTCAATTCAACGTTTTATTGCTCAAAACGAATCCCCGAATCATATCAAAGTACAATCATACCGGTATAAAAATAATCTTCAACCAATCTGTCCAATAGCTTAATGAAAATCGATGGTACAGGTGTACCTACTATCAGATACTTCGACAAATAAATGAACCGAGACTGAAACATAAGAAAAGAATAGCGATAAACTTACAGTGCTATATTTTTTATAGAAGAGAGCCATTATGATATTGCAAAAATACCATTCGGCTACCAGAAAAAAAAAGGAAACAAAAATTGGGAAGAAAATTTATTTCTTGTCCAACATAATTATTCGATCGGGAGAATACAGAATAACTTTCAGTCAAACATACAATATTCAATATTTCCATTCAGTAGTTAATACTAACTATAAAGAAGTTGTGATAATTTTTTTTCTGCACTTTTTACTGTAGCAACCACCATCCTAACGAAGGAATCAATAATATTAATCAGACGAAATGGAACAAGTTCAATATTGTCTTAACGAGATAAATCAATAGCATAACACGCATTGCTATAACAGCTTTTTAAATTTTATGGAATAAATTTTAAAAAGA
Organism: Caerostris darwini; assembly: GCA_021605075.1. Classification (NCBI taxonomy): domain Eukaryota; kingdom Metazoa; phylum Arthropoda; class Arachnida; order Araneae; family Araneidae; genus Caerostris; species Caerostris darwini. The sequence goes on from BPLQ01012298.1 coordinate 327,468, forward strand.
GCAGCTTCTAGACAACTAGAAAAAAGAAACAGAAACAGTTTCATTGGGTTGACATGCATACATAAATTTATAATTAAAGCTATGGATTATTTATCATCTTTCTTATTTTTTTGCATTTTATTATTTAAAAGAAGTGGTTTCATGTTCGCTTTGAATATATCATGAACTTAATATTTAATTGGGGCTTCATTGCTAAGTAACTAGCGCTCTCAATCTCGGTGCCACATGTTTCGGGCTGAACCCTAGGCGGTGCCGAGGTTGTTTGTAGTGGTTCGAAATCCACCTTAAACAGTAGGTCCCGGTCTAATATGATTGTAGAACGTTGGAAATAGGGCTGACAGACATATACTGTAAAAAGAAAACACCTACTGTCCCGAAATCTGACAGATGGTAGACGCATTGACCCACCATGGGTCTGTTGCGCGAATGAAAAAAATATTTAATTAATCGATTTTCATTACATATTATTAATTTATATAACATATTAGAAAGATCTATTAATATATGCTATTAATAGAGGATATTCATAAGGTCTCTTTCTTCTTCAATGGCTCAACAACCCCATGGTGTGCCAAGGCCATCTATCTTTTTTTTGCAGATTGAGCTGTTTTTTTAAGGGGTAGGGTTGTCAGCCGTACGCCCTAAAGTCACATTTGACCGGGACCTACATTTAAAGTGGATTTCGAACCCTTACAAACGTCCATGGTACCATCGACAATCGAATCCGAAATCTGTTGTCAAATCTGTCCAAATAAAACATATGAAATAAATTGTAAGACAAATAACTATCAGTTGTCAAGATGTAGATCGCGGATGAAAGCAAACTAGAAACAATTCATTTTCTGATAGATATAAATTATTTAAAAATTGAAATCTCTGATTATTTTTTCATCTTTATTTTGTATCATCTATTTTGTAAAATTAATTCAAATAAAACTTTGTTTCATTTTTACCACCTAAAACTCAACTGAAGTTTGATTTAATCTTTTAGCTATCAATACCGTTTCTAAATTTCATCAATATCTATAATTTTGTACTCAATTCTTACGGAAACAGGATCGTCAATCTGCCATTATAACTCAACGAAAATCCATTAGTTGCAGAAACAACATTCTACGCGACAACGATTAAACCCTCCCAAATCCACATAGAAACACACAACTGTCACAACGCCATACACAATGTATCCCTTCCGATCACTCCTTCAGACAGACATAAAAAACGAATCCACAATCCAAACCACAGTCATTTCTGGAAGGAATAATATAAAAGAAAAAAAACTTTTCCGATTGGATGTTCCTTCCGTGTTGTGCAGGAATTGGGTTCCAACAGCTGAGACAAAAATGATGACGGTCCCACACAGACACAGATAAGTCCACCTTGACAAAATCGAATCAAGACAGAAACGTCCAAGAAGGAAGATCTTGAAATAGTGTTCCTTTTTCCAGTGTCTTTCAAAGGAGAGGGCCATCCACAACTGACAAATGGCACAGCCGACATCAGGAGTTGGTCCAATCGATGCTTCCGCCTCGTCAGCTGCGATTTTCTTGTCCTTTTCCTTTACCGTTTTCTTGGTGAAGAACATATCTCGGAGCTGTAGATCTCGTTATAAAAAGGAAGTATGAGCTGGTTGTTAGCGATGCCCTTTTTTCGGATGTACTTTCTTAACGCCTTCTTCATCTATTTCTGTCTTCTTTTTTTTTTCCGCACCAGATTTTACGTGTTTTTTGTCATTCTATCTTTGTTTTCTCTCAAGACAGATTAAGTAAGGGTTTTTCTGTTTTTGTTTAGTATACTTCTTCTATGTCTTTCCAATTATTTTAACTGTCTTCATAAATTGAATATAGTGTCATCAATCACATCATTTAAATCATTACCATTCCGTTTACTTACAACTTTTTTAATAAATAATAATAAAAAAAATTGTTTACATTTAAATTTATAATTTTTTCTTGTATCATGGTTGTCTTTCTTGGAAAACTGGGAATAGTTCTTTCTTTCCAAAGAATTATCCATCTATTATCTGCAGCGTGTTGAATCATATCGTGTTTAAGAATTTTCTTAAGACACTTAAAGACGACACGACAGGGCATGAAGAAAAAAATTTCCACCGATTTTTCCCATCCAAATTGGCTCGACGGGGTGTATGTGTTTTCCACTAACAGTGTCATGACTGTGGAATAACTTGGAAGTCATTTTTTCAGTCAAAACACCAAAACAATCAAGCAAATTGAACACTACATTTGGTTTAATGTGCGACTCATGCCAAATACGTTGTAATTTCAATTCAAAATATAACTGGCACCCGTATTACCTTTCTTTATGCTGCTTACAGCACCATCTATTAATGCACTTTGCAACCTTTTTTTGAAGATCTCCAGTTCAAATTTGAACTCGTTGTAACTAGTGGTTCTTTTTTACAGCATTTTGAAAGTGGGACAATAATTATAATCGCCCTGTATATACGAGAATTTGAACATTTCAGTTAAAAAAAAAAAAAAAAAAAAAAAAAAAAAAAGCCATCCCTTCTTTTCTTTGAGAAAAAATAAACAAACCAATAGTATAAAAGGCCCAAAGTCAAATTGAAGCAGCTATGCTCTCAGAGAGAATAAATCAATAAAAGCAATTTCAGAATCCCACAAACCCTGCGTTATTTTTCTACATGCTGAACTCAGAAGTTTGTATTATTCTCAAATATTTGTGAATGATATACCAGAGGATGCCAGCTCATTTTTTAAGCACGTGGATAAAAAATGCTTCGCTGCCAGATTCTCTCAGACAAAGTTTTGCATCGTTTGCAAAGCCAACGCGGTTCTGCGAGCTCGTGATCTATTAAAGAGGGAAAAAAATAATATAATAATTCGATAAGAAGTAGGCAGAAACTGGCAACAAAAAAATGACACGCGGATGCAGCGTTTATTGTTGACATTCTTTGACAAACGACGTTCGAAAGAGACAAACGATAAAACTGTAAGAGAGATAAACAACAGCGAGTGTTCCAAATGCAGGTGATCATTAATAATTCTTTCTCCGATACCAAACGATAAAAAAAAATATTGTTGTTGTAATAGGGTTCAAAAATGTCTCGGTATAAATGATTTTTCTCAAAGTGACAAATTTTGTTAATGAATGTTATTTTGTGTTGGTATTCGTCGTTTTTCTGTTCCATTAATGCTGAAATAAATTATAACAAATATTTCACGCATTTATGTTTGTTTCCAATAAGAAGTAGTTTTTTTATCGTTCTTCCACAGCTTTTAATATTTGAGGGCCAATTAATTGTTTGCATATTTATTTCTGTTTTAATTACTTGTTTTTAAATTATATTGCGATATTCTAATTAAAGAAGAACAAGAATTGTTCATTGTCCAGAAAATAAATAGGTTTTTAATTATATTTGGATTTTAATTATTATTGGTATTTTTATTTCAAGAAAACATTTATTTTTAAATTCTTTTTAGCTGCAAAAATTTATAACGAAAATACTTTATAATTTTGAGAATAAAAAAAAAAAAGAATAATCGGTAACTCATCTTTTTACGATTTTATTCGTAATGATTCATCATATTCTTTACCTAATTAATATTAATATCCTTCCAGAGTTATAATTTCGTTTAAAAATATCATTTACAGCCGAATTTACTTTCTTTACGCCACTTAAAGCGCCATGCATTAATAAAGTTTGGAATTTTTTTGATGCCGTACCGTTTCCCCCTTCTTCAAGTATCTTCAGTTCAAATTTGAACTCATTGCGACAAGTGGTTCTATTTTACAGCATTTTGAAACTGGGACTTTAATTATAATCGCACTATATATATGAAATTTTAACATTTTGGTTAACATTAAGTCAACTTAAAAAGTTATATGTTTTATTTTTTGAAAATTTTTAGAAAACTTACACGCTTGAAATAGCATGTGCCACTAAATAAATCCAATTAAAAAAGTCCTTCCTTACTTCTTTTGAGAATAAAATAAACAAACCAATAGTATAAAAGGCCCAAAGTAAAATTGAAGCAGCTATGCTCTCAAAGAGAATAAATCAATAAAAGCAATTTCAGAATCCCACAAACCCAGCATTATTCTCTACATGCTGAACTCCAAAGTTTGCATTATTCTCAAATACTTGTGAATGATATACCGAGAGATTCCAACTCATTTTTTAAGCACGTGGGTAAAAAATGCTTCGCTGCCAGATTCTCCCAGACAAAGTTTTGCATCGTTTGCAAAGTCAACGCGGTTCTGCGAGCTCATGATCTATTAAAGGAAAAAAATAATAATATAATAATTCGATAAAAAGTAGGCAGAAACTGGCAACAAAAAAAATGACACGCGGATGCAGCGTTTATTGTTGACATTCTTTGACAAACGACGTTCGAAAGAGACAAACGATAAAACAGTAAGAGAGATAAACAATAGCGAGTGTTCCAAATGCAGGTGATCATTAATAATTCTTTTTCAGATACCAAACGATAAAAAAAAAGATTCTTGTTATAATAGGGTTCAAAAATGTCTCGGTATAAATGACAAATTCAGTGACAAATTTTGTTAATGAATGTTATTTTGTTTTGGTACTAGTCGTTTTTCTGTTCCATTAATGTTAAAATAAATTAGAACAAATATGTCATGCATTTATATTTATGTTTCCAATAATAAAACTTTTTTTATCGTTCTTGCACAGCTTTTAATATTTGAGGGCTAATTAATTATTTGTATATTTATTCATTTTTAAGTATTTATTTTTAAATTAGCAAGCGATATTCTAGTACAAGAATTCTTGATTTCTTGTTCATAAAATAAGTAGGGTTTTTAATTATTATTTCAGGAAAAAAAAATTTTTAATTCTTTTTAGCTGCAAAAATTTATAACAAAAATAGTTTATGATTATGATTATGAATTTATAACGAAAATAGTTTATTTAATTCATCCTATTCTTTATTTAGTTAATATTAACATCCTTTCAGAATTGTAATTTCGTTTCAAAATATCACTGACATCCGAATTTATTTCCTTTTTGCCACTTTGAATGCCCTCTATTAATACACTTTGGATGTATTTTTTCTTATCGTACCGTTTCTCTCTTCTTCAATATCTTCAGTTCAAATTTGAACTCATTTTGACGAGTTCTGGGATGGTTCTTTTTTTCCAGCATTTTGAAAAAGAGATTTTCATTATAATCACCCTGTATATAAACATATATGAAATTTTAACATTTAAGTTAACGTTAAGTCAACTTAAAAAGTTATGCTTTTTATTTTTAGCAAAATTTTAGAAAACTTACACCACAAATGCACGCTTGAATAACGTGTATAACTAAAAAAATATCGAAATTAAAAAAGTCATTCCTTACTTCCTTTGAGAAAAAATAAACAAGCCAATAGTATAAAAGGCCCAAAGTAAAATTGAAGCAGCTATTCTCTGAGAGAATAAATCAATAAAAGCAATTTCAGAACCCCACAAACATAGCATTATTTCTCTACATGCTGAACTCCAAAAGTTTGCATCATTCTCAAATACTTGTGAATGATATACCGAGAGATTCCAACTCATTTTTTAAGCACGTGGGTAAAAAATGCTTCGCTGCCAGATTCTCCTAAACAAAGTTTTGCATCGTTTGCAAAGTCAACGCGGTTCTGCGAGCTCGCGATCTATTAAAGGGAAGAAAAAAATAATATAATAATTCGATAAAAAGTAGGCAGTAACTGGCAACAAAAAAAAATGACACGTGGATGCAGCGTTTATTGTTGACACTCTTTGACAAACGACGTTCGAAAGAGACAAACGATAAAACAGTAAGAGAGATAAACAATAGCGAGTGTTCCAAATGAAGGTGATCATTAATAATTCTTTTTCCGATACCAAACGATAAAAAAAGAAAGATTCTTGTTATAATGGGGTTCAAAAATGTCTCGGTATAAATGATTTTTCTCAAGTGACAAATTTTGTTAATGAATGTTATTTTGTTTTGGTATTAGTCGTTTTTCTGTTCCATTACGACTGAAATAAATTAGAACAAATATTTCATGCATTTTTATTTATGTATCTCCAATAAGAACAAGTGTTTTTATCGTTCTTCTACAGCTTTTAATATTTGACGGCCAATTAATTATTTGTCTATTTATTCCAGTTTTAACCCTTTATTTTTAAATAAGTATGCGATAGGCAAGTACGAGAATTCCTGAATTTCTAGTTCAGAAAATAAATAGGTAGGTTTTTGATGATTATTGTAGCATTGCAATTTTTTATTTCATAAAATCATTTTTTTTTAAATCTAGCTGCAAAAATTTAGAACGAAAATACTTTATAATTTGGAGAATACAAAAGAAAGAATAATTGGTAACTCATTTTTTTACTATTTTATTCTTAATGATTCACCATATTCTTTATTTAAGTAACATTAATATTCTTCCAGAATTGTAATTTCGTTTCAAAATATCAGTGACAGCCGAATTTACTTTCTTTATGCCACTTACAGCGAGATCTATTTATACACTTTGGAACTTTTTTGATGTCGTACCATTTAAACCTTCATGAAGTATCTTCAGTTCAAATTTGAAATTATGACGAGAGATTGTTTATTTACAGTATTTTGATAGTTGGGTTTTAATTATAATCCCCCTGTATATAAGAAATTTTAACACTTGAGTTAACATTAAGTCAACTTAAAAAGCTATATGTTTTATTTTTTGTAAATTTTTAGAAAACTTACACGCTTGAAATAACATGTGTCACTAAAAAAATCGAAAAAAAATTAAAAACGTCATTCTTTATTTTCTTTGAGAAAAAATATACAAACCAATAGTATAAAAGTGCCAAAGTAAAATTGAAGCAGCTATGCTCTCAAAGAGAATAAATCAATAAAAGCAATTTCAGAATCCCACAAACCCAGCATTATTCTCTACATGCTGAACTCCAAAGTTTGCATTATTCTCAAATACTTGTGAATGATATACCGAGAGATTCCAACTCATTTTTTAAGCACGTGGGTAAAAAATGCTTCGCTGCCAGATTCTCCCAAACAAAGTTTTGCATCGTTTGCAAAGTCAACGCGGTTCTGCGAGCTCGCGATCTATTAAAGGGAAGAAAAAAATAATATAATAATTCGATAAAAAGTAGGCAGTAACTGGCAACAAAAAAAATGACACGTGGATGCAGCGTTTATTGTTGACACTCTTTGACAAACGACGTTCGAAAGAGACAAACGATAAAACAGTAAGAGAGATAAACAATAGCGAGTGTTCCAAATGAAGGTGATCATTAATAATTCTTTCTCCGATACCAAACGATAAAAAAAAATTATTGTTCTTATAATAGGGTTCAAAAATGTCCTGGTATAAATGATTTTTCTCAAGTGACAAATTTTGTTAATGAATGTTAGTTTGTTTTGGTATCAGTTCGTTTTTCTGTTCCATTAATGCTGGAATAAATTAGAACAAATATTTCACGCATTTATATTTATGTTTCCAATAAGAACAGGTTTTTTTTATCGTTCTTCCACAGCTTTTAATATTTGTGGACTAATTAATTATTTGTAAATTTTTTCCTGTTCTAAGTGTTTATTTTTAAATTGTTTTGTGATATTCTAGTACAAGAGTTCTTGATTTTATTTAAAAAAATAAACAGGTTTTTGATTATTATTGTAGTGTTGTAATTTTTTATGTCATGAAAGCATTTAATTTTGAATTCTAGTTGCAAATATTTATAACAAACGTACTTCATGATTCTGAGAATGAATAAGAAAGAATAATCAGTAATTCATTTTTTGTTTCAATTTTATACTTAATACATCATATTCTTTATTTAATTAATATTTCTAACGGTCCTTCATAATTTTATTTTAATACTACATAATTTTGTGAATAAATAAGAAAACTCATTAATAAAAGTAACGTATTATTTTTATGATTCTATTCTTATTCATATTATTCTTTAATTAATTAATATTACTAATGTCCTTCATGATTCTGAGAATAAATAAGAAAGAATAATCAGTTATTCTTTTACGACTTTCTTAATGGTGCATCATATTCTTTAATTAATTAATGTTACTAATCGTCCTAAATAATTTTGTTTTAATATTTCATGATTTTATAAATAAATACGAAAGAATAATTATTAACTTATTTTTTTACGATTTTATTTTTAATGATACATCGTATTCTTTATATAATTAGTATTACTAATGGTCCTTCATGATTTTGTTTTAATTATTTATGATTTTGTGAGTAAATAAGAAAGACTAATCACCAACTCAGTTTTTTACGAATTTATTCTTAATGTTACATCATATTCTTTAATTAATTATTATTAATCATGATTGATTTAAAAATCCTTGTAGTAACTTTCATAAAAAATTTTTACGCAATACTTTCAAGAAAACAGTCAAATATATATATGCATTTACCAATTGATTTATTAAAATACATTTACAGTATTGAAATTGAAAAGTAGTATTAAAAAAAACAATTAATGATCAATTTTTTGCAGAATGATAGCAAAATAATTATATTAAATTTTACAATCTTTTGCATATTTTATATAGTCAGAATTTCTATTAATATTGTAATATTTCGGCCTATATTAGACCTATGACTGCATCAAGAAAAGGAGCTACTTTCTGATCAAAAGTGCACGATTAAATCACAACTATAGTTCACTTCAAGGCCGGTGATTTTCAGAGTTCTCGAGTCTACGTCGATTCTAATTGCCTGATTTGCGGTAGATCTTAATTATAACATAGCGTTATACACGAAACCACAAGGGGTTCACTTTGGAAACAGGAGGAAAAAAGAAAAACAACACTTCTGGCCCACTCCTCTCAGGAATCTCTCATTTCTTCTCCAAAAACCTCTCTTTAAGACAATTCATCAAGAGGGGAGGGGGTCAGCTTCCCTCACTTCTCATTGGAGTAGACATTTCTCAACTTGTGATCGATCACCAATCACAATGGAACAACTCATGATATAGTTCATATTCAATTTGTAGTTGTTTCGTCCTAAGGTCTGTCTTCCTAACCTGCCTGTGAAGGTTGCACAGACATTCGTTAATTTCAGGCGTCCATTATACATGATATTGAATATCTGTTATCCGATTTGAGTAACAGGCTATTCTCATTATTGCAAAACACCAATTGCATGTAATATTAATTATAATTGAATTATAATTATAATTTCATTTAACTACGTACAATAATGCTTGTCTGCAATCAAATTTGAGTCATGTGTTATTATTATGTACTTGTCAAATAATATATATATTCTCTCTCATGGGAATGAAATGCCAGAACTGTTCCAGTGAGAAAAAAATGCTACAAAATATTTATTTTTTAAATTTTATTTTTATTTTTTTTTTCTTTCTCATAAAATACTGATTTAAAATTACATAAACATATATATTACGACATATATACTTAAATAAAAAAAAATCTTGCATAAAAGAAAACAGCTCGAAAAAGATTTATTCCAAATGCAAGATAAAAAAAAAATGTGCACAAAATATATAAATAAAATATGTGGACGGCAAAGTCAAATGTATGGCATTCAATATTTATTCAATATTCATTTAATATTTAACTTAGTGAAACAGAAAATTGAGACATTCTTTACTGACATTTTTTATTTGACTAACTACATTACAAACAAATGAATCCATAACAGCAATCAGACATCATGAAAAAAAAGTCCAATATTGGCGTAACCATAGAAATCAATATGGCGACACAAGTTTTTGTATCTGTTCCAATAAAATTTATGAAACAAAATATCAGAAAACAAAACGAAAAAAATATACCAGTTATTCAGACATTTATAAAAATATGAATCAAAAATAATTCAGTTTTTGTTAAATCGAATTGTTTTGTGTGCATAATTTTAAAATTAAAATTTCTGGTTTGTTATTTTTTACTTTTTGTTTCTTATGTTTTTGAAAATGTCTAGAATGATTTATATTGTCTGAAAAAGTTTTTTTATACAAATTTTATTTTTTAGTTTTATGTGATTACATATTTTCTATTATTTATTTAATTAAATAGTTAATTTTGTAAAAGTTGTTTTTTAATTTATTTTTTTATTTCGTGGGAATTTTATTCTCGTATCGAATTTTTAAAATTATGTTAATTTAAATGAAAATAAAATAAAATATTTCAAATCAAAGATATTGACTAAATGTAAATAAGTATAATTCAAATTAAGAAATATCTATTAATAATTTATCTGATAACAATATAATAACAATAGCAATAATTAAAATAACAATAATATAACAATTAATATATAATTTAATAACAATAAAAATAATTTAACTGATTTATCTTTCAGAATTGAAGGTAAAAAAGTAAACACCATGATATAAAATATTTTTAGAAGGAAAAATAAAAATTTTAAAATAGTTAAATTCTTCAACACTTTTTGTAAATTAATTTCTTTTTAATCACAAATCAATAAATTACAATTTTTAATAAAAATATTAATTAAAAGTTAAATATAATTAATAAACATGTTAAGACTAAGTAAAGGTTTGTAATGTCTCGGCCTACACTAGACTTATAACGGCTTCAAGAAAAGAGCCAGTTTCAGGTTCATGAGAACACTTTAATATCTATTTACAATCATTATATACATATATACAGAACTTTATTTACAATAAAATGAAAAGTAAAGATAATTTGATTCACAAGTGCAGTTCAATCCAAGGACATAGATTTTCAAAGTTCTGGAGTCTATGAGGAATCTAATGCACTGAACCGCGGCAGACCTTAATTATCATGCGGCGTGATGCACGCAACCAGGAGGGGCTCACATTGAAAACAGGCGGAACATCCGACTTATTCAGTCACTTATGAGAAAAAAAAGAAAAACAATTCTTGTCGACTCGTCGCAGAACTCTCTCCCTTCTTCACCGAAAAAAAAAAAAAAAAAAAAAAACTCCCTTTAAGACACCTCACTTCTCATTGGAGAAGAAATTTCTCAGCTCATAGTCTATCACCAATCACGATGCGACAACTCATAGTGTAGTCCATATTCAATCAGTTGTTGTTTTAACCTGTGCAGGTCGCACAGACAATCGCTATTTTCATGTTTCTCATTATACATGACATTGAATATCTGCTATCAGATTTGAGTGACAGGTTGTTCTCATTGGTACAACACTCAAATTGCATGTAATATAATGTCTGCTGTCAAATTTGAATTATTGGTTTAATATATATATTTGTCAAATAGTACATTTCTCTATCCTGGGAATGAAATGCCAAAACTCTTCTCATGAGAAAAAAAATACGATTGGATTGCATTTGTAACTATTATCATGCTAATATTCTGAAATTAAAATTTTAATATTATTGAAAAATCTGTACTTTTTCTTAATAGCGTTTAAAATTCAATATTTTGTATAAGAAATTTTCGTACACCTGATATTCTTTAAAAAAAAGTTAAAAATATACCTTATAAATTTCATTCTCTTTTCCACAAGTTAAATTTACGGTATTCTTAAAATAATAAAAAGTTTCACTGTCATTTTCTACATTTAGAAAGCTACCTTAAATTTCATTTCCACCATACAGAAAAAAAAAAAAATAAAAATGGAATTATATAAACTTCCACAGAAAAAGATAATTTTATGAAACCTAAGCGAATTGTGTGGATCACATTTAATTATATGAGTTCTAACATTTTCCCTTTAAAGGGAAAAAAATGGGGAAATTTTATTTTTCACTAAATTTATTCCCAACTTTAATTTCCGGAATGCGTTTTGGAGGGAAAAAAAAATTAGTTATATGCCCGGGGTCATTGGAACATTTTTATACGGAATTTTATTCAGAATTTTTGGATATGTTCATAACGGTTCAGTGATTTTACGTGGAATTGTTTAATTTTTCTTTTTCTAGAAAATTATAAGACATCGTTGTGGCTTTTTTTTTCTTTACGTTTATGAGATGTTCAGATTACCCTATTTTTAATTTAGTTAGACATTTTTTTTCCAATCATGAATATTTACATTTATGAGATAAGTTTTATAATTATGTTAGAAAATTTTTCAATGTTCTTGTGTATAATTTTATTGATTTTGTTTAAAGTACATTATGCATTATAGTGTGATTTAATGGAGGAGAATAATAGATTTATTTTACGAAATATATTTCTTTTTTTAATCTTAACATTGTGATATTTTAGTATTTATATTATAAAATTAATGCAGAAAACGTTTGAAATGGGTTATATAAATAAAATTTTGTCGTAACATTTAAATGTTTTTTCCCTAATATCGAACACTTTGACGTACAATGGTATATATTCTCTATAACGATATATATGTAACATATTCAGCGTTAACAAGAGAGCATTATTTGGAAAGCAAATTAGAAATTTTGCCTCCACCATTTATGACATTTTTGCCATAGATCTGTAGGTCCACATCCTCAGTTTATTGATAGGCGTTACTATTACTACACCACAGCACATCACAGTGTCTAGAGTTGTGTTGTCACTTTACAGTTTGGGAAGGATGTGGGTAAAAAGCTGATTGAGCTCTGTGACGCTCTACAGTGATATGAGATATGTGACGCTACAGTGATGTGAGACCGGGACATACAGCTTAAAGTGGATACCGTACCACTACAAACATCCATGGCACCGCCGGGATTCGAACCTGACACCTGTGGTGTCAAGCACTAGAGTATTAGCTATTCGGTCATCAAGCCCCGAGGTCTACTATGATTGTAAGAGCGTTGGGCGTAGGGCTGACAACCATACCCCGTAAAAAGAAAACAACCCCTGTTTCAATATATGCCTGTAAGCAAACGGCCTTGGCCAACCATGAGGCTATTGCACCAATGGCGGTACGGACAATTTTGTAACTATTATCATGCTAATATTCTGAAAAGAAATTTTTTAAGACTTCTTAAATGTCTGCATTTTTATTAAAGCGTTTAAAATTAAATATTTTGTGTAAGAAATTTTCGCACACCAGGAAATCTTTAAAAAAAAAGTTAAAAATAAACCATATAAATTTCATTATCTTTTCCGCAAGTTAAATACCACCGCATTCTTAAAATAATAAAAAATTCCACTGTCATTTTCTACATTAAGAAGATAACCTTAAATTTCATTTCCACTATACTGAAAAAAATAATAATAAAAATGGAATTATATAAACTGCCACGGAAAAAGATAATTTTATGAAAAACCTAAACGAATTGTGTGGATCACATTTAATTATATGAGTTCTAACATTTTCCCTTTAAAGGGAAAAAAATGGAGAAATTTTATTTTTCCCTAAATTTATTCCCAACTTTAATTTCCGGAATGTGTTTCGGAGGAAAAAAAAATTAGTTATATGCCCGGGGTCATTGGAGGATTTTTATATGGAATTTTATTCTAGAATTTTTGGGATATGTTCATACCGGTTGGACGATTTGACGTGGAATTGTTTAATTTTTTTTTTTCTAGAAAATTATAAAGACATCGTTGTGGCTTTTTTTCATTACGTTTATGAGATTACTCCATTTTTAATTTAGTTAGACAGTTTTTTCCCTATCATGAATATTTACATTTATGAGTTGATTTTTATAATTATGTGTAGAACAATTTTTCAATGTTCATGTGCAATTTTATTGATTATGCATTAAAGTTTGTCATAATGGAGGAGAATAATAGATTTATTTTATGACATATTTTTTTTTAATACCATTATATTTTAGTATTTACCATTTAAAATTAATGCAGAAAGCATTTGAAATTAGATTGAGTAGTCAAAATATTATTATAACATTTAAAGGTTTATACTCGAATATCGGACATTTATGGTATACGATGGTATGTATTCACTATTATAATGGTATATTTGTAACAAATTCAGCGTTACGTAATGAGCATTATTTGGAAAGCAAAATACACATTTTGTCACCACCATTTATGATATTTTTGCCACATATTTGTAGGTCAATATCCCTCAATTTATGGATTGATATTATTACAACACTACTATTTCTACACCACTGTACCTAGAGCTGAGTTGCTCTTTTACAGTTTGGGAATGATGTGGGTGAGAAGTCTGATTGGGCCCTGTGACGCTCTTACAGTAATATGAGACCGAGACCTACGGCTTAAAGTGGATTCCGAACCACTACAAACATCCATCGCACCACCGGTATTCGAACCGAAACCTTCTAGCTAATCGGTCATCAAGCCCCAAGTTCTATTATGATTTTAAGAGCGGTTTTACTGTTTCTGAAATACCTGTACTTTTTTTTAATAGCGTTTAAAATTAAATATTGTATGTAAGAAATTTTCACACACCTAGAGATCTCTAAAAAAAAGTTAAAAATAAACCATATAAATTTAATTATCTTTTCCAACAAATTAAATATACCGCATTCCTAAAATAATAAAAAGTTTCACTGTCATTTTCTTCATTTAGACGGTTAGAAATTTCATTTCCACCATACAGGTAAAAAAAAATAATAATGGAATTATATAAACTGCCACGGAAAAAGATAATTTTATGAAACCTAAACGAGTTGTATGGGTCACATTTAATTGTATAAGTTCTAACATTTTCCCTTTATAGGGGAAAAAATGGGGAAATTTTATTTTTCCCTAAATTTATTCCCAACTTTAATTTCCGGAATGCATTTTGGAGGGGAAAAAAATTAGGGCCCGGGGTCATTGGAAGATTTTTATACAGAATTTTATTACAGAATTTTTGGGATATGTTCATAACGGTTGGGCGATTTGACGTGGAATTGTTTAATTTTTCTTTTTCTAGAAAATTATAAGACATCGTTGTGGCTTTTTTTCTTTACCTTTATGAGATGTTCAGATTATTCCCTTTTTTAATTTAGTTAGACGTTTTTTCGCTATCATGAATATTTACCTTTATGAGCTAAGGTTTATAATTAAGGTAGAAAATTTTTCAATGTTCTTGTGCAATTTTATTGATTTTTGTTAAAGTACATTAAGGCCAGACTTAATGGAGGAGAATAATAGATTTATTTTACGAAATATTTTCTTTTTTTAATCCTAGCGTTATAATAGTTTAGTATAAAATATCGTATAAAATTAATGCAGATAGCATTTGAAATTGGATTAAGTAGTAAACATTTTATTGCAATATTTAAACGTTTATTTTCAAATATCGAACACTTTGATGTACAATGGTATATATTCAATATATATGTAACAAATTCAACGTTACTCAGGGGGCTTTTTGCAGAATGTCAGAATCAAGTCTATTTTTTTCGTGACAATGTAAATAAGGCTCATCAAGAAGAAAATGTTTTGCCCATTTGAATTTCAACAAAGCTCTCTTTTGAGTTTCTAATTTTCTCTTTATCCTGACTGAACTTCCTCAGTGGTAGCCAAGAATTGTCCTGTGTCGTTAAATGCCCCACTTTTCTTTTTATTCCGTAATTAAATCTCCTTATTTGTCCTATGTAATTTAAAATAATTATTAACGAACTGAGACGTTAATAATTCTAGTTCTGTTCTAATGCAGCTGGTACAGTTAATCTTTATGCCATAAGCAAGGGCTGCACTACTGTTAATCATTTAACATTACCTAGGGATCACGTGTAGCTGGAAGATATGGATGTGAGAACACTACCTCCACAACGCTCTACGTTCATGTTAGATCGGGACCTACAAGTTACAGTGGATTCTGAACCACTACAATCGTTCATAGCACTGTGGGGACTCGAACCCGAATCTGTGTTACCGAGCGCCAGAGCGCTAGCCATTCGGCCATCGGGTTCCTCCCTCCAATGAGAAAGAGGAGATATGGTTAATTATGACATTATTATTTATTATATTTTGAGTACATACTCACAAACATAAAAAAATTAATGCAAAAAAAAAAAAAAAAAAAAAAAAAAAAGGATATGTGTAATATTTAACCACATAAGGCAACTACTGAGGAAGTTCTGTAATACTCGTGTGAAGAGGGCGCTGTTGATGCCCGGTTGTAAGTGTTGCCAGATATACCTATGAAATAGTTATACAAATGTTCATAGATATTATTATTATTAAAAAGGTAATAATCAAACAATTTTGGCGTCATATAAACACTTTGAAGCTTAAGAAAATAAGAAATTAAAAAAAAACAATGTTGTAAATTTCTTGCATATTTCTTTTCATATATTATCATTATGAACAACAAGCAAAAATACGAAATTTTCCGTTATCTGTAACAAGTACGATCTCGGCAATACCGCCGAGAGACATAAAACTAACATTGCATCTTATATTATCCAATGCCATTGTCCAATTCCCAGCTCGGCCATTGGATCTTCCAAACCAATTACCGAGCGAAGGTCAAACCGTTATTAAGGAATAAATCTGACCAAACGACGTGCGATTATGGCAGTTGAGAAAAGATGTCATAAAGATCAGGCGGGGGACCTTCCACGAACACGTAGGCCATCTTGAATAAAAAATTACGCCATTTGGTAAAATGTGTGGCACGCACCCTCTAAAATTTAACTTTCAGGTAAAATGCTCGGTGTCACGCAAAATTGTAGGAATAACTGGATTTTAGTGGATTAAATTGTGGGGAAACTTTGTTCTATGGTGCTAGGCTTTGTATAATGTACCGGCTTGATAGAAAAAGGTATATGAAATTTTCTACAATGTGTTCTTATATTGTAGAATAATAGAATTTGTAGAATTTCTAAATATTGAAATAAAATTTAAGTAAACGAAATGGATTAAATTGAGGTATTCAAAAACTCTAACCGACCTTAACTTTTCGTAAACAGTTTAGAGATTGTTTTTAGAATGGTTGGAATCGTGACATAGAGTCTTTAATCTCGAGCTAATTGTGTACTAAAGTCACGCATTAAAACTTTCGATTGAATTTCAGAAAATCTGTATGTTTCTCTCACCGCTGTACAATATCTGTTATAACTGTTATAATAATTTTCAGAATTCCGTGAAATTTTAAGATTGCTTCAATGCATTAACGTAAAAAATTCTTAAACATGTTAGTTTAGAGTTCAGTTATTGGTATTTTTCTTCGAAAGTTTAAATCATAAGTTAGTAGCATATTGAATTCATGAATTCAAACTTTAGAAATAAATTTCTGAAAATTTGGATGTTTTGCTGCACCGTCATACAATATCCTTATAACTGTTATAATAATTTTCAGAATGTCATGAAATTTTGAGCATGCTTGTACACATTAAATTAAAAAGTTTTTAAGTATATTAATTTAGAGTTAAGTTATTGAAACTTTTATTAGAAAGTTTTAATCACAGGCTAGTAGGTTACTGAATTCAAGCATTTAATCCTTTCAGAAAATCTGTATGTTTTGCTACACCGTCGTACAATATCAGTTATAACTGTTATAATATTTTTCAAGCACCAAACCTTAACATTCATTTTGAATTGAAATCGGCTTTTTCATTAACCAAATATTCCAAACTCATTAGAATCTTTAAGATTTCAAGTCTTGTGGAAATTTTGGGGGGCGCACTGCATGTCACCAATTTATTCGTCTTAGAATTTATAAAAGGAATATAAATAGAGTAACAAACACGTTCTAGGCTACAAAAGCCAAGCAATCTAATTATTTTTTTTACATCAATTAAAAATTAGTTTCTTTAGAATCTAGACTAAAAAGAGAGACTACTTCTAGACTAAAAAATATTTTCACTAGAAAAAATCGGCAAGTTTTATTTCGCTTAAATTATTCCCCAAAAAATGGAAAAATCCCAGCTCTCTAAAAAAGAAAGAAAAGTTCCTTTCCTTTTCTTCACCGTCATTTTTTATGCACTTTGCAATATGAGGAAAGAAACTTGCAAAGAGAGGGAAAGAGCATAAAAAAGCTACCACGTAGCCTCCACTGACCGTTTGATACTTCTGGAATGGGTTTTGGCTGTCACGAAATCTTTATTTCGCTCTCTCTGGTGGCACGCGATTGCCTTGTATGCAATTATGAAGTGGGATTCTCTGAGTAGGCTGTGAATTATTGTTGGGATAGGATTTTTGATATGTTGGATGTTTACAAAGTAGTCTGGGCTCCTGGCTGAAAGGTTGATGTTAATTTATTCTTGCAGACAATCATGAAGTAGGAATTTTTTTAAGTCAGACTGCGAGTTATATTTATAACGGAATTTTGTTATATTATTAAAAAGTGAAAAACTTAATAAATTTAGCATATGCTGTGAATTATTGGTTTGATATAGTAGTTATCAAAGGATGTACTAGAGTGCACTGGCGCGGCCTGGCACAAGTAATATGTTCTTCTGGCTGAAAGGGTGCTGTTAATTTATTCTTGCAAGTAATCATGAAGTAGGAATTTTTTAAGCCAGACTGCGAGTTATATTTATAACGGAATTTTGTTATATTATTAAAAAGTGAAAAAATTAAGAAATTTAGCATATACTGTGAATTATTGGTTTGTTATAGTGGTACTCAAAGGATATGCTAGGGTGCACTTGTGCACCCTGTGGTATTCCAGAGATGGATTTTATATAATATATAGATTCCAGAATGGTATTCTAGAGATGGATAGATTACAGAATGGTATTCTAGAGATAGAGTCCAGAGATAGATTGTGTTCAGATATAAAATAAATATACTCTTTTTCTTGTCACTTTAGTTCAAAGGCAGCTTTCAGTATAAATAAATATCCTTTCAACTAATTTTTTTTCTTCCTTTATTCGTATAAACAGCGATAATGGGTTAGATAATAATTGCGAGAAACTAAGAGAGGTAACTTCCATAGTTAGCTATCAAAACTATTCCATCTATGTGGTTTTTATTGTTAAAAGAAATTTCCATTACATACTAAGAGATTCCTCTTGTCTGTAATTAGTGGTATGGTTTGGTTTGTCGCTCTACGGTCATTTTCTGCACACTTTGGGTTAATTATATAGGGAGCTACAGTTTGACGTGGATTCCGAACCACTAACAAACATCTACGCCACAACCAGAATTCGAACCTGAAGCCGTGGCAACAAAGGCCAAAGAACTAGAATGTTGGCCATCGGGCTGCTCTTTTTGTTGGAGAAATACCTAAATGGAACTATTATTTAAATTTTATAATTTTTTTAAAAATTTTTAATTGTTTATTATTTATAAAGATTTGCTGCAACAGATAATTAAAAAAGGTGTACTTTATATGCGCTAAATTAGACTAGCTGAAATAAAGAATTAATCTTGTCTTTCTTTTAAGTAAAAAACATTTCTTAACTAGTTTTAAATGCATATATTTAGCAGGGTTTTTTTTTTAATCATATACCATGAATTAATTCAATTAAATTTGCAGTCATTGGCTCTAT
The DNA here is from genome assembly GCA_021605075.1 of Caerostris darwini. Classification (NCBI taxonomy): domain Eukaryota; kingdom Metazoa; phylum Arthropoda; class Arachnida; order Araneae; family Araneidae; genus Caerostris; species Caerostris darwini. The sequence continues at coordinate 346,741 of BPLQ01012298.1, forward strand.
GTGCTTAGTTCTTAAATACGTTCATTCATACATGGCTAATTAAGTTGAAATCGAAGAATCAATAACTTTTTCAATTAATATTTCAAAAGATCTCTTAACTAACAAGCAAATTGAAAAGACTCATATTACATTCAAAGTTGTTACTATTCAGATAAATTTTATTTAATTCGAGGTAGCTATAGAAATGCTATTTCAGATGTATTTTTAGAGCACAAAAGTAGAGTTATAAATAAAATATTCCTTTCTAAGCTCCGGTAGTTCTCATTCATTAATTATTAAGAGGTTTTTAATATTTGTATGGAGCAGGGATGGAGATTCCATTAAAAGTATTGCATTCTAATATTATCTTCCCACATATTTTTTTTCATAAAGAATCTCACGACATTTATAGCATCACCCAAATCTGTCCATCCAAAATATTCCCCAAAAGATATTTTCGCAAATCTTTCATCTTTCCATTCATCGTTGCCAAAAATAACAAGAAAATGAAGGATAAAAAAATATATGCTTCCAACATTCTCAGCTTGATATTTCTAAATTAATTTATCCAGAAATTTCTCCAGAACCGAAATTAATTTTGGCTTTCATGTATCATCGACATGTAGCCTTGAGCGAGACATTTCCAACTTTCGCGTATGCATCGATTCGTAGCCAAAAGGATACGAAGGGGGGAGGGATGGGACACTTTTCACCCCTTCCCTAAATACTCTACGTCACTTCCGCTGGGTGATTCCATAATAAATGTAAATAAAAGCGCTTCGGAGAACAAATGATAAAAATTCCTTCTTTGGCTAATGAGAGCCGGTAATCTAATGATAGCAGCAATTTATCCTGGGAGTAATTTTTTTTAATTGTATTTCATGGCACTGGTTTCTAGTCTGCAGGGAATGATGAATATAACTTTTAGTGGGGGACAGTCTGTTCTTTGTAATGCGGGTGGTAAATTAATTTTGGGGTGGTACAAATGAAAATTAAACAGTGCTGATTTGATATTTATAAACAATGTTTCCATCCAAAAATGAGTAGGATTTGCAACTTTTTATTAGTATTGAAATTTTTAAATGTACTTTTATAATTTAAAAAGACAAGAAATAAAAAGTATCAATAAAGCATATTCAGGCAATAAATTATGTTCATCATTTATCGTTCAAAGCTGAAAAATAAAAAAATTACAGAAGTCCAAACGATTTTATTAAAAAAAAAACGCGTGAATTTTTTTAAAAAATGATAACAATTGTATAATTCCAAACGATTTTATAAAACAGCACGTAAAAAAGTTTTACTAAAATTTTAACTATTGAATTTCAAACGATTTTATATATATAAAAAAAAACATGTGAACATTAAAAAAATTTTTTTTTTAAACTATAGAAGACCAAACGATTTTATAAAAATGCAAGTAAAAGGAATTTAAAAAAAAGAAAAACTATCGAATTTCAAACCAGTTTATCAAAAAAACACACGTACATTTTTTTTAAAAAACGAAAAAACTATATAACTCCAAACGATTTTATAAAACAACATGAAAAAAGTTTAAAAAAAAAAAATTTTTTTTTTTAACTATTGAATTTCAAACGATTTTTTTTAAAAAAAAGCAAGAACATGTGAAATTTTTTCAAAAAAATATTTAAAAAAAAGTGCACAACACCAAACGATTTTATAAAAAAACAGTGGAAAAGAAATTATGTTTAAAAAAAAAACACTATCGAATTTCAAACAATTATATATATATATTAGGTTGGGGAAAAAGAAATCCATTATTTTTATATGAACTTCAGGACTTTATTTAACATGCTTCGGATTGTCCGATTTGGGTCAAATATGCACCGTTTTGTTGTATGATTTGTTGCCATTTTAAAGGTAACTTCATAATGCCTCTCTCATAGAAGTCCTGGTCTCTATTTGCAAAAAACTCTAGTAGTAGATTTTCACAATCCTCCCTAGATGCCAATTCTTTATCATTAAAGAAATTTTGCAATGCAAGAAAAAAAGATGATAATCGCTTGGTGCCAAGTCCGGACTGTATGGCGGATGCATTAAAACTTCCCAACCAAGCTCCCGAAGTTTCTGGCGAGTCACTGTAGATGTGTGTGGCCTAGCGTTGTCCTGGTGGAACACGACACCTCTCCTGTTGGCCGTTTCTGGTCAATCGCTATCTTCAAACGGTCAGTTGTTGACAGTAGAGATCAGAATTTAGCGTTTGGCCATATGGAAGCAACTCATAATAAATAATCCCCTTCCAGTCCCTCAAATGCATAACAGAACCTTCCTGGCCGTTAGTCCTGGTTTGGCCACCGTTTGAGGTGCTTCACCGCTCTTTGACCACGATCGTTTTCGCACAGGGTTATCGTATGTGATCCATTTCTCATCTCCAGTCACCATCCGTTTAAGAAATGGGTCTATCTCATTCCGTTTGGCCAAGGCTTCGCAGATGGAAATTCGATCCATCATGTTTTTTTTCTGTTAATTGGTGTGGCACCCAAACATCGAGCTTCTTTTTGAATCCAGCTTTGTGTAAATGGTTTAAAACTGTTTTATGGTCGATTTTTAGCTCCTGGGCGATGTTACGACTGCTAACATGCTGGTCAACTTCGATCATTTCTCCGATTTTATCGACATTTTCGACGACCGGCCTACCTGTGCGAGGTGCATCTTTAACATCAAAAATTCCTGAACGGAATCTACGAAACCAAAATTGCACATAATTGGCTGTTACAGTATCGGAACCATAAACACCATTCACAATTTTAGCCGCCTGGCTTGCATTTTCGCCTTTGTCAAAAAAAAAAAACTGTAAAATGTACCGAATTTTCTCTTTGTTCACTTCCATTTTTAACACCCTGTAACTCCCAACTGAATGGACCAAACAAAAAAACAGAAAAAGAATTATTTTAGTACGAAGTGCCACCTTTCTAACGAGCATAAATCTGAAATTGTTTAATTGATACTTTACGTGATATCGATCACTACAGCCATCTATCGAAAAAATAATGGATTTCTTTTTCCCCAACCTAATATATAAAAAAAACATGTGAACATTAAAAAAAAATTTTTTTTTAACAGTAGAATACCAAACGATTTTATAAAAATGCAAGTAAAAGGAATTTAAAAAAAAAGAAAAAAGAAAAACTATCAAATTTCAAACCATTTTATTAAAAAAACACGTACATTTTTTTTAAAAAACGAAAAAACTATATAACTCCAAACGATTTTATAAAACAGCATGAAAAAAGTTTAAAAAAAAAATTTTTTTTTTTAACTATTGAATTTCAAACGATTTTTTCAAAAAAAAGCAAGAACATGTGAAATTTTTTCAAAAAAATATTTAAAAAAAACTGCACAACACCAAACGATTTTATAAAAAAACAGTGGAAAAAGAAATTATGTTTGAAAAAAAAAAACACTATCGAATTTCAAACAATTATATATATATATAAACGTGAAAGAAATTTGAATAAATACGATTCTTTGGCTAATGAGAGCCGGTAATCTAATGATAGCAGGAATTTATCCTGGGTGTAGTAATTTTTTTAACTGTATTTCATGGCACTGGTTTCTAGCCTGCAGGGGATGAGGAATATAACTTTTAGGGAGGGACAATCTGTTCTTTGTAATGCGGGTGGTAAATTAATTTTGGGGTGCTATTCAGTATCTTGAACTCAAAAAGGAAAACGTATCACAACTTTTAAAAAATTAGTTAAATAATTCTCAAATGAACTTTATTTATTTTGAAACGAATATTATTTTGAGTTTGGACGTTTCAATTTCTGCATACGATTTTGCAGCTGAGAGAAAGAAAATGAAGTGAACAGAACTATTATGTGATATAGAACGAGTACGTATTTTTAATATTTAATATTTTGAATTCAAAAATTAAAACGTATTACATCTTTTAAACAATTACGTAAGTAACCCTCCAGTTAAATTTATTTATTTTGAAACGAATATTATTCATCCATGAATTCTCAAATCCAAGTCCAAATTCCAATTTCTGCAGAAGATTTTGTAGCTGAAAGAAAGAAAATTAAATGAAGATAATTATCATGTGCTAAAGAACGAGTACGTTTTTTTTTAATATTTAGTATCGTGAATTGAAAAATTAGAACATAACACAACTTTTAAATAATTATGTAAATAATTCTCGAGTGAAACTTATTTATTTTGAAACGAATAGTATATTTCCATTTTTCTAATTCAAGTCAAGTTCCAACAGTTGAGTTTGGACGTTTCAGTTTCTGCATACGATTTTGTAGCTGAGAGAAAGAAAATGAGGCGATGAGAATTATTATGTGATGTAGAACGAGTAACTTTTTTAATATTTATTATTTTGAAATCAAAAAGGAAAACGTAACATAACTTTTAAACAATTATTTAAATAATATTTGAGTGAAATTTATTTATTTTGAGACGGACATTATTTTTCCATAAATTCTCTAATCCAAGTCCAAATTCCAAAAGTTGAGTATGGACATTACAGTTTCTGTATATAATTTTGTAGCTGAGAGAACGAAAACGAAGCAGAATGAGTATAGAATGAGCATGAATATGGAATGAGTACCTTTTTTAATATTCAGTATCTTGAATTCTAAAAGAAAAACATATCACAACTTTTAAGCAATTATGGTTCGTAAGTAATCCTCGAGTTAAATGTTTTTTTTTTTTTTTTATTTTGAAATTAATTTTATTTTTCCATCATTTCTCTAATCCAAGTCAAGTTCCAAGAGTTGAATTGGGACGTTTCTTTTTCTGTATACGATTTTGTAGCTGACAGAATGAAAATGAAGTGAAAAGAATTAATATGTGCTATAGAATGAATTAATATACCTGAATATTCAATATCTGAACTCAAAAAATAAGACGTATCATATCTTTTAAATAATTATTTAAATAATTCTCGAATAACTATTAAATCATAATTTTTAAATAGTTATATAAATAATTCTTTGATAACTTTTAAACAATTATTTAAATAATTCTCGAGTGAACGTTATTTATTTTGGAACGAATATTATTTTTCCATGAATTCTCTAATCCAAGTCCAAGTTCTAAGAATTGAGTTTGGACATTTCAATTTCTGCATACGATTTTGCAGCGGAGAGAAAAAAGGAATTGAAGTGAAGAGGAAAATGCTTTCTGGATCTTGGTAAATTAATATTCTCATCGATTTCCATAGGTAAAAGAAACAAAAATTCTTTTCTTTTTTTTCTTTTCTAAATGCACCGCCAGCTGTTCGCTTTTCCGCTTGTCACAGAACGATAAGACTCGCGTGGAATTTTCCATTTCTTCGAATATTCCTCGAAATTCTCTTAAAATACAGACCAGAGTTATGGCGGATATTCAATCCGGTTTCCATTACACGCTTGAGGAAGTCTTATTTAATTGAATCAATATATCGTTTCTGGAATAATCCAAGTGACTTCTCGACCTTGTTCTTTTTCCATTTGCTGGCAGAAATAATGAAACATTCGAATGTATGTTGGCGAGTCGTCTGCTTCGAATCTTAGAACGTTCGAAGCTTGGAAACCGTTGGAGTAATGTATTTGTTTTAGAAGGATTATTTTTATGCTTTTGGGAAAGTGCCTGAGGGAAAGAGTTTGGAGGAATCTGGGAAATCGATTCTTTGATTGTTTTTAGTGGATGTATATTCAATTGTTGAAATGGCATGGATTTCTTTTGTATGAGTATAGTGATAATTTATATAGGGTTGGTCATATTTCATGATATATACTTCAAAAAAGTAAGTAGGGGAATATATATATTTTGGCATATTACTGTATGGGTCTTTTAAGCTTAGACATAATAAATATAAAGGAAAACGACCCCTTTTTTAACGTAGAGTATGTTGTATAGATGTATATAAAGTGAATTGTGACCATTTAAATGACACAATTCAATGAAGTGACCATTTATTTCTGTAAGACAAATTTATTTCCGTATGCGGAATTTTGTCTTAAAGATGACTTGTTGTAGACTTTAATTATCACCATGATTATAACCACCACTTACCATACTAATCAAGTGACTATCTATCTCCATCAAGTGACCACACTAATCAAATGATCATCTATCGTTAAGTGACCATGCTAATCAAGTGACCATCGTCAGACTTCTCCATTTGTGTGCCATATATCTTTGTGACGCAAGACTAAGTACGAAAAGAAGCTGTATTTTGTACTCTTTATCATGACTCGTCGTTTTAAGACAATGGTTCATAGACTTTGTATAGATGTTGCTGTTGCCTATGTGGTATAAGAAACAAAATTATGGTATCATGAAAATGGTTCATGATTTAAGATCATAGTCATTCAAAATTTTCCGATATAGGAAGGAGCATAATATGTAAATACCTGAATATTTTATGCATCTATTGTTTTTTTGTTTTTTTTCATTTTTTAATAATAATGAAATTTATATTTTATTTGTTTGCTATTGAAGTAACAATCGAAGCAAATTATTTGTTTGTTTTTGTACCAAATTTTATTTGTTCGTAAAATTACATAAAGGTTTTTCACATATTAAGTAGGATTTTAATGTATCAGAGGAAATCGATAAAAAAACATTACTTTATTAATTACTAAATAAAAGTATTTTTAATATTACATTAAATTTACGATTTAGTAAGAAACAACCAATAATTTTCACCGAACATATCTGGATTATGTGTTTAAAGCGAACATTTTTACTATTTGAACACTTACATTTTTCTAATTTTGTACATTTTTGTATAAAAGAATGCATTTAACTGCATTTTTACAATGCAAACTGTCTCATTATATTCACTTGAAAAAATCAAACGAAAGAAATTTTGTTTTGTAAAGACACAAAGTAAGACTCTTTTCCCAGAAAAAGGCAATAACACTTTAAGAAACCGAACGTGGATATAAAAGATGCAATTTAAGTTGGGTGAAAACCATTTCCTAAGATGTTATATAGATACATTTTGGATTTTTAGAAGAATGAGTTGCACACATTTTAGTGCATTTTTTAAGAGAAATATTTGCTGATTTGTACGAATACTCAATTTATGATCAAATTTATTAAACTCTTTGCTTGGTACCAATAAATTTTGTGTATAATACCAATATTTTTTTCTTTTTTTACTGTATTCTTTAGTAGTTAAATAATATATACATCTTTTTTATTTTATACTCTCACAAAATGTCTAACTTAATTGTAAACAACTTCGTGTATAGAAAAAAAAGCGAATTTTTACAATACTTGACAAATTTCTCGAATATAAATAGAAAATATTTCATTGCTAGCCCCAGAATGTAAGAGTATTTATGTCCTTGTACGAATGCAATATATAAATGAAGATGAAATTTCACCATTTATTTATTTCATTGTGTCGTTTTATACAGTAAAATTTTTTACGAATTCTGGACAGAAATAAAATTGGGAATGCTTACAGGTAAACTTGATAAAATTCATTTACTATGTATTAGTATATTTATCATGATATTTTATGCAGCGTTCTGGAGATTTAAATAAAACCTCCATTGAAAAATTTTGCATTAAAATTTTAATAACTCCTTCATCTTCATTGTAATAAAAAAAATCACGAATTTTTTTTAAATAGGATTTTAATAATTTTTTTTTAAATCAATCAACCATTCCATCATGATATTGCTGACATTACTTTGAGTTAAATTATATACAATATATTTTAGAATCTTTCAAGACAAGCTTTGAGAAATAAATCAGTAGTTTCAGCGAACCAGTGGTTTCCAAACATGTCCCACACAAAATTAAGATATGTGAGGATAAATTAAAAATAAAAATTAGGATTAGCAAAAAAATATCCCTTATAGGAATGATAAACTTAATGTGATTCTATTAGATTGCAGAATAATTAGAATTAGAATTAAAGTCTAACTGTTGGTATCTTCTTTTGTAGCCAAAATTGTACGTATCTGTTTCTTGTGCGCGTCCTTTTAATAATGCTGTGGTTGAATCCATTTAAAAATTATCTGTATATATATTCCTTTAAAAACTATTCGTGTGCAGTTATTGAAGAGTTATTTTTGTAAGTTCATTAAATATTAATTGTGCGCATTTAGTTAAAATCGTCTTTATGCATTCATCTAATGATCATTTATGTACATTTGCTAATAATTATTCTAAAAATTACCCAAATACAAGCCTATTTTATTTATTTTTATACATTTTCATATATTTATTATAAATTTTATTTTCATATTTAGTATTTATTTTCGATATATTTTTAACATATATATTACTGTTTATATAAAATATGTATTGAATATTGAAATAAAAATAAACGGATAATAAAAAGTATAATAGAAACACTAAGTGATTTATGAATCGAAAAACAAGAATACGACGTTGTCTATTACGTCGATGGCTATAACCTTTCACCATTGCCAGCTTCCGTTATTGAAAATGTATAATAACTTTTTGAGAAAAATAGATATAGATTTTTATTGCGTTACTTTTTCTTCCAACTTTTGAGGCCTTTTCGATAAATCAATCAAAAGTAAAAAAAGGAAATGCATATCCCTTAGTGTTTACTTACGTACACCTTATTATTACATTTAAAAATATAATCCTCTTTTCGTATGTCTGTCAACATCTATTGCAAGGCGTCACTAGCGTCATCTTTATACTGACTGAACTTCGCATAAGAATTTATTGTTCCATCTATTTAAAAATTACTTTTATGTATTATTTTAAGAATTATTTGCGTATTCATTTAAATGCGTGTTCACTTTAGAACTATTTGTGATCAGCCATTAAAGAATGAGTATTGTTCGTTAACTTAAAAATTATTTGAGTTCATTCACTAAAAATTTGCTTTATTTATTGGAAAAAATTTAAGAATGCTGTGCTTAAGTCCATTTAAAAATTATTTGCATATGTTAATTTAAGAACTATTTGTGTATACTTATTTAAGAAGGAATTGTGTGCATTTATTCAAGAATCATTTATGTCAGTTCATTTAAGAACTATTTGTGTGCAGTTATTCAAGAAGGATTTATATGAATTCAGAATTGAAATAATTCTTGGATAGATATTCAAGAAATATTTTGCGAGTTCGTTACAAATTAATTGTACACAGGACTGTAAAAGTATTTTTATGCATTCATTTAATAATTACATTTGCGAGTAATTATTCTAAAATTTGTAGATTTAGGAGTAATTATTCTAAACTTTGTAGATTTGCGAGTAATTATTCTAAATTTGTAGATTTGCGAGTAATTATTCTAACATTTGTCGATTTGAGAGTAATTATTCTAAAATTTGTAGATTTGAGACTAATTATTCTAAAATTTGTAGATTTGCGACTAATTATTCTGAAATTTGTAGATTTGCGAGTAATTAATCTAAAACTTGTAGATTTGCGAGTAATTATTCTAAAATTTGTATATTTGCGAGTAATTATTCTAAAATTTGTAGATTTGCGAGTAATTATTCTAACATTTGTAGATTTGCGAGTAATTATTCTATAAATTACTGAAACTCAAACACGTTTAATTTATTTTCTGCAAATTTTAACATGTTAATTACTTTTATTTAAAATATTTATGAATATTTAAATAAAAATAAAAGTGCAATAAAAAGTATGATCGAAACACTAAGTGATTTATAGAAAAAATATAATACGACATTGTCTATTATGTCGATACCTATAACCTTCCGCGACCTTTTACCATTTTCAGCTTCCGTTATTGAAAATGTAACTTTTTGAGAAAAATAGATATAGATTTTTATTGCGTTACTTTTTCTTCCAACTTTTGAGGCCTTTTCGATAAATCAATCGAAAGTAAAAGAAAGGGAAATGTATATCCCTCAATGTTTACTTTCGTACACCTTGAAACTATCGGCGCCATTTTTTTTTTTGAAACGAAAATGTATTCACAATTCGCCGGTTTTTGAAAAGGAGCCCGATGTTAGGATAAATTGCGTTGTTTGAAAAGAATTTTTTCTTTTTCTTTATTTTCCCGCCTCTTTTTCCTTATTCTTCTTTTCTTCTTTGTTTGTTTTACCTTATCGAACATTTCTTAATGGTGTCAACTTTCTGAGACAGAAAAAAGTTAAACTCTAACAGAGAACTTGCTTCAGAATTTTTTTTATATATCTATATGTGTTTAAACTTCAGTAAGTTCATAGAAAATAACTTCCCAGTCTCAAGTGGGTATGTGTTTCGGTTAGAAAAATATTTTCGTATTCTATTTAAGGATAATTAAGTTTTTTTAAAAACACTTAAAACTCTTGTTAATAGCATTAACTTTTACTTTTAAAAGAAGCAATTTAGATTTATCTATCGGTTACAGATATTTTTTTAATTTCTTCTAAAAGCTTCAATTTTATTTATATCTTTAGATGTTCTCATTTTATAGGATTAAAAAATTAACAAATTTATTATCAAAGTTTGAAAACAAGTTTTTAAATCATTTTAAGGTAAATATTGACTTTATTTTAACAAAAATAATCATTATACTTTATTATCTATTTTATTATATTGATTAGATATAAAGCATTATACATTTTTTTAAAGAAACATTAATCGATATTATTTTTAAAAACATTACATGGTGTCATATGTATATATACATAATTAATTTCATAATTATATTGGCTAATTAAATATCATTTAGCTCTTTGACGCTCAGCGTCACAGGTTTGGGGTTCGAGTCCCATCCGTGGCCACGGATGTTTGTAGTGGTAAGGAATCCACTTTCAACCACAGGTCGCGGTCTAATATGACTGTAGAGCGTCGGGCGAAGGGCTGACAACCATATCCCGTAAAATGAGTATATCTCCTATCACGAAATAAACCAGTAGGCAGGCGGCTTGGCCCACCATGGAGCTGTTGCGCCAATGAGGAAGAATTATATATCATTATCTACTTAACAGTGCAGAAATATTTGCTTATTTATAATATTTTTTCAATTAAAAAAAAAACGAAATATTAATAATATTTCGAAAAACAAAACAATATGGTCTTTAATTGTGTCTACGATTTGAAATAATTCATGTCATATATTATTTCATCAATACGTGTTAGTAATTTTATACCTACTCAAATAATATTTTTTATTTAGGGATTTATTGTGACTTTCAAACAACAAATTAAATTAAAAAATTTAAATTCAAGTTTTAAAATATTTTGTGGTAATTCAATTTTTATTTTTTGAGTATAAAATAATAATTCTTGATTATCGGTTTCTTATTTTCATTTTATTTGGTTTAAATTATCTAACATTTCTTAATGGTGTCAACTTTCCAAAAGAGAAAAAAAAATTATACTCTAACAGAGAACTTGCTTCAGATTTTTTTTTCATCTATCTATATGTATTTAAACTCCGGTAAGTTTATAGAAAAATAACTTTGCAGTCTCAAGTGGTATGTGTTTCGGTTAGAAAAATATTTTCCTATTCTATTTAAGGATAATTAAGTTTTTTTTAAACACTTAAAACTCCTGTTAATAGCATTAACTTTTACTTTTAAACGAAGCAATTTAGATTTATCTATCGGATACAGATATTTTTTAATTTCTTTAAAACTTCTATTATATTTATGTCTTTAGAAATTTTCTTTTTATAAAGTTAAAAAAGTAACAAATTTATTATGAAAGCTTGAAAACAAGTTTTAAATCAATTTAAGGTAAATATTTACCTTATTTTAATAAAAAAAATATTATACTTTATTATCTATTTTATTATTATTGGATATAAAACATTCTACATTATTTTTAAAGAAACGTTGTTCCGTATTATTTTTAAATAACATTATACGGTGTTAGTTTTTCTTTTCAAAATGTCATAATTTGGTTATTTATTTACATATAATTATCTACTTAGCAGTGAAAAAATATTTGCTTATTTATAATAATTTTTTCAATAAAAAAAATATAATATTAATATTATTTCGAAAGACAAAGCAATATGGCGTTTATTTTTTGTCTAAGTTTTGAAATAATTCATGTCTATATTATATGGCTAAGTGTTAATAATTTTTTGCCTATTCAAATAATATTTTAATTATATTATCTTTATATATTATTTTATTTTTATATTATTATTATTGTGGCTTTTAAATAACAAATTAGATTAAAAATTTTTTACTCAAATTTTAAAATAATTTGTGGTAATTCAATTTTTTTATGTTTTGAGTGTTAAATTAAAAAAATTCTTCTATATTATTAAATTAAATATTTATTAATTTATAACCTTTATTAATATATTACATTTTATATATAATTTATTATATTAAATTAATATTTTTATTCATTAAATATATAAATTTAATGTACTTACTTAAGTATTTTCTAACAAATATTTATTTTTTTTTATATTAAAAAATTGTTTAGCAAATTTTGTTTGCATAATTTTTCCAATTCAACATCAATATCGTTAATTATACATTATTATCAGATTAATAACAAAAAACTTAATGTTAAAATATGTTTTATAGAAAAATTAAATTATAATGATTTTTTCTTATATAAATGCCATTGTCACTGAAGTAGCATTTTTATTTATTAAATATAAAGCTTTAAAGTATGTATTTTTTAAGTAGTATGTAACAAATAATTATTTTAAATCATAAAATAAACATTTTTAACTTCTTAGGTTTTATGTGTTTTTAAGCAAGAATGTTCCTTAAATTATTTCGCTTAGAAATAATACATTATTTAATCTATGTTTTAATTTTTATTTATATTATTTAGCATTTTTTCTTACTACAATATGTTGTTAAAATATTAGTAAATAATAACTAAAAAGAATGATGTACAAAAAGTAGATTCATAAGTAGATTGAGTAAGTTATAAGTAGATTATAAATAAACTTTTATTTGCTGGATAACGTCCAAAATACTGAATTTTTTAAATGAGAAAGCTATCAAAAAATTTTTCATTATTCTTAATTTTATATACTTTTGTTTTTGTACTTTGGTCTTTTAAAGTAGAATTTTAAAATAATATTTGATTTTTTAAGATATTTTATTACGTAGAAATTGATTTTAAGAATTTTTCTTTACCAAAATATTCTACTCATATTACCAATAATTTACTTATGTAAATATAATAATAATTCAATATAAATTTAATAATATGACGTTATATATTTTAAATTACTTATATAAACTTAATAACCTATAAAATTATGTTTTAAATAATATATATATATATATATATAGTAATTTGACTTAAAAATTATAACTTGAAAAAAATTGATTAAATAATTGATGTTCAATCCAAAATATTTCTCAATATATATTTATCTAAAATACTTTTTTCTTTCTTCGTACTATTAACAAACGTTTCCATTTTGAGAAAAAAAAAAGGAATAATATTTTTTAAGAATCAAAAAGCATTAACTTTTCACTACATACGAAAGGAAAAAATTGATCACTATATTTGGTTTTTTTTATTTATTTATCTACTAAATAATTATATTAATAATACATGGAAATTCAATTACTTCGATAGAATTAATGATTATATTTAGAAAACTCATATTTTCAAGATGGCTAAGTAAAGGTAAACCATATTCTAGACGATAAATTAAAATCTTTTGGTGGCGCCTTTGTGAGACTTGAGTGGCAACAGTTAAGTGTTCTAAAAATGAAAATATGTGAAGTTGCCACTTATTAGAAACAAACTCTTTAGCACGTATTCTCATTCTGCTTATTGAATAAGGGGTTACCACTATCTTGTAGATATTTACCTTTAATTCGCTCATTTTTTAATTGAATCGATTTTGTATTTTCTAGTATGAATCATATTTCTCAGTTTGTTAATGCACTGTAAAGATGAATATATAAATATAAGAAAAACTAAATATAAAACATTTGAAGAAAACATATGAAGATTTAATTTCTAGACGAATGCTTGAAAAGAAGATTTGCATTTTCTTTACTTATTTTTAACTTTCATTTTTTGACTATAAGAAAATTTTTAGTTAAAAATATTTGATGAATTTTTAGTTAAAATAAAAGCAAATGATACGAAAAAATGTCATTTTGAGGTATTATACGCATTTCACAAAGTATTTTTATACTAAAATACCAGAGTTTCTATATATGTATTATTTATAACACTGACAGATTTGTATCAATATTTAAATTTAATAAATGGTTAGTAACTTATCTCTATTTAATAAATGAATCGTTCACTCAATGGTTCATCTTTTAATAAAGGAATCCTTCATTGAATGATTCGTCTCTATTTAATAAATGAATCGTCCTTCAATGCAATTTTAGAAAAAGTTAATATAAATTTAATTAATTTATGTAAAATTTTTCTTTATATGACAAATTTAAATTATCTTATTTTGTTAACATACCTTATGAAATTATGATTAATTTATATGTTTTTTTTTTTTTTTTTAAATTTCGATTAAAACTATTAACTATCGATTAATAATTCGTTAATTAAGACGATTAAACGATTTTTATCAAATTTAATGTAAAGTTAATTTACTGACTAATTTAAAAATATTCAGTAATTACGAATTAAAATATTAATAAATAACTGCTCTTTATTTAGCATTAAAATGCTGTTTTATAGATGCTATTTTAAAAAATAACGGCTCGTTTTATTGAACTTTTTCTTTAAATTGAACACTACATAAAATAAAATTTAAAAATAATTGCAATAGACAATCATAAATAACGAAATTCTATTGGATAATTATGTGATATTCAATAAAATGAAGTATTTTACTGATATTTTAAAGAAAAATAATGATGTGAAATTAATTTCCTAGAAGTTATTTTCAAATCTGATGCAACCTAAAACTGTTCCAAACTATCTAATCATCTCTATTTCTGTCTTCCTATCCTAATTTTTGTTACAGGAGTGGTTGTTTAATAACATAAAACTGTAATATAAACAAGATTGCTTTAACATCTGCCGCTTTGATGATAGCGATTAAGCCTGTACTAGCGTAACTACTTTAATCACTCCAGGGTAACTATCTGCACTGCTTTACTAGCCCTAACCAATCACTAACGGCCAACTCAGCAGAAGGAAAATTGCTATTGCTAGAAGTTTCCGGAGTATTTAAAATTCTTTTTTCTTCTTGTAATGGCGTGCGCATGCGGCAGATTGCTGCCAGATTCCGAAATAATGGAAAGATAAACTGAACTGAGGAGTTTAGTTGTTTTTAGTTCATGATCTCGTTTAGATTGGAGGTTTGGAAGAAGTGTTTACCGATATTTTATGAATGCCTGCCAAAAGAATTTTCTAAGTAACGCTATCCAATAACGATAGCGTTTTTTCTTCTTTTATTTATTTATTTATTGTTAATTCCCTATTTTTCATACCTGATATTATGATTTGTCTGTTTTATTATAAAGATTGTTTGCAGACGTGATCTTGTTTATAATCCTTAACGAATTATAGTTATTTATTTATATTCAATATCATATTTTTCATGCCTGATATTATCGTTTGTAAGCTTTATTATAAAGATCGTTTGCAGAGGTGATCTTGTTTATAATACTTAATGAAATATTTTTATTTATTTATTTATTTTAATACCATATTTTTCATGCCTGATATTATCGTTTGACTGTTTTATTATAAATATCGTTTGTAAAAGTGATCTTGTTTATAATAATTAACGAATTATATTTATTTATTTATATTCAATACACTATTTTTTATGCCCGATATTATCGTTTGTAAGTTTTATTATAAAGATCGTTTGCGGAGGTGATCTTGTTTATAATACTTAACGAAATATATTTATTTATTTTAATACCATATTTTTCCTGCCTGATGTTATCGTTTGACTCTTTTATTATAAATATCGTTTGTAGAGGGGATCTTGTTTATAATACTTAACGAATTATATTTATTTATTTTCAATGTTATATTTTTCATGCCCGATGTTATCGTGTGACTGTTTTATTATAAAGATCGTGTGTAGAGGTAATCTTATTTATAATAATTAACGAATTGCATTTATTTATTAATTTTTATTACCATATTTTTCATGCCTGATATTATCGTTTCGGTATACGATATTCAATGCTTATTTATGCTTCTATTTTCATTATTTTATTTTTATTTATTTCAAATATTCTTACTAACACTTATGAAATATATAGTCTATTCTGAAAATGCTCAAAATTTCAATTCAATAATTTAATGTAATCCCTTTTTATAATTTTTCATTTTTTATATTTTGAATTTAATCTACGCATTTATTTATTTAACAGTATTCTTTGAAATTTTAAATTGGATTTATAAAAAAGAAGATATTCAATTTTCTGCATATTTATTAACATAGAAATTCCAGAGATCAATAAAAAACGGATTGAATACGTTTACATATGATATTTACC
Organism: Caerostris darwini; assembly: GCA_021605075.1. NCBI lineage: Eukaryota > Metazoa > Arthropoda > Arachnida > Araneae > Araneidae > Caerostris > Caerostris darwini. The sequence continues at coordinate 363,061 of BPLQ01012298.1, forward strand.
ATACTACATATGAATCTTGCATATAAATATCACCCAGACATTACTTTGAATTACTTACAAAAGCAACAACAACAAGCACTAAAAAGTATCGCCGCCTATAAAAAAAAGGCAGAATTATAGGGATGGGGTTTGATATCCGGCGGTCTTTTTCACTGTCGAAATGGGTTCATCCCTTTGGGCAATTGCTCTCGCATTCAGAACTCAGACTTTATTAATAACTTCCAAAAAGAAGCTCTCACCTTCTGGCGGGAAGCCATTAGAAGCACCTCCGATTTTGAATGGCTTCTTCCTCTCTGGCGCGAAATGTGTTTTCCGCCGTCTTTTCTCGAGAAAATGGAGAATTTTATTCAAAATGTTCTGGGGGTAAATGAGTATTTGCTTTCAAAGCTGGTTTCTTGTTGTTCTTTTCTTGTTAATTTTAGTTTACTCCTCGTTTTGTTAATAGTTTGGTAAGTTGTTTTATTTTGCTTCTCGTTTTTTTTATGCTACAGAAGTGTTACTGGGTTAGTTGCTGAATTTTATATTTACTGGAATTGTTGTTGTTGTACTAAATGATATATTATGTCGGTATCATACATATAATTTTGATATCTGCTAGTTGCTTTTAATTTTGGGATATTAAAATTTGTTCTTATATTTTAGTATGAGGTTTTTAAATGTACCCAATTTGATATTCATATTTTGTTTATCTAAAGAAACTTGCGTTCCATATGATATACCATCATTTTAATTTAACATATAGTATAGAAATATTTTAGTATACCATATAGTATATCATAGTACATTCTTCTTCTTCTTTATTGGCGCAATAGTCCCATGATGGGCCAAGGGGATTCTGAACCACCATAAACACCCATGCCATAGACGGAATTTGAATTTGAAAATCGTTTTCCCGAATGCCAGAGCGCTAGTTAATCGGCCATCAAGATCCTATCATAGTGCATTGAATATATCATATAGTATACCATTATGATATGGTATACTATATGATACACTTAATTCTTTTATTATACTATATATGATATGCTTAATATTTAGTATACCATATAGTATATCATAGTATATTGAGTATATCATATAATATACAATATATTTAGTCTTCCATTAAGTATATCGAAGTACATTGGGTATATATATCATATAGTGTATCACATATATTTTGTATAACATATAGTCATATATATAATATATCATTTAAAATAAGTTTTCTTTTTTTATAAATACATTTACGCATGATGTTTACCCTACCATCATGCATCTTGCATATAAATATCACCCAGACATCGCTTTGAATTACTTACAAAAGCAACAACAACAAGCACTAAAAAGTATCGCCGGCTGTAAAAAAAAGGCAGAATTACAGGGATGGGGTTTGATATCCGGCTGCCCTTTTCACTGTCGAAATGGGTTCATCCCTTTGGGCAATTGCTCTCGCATTCAGAATTATATTAATAACTTCCAAAAAAAGAAGCTCTCACCTTCTGGCGGGAAGCCATTGAAACCACCTCCGATTGTGAATGGCTTCTTCCTCTCTGGCGTGAAATATCTTTTCTCAAGAAAATGGAGAATTTTATTCAAAATGCTCTGAGGGTAAATAAGTATTTGTTTCCAATGCTGGCTTCTTTTCTCTCTCGTGTTGTCTGTTTTATTGTTGTTGTTCTTTTTTTTTAATTTTAGTTTACTCCCCGTTTTGTTATAGTTTGGTAATTTGTTTCATTTTGTTTTTCGTTGTTTTGATACTTAGAAGTGTTACTGGGTTGGTTGCTGAATTTTATATTTACTGGAATTGTTGTTGTTTGGAGAGATAATAGATAATAGATTAAGTCTGTACCAGATATGTAATTTTAATATCTGTTAGTTGCTTGTAATTTAGAGATATTAAAATTTGATTACACATTTCGGTATGAGGTATTAAGATTTTTTTTTTTAAAGTAGTCATTTTGATATTAATATTTCCCTCATTTAAGGAAACTTATGTTCCATATTATATGCCAATAAAATTAAAAATACAGTATTTAAACATTTTAGTATACCATATATGATATAATAGTACATTCTTTTTCACCTTTTCATTGACGCAACAGTACCATGGTAGGCCAAGGTGCTTTCTCACTGGCAGATTTCGTGACTGGAGACTTTCTTTTTACTGGATAGGCTTCTCAGCCCTATTAACAAAACTTTACAGTTATATTAGACTATGGCATACGGTTTAAAATGAATTGTGGACCACTACAAACATCCATGCCATCGACAGGACTTGAATTCGAAACTTGTAATACCGAATGCCAGAGCGCTAGTCACTCGGCCATCAAACTCCTATCATAGTGCATGAAATATATCATATAGTACACCATAATGATATGGTATTGCATATGATACACTTAATGCATTTATCATACTATATGATATGCTTAATATTTAGTCTATCATATAGTATATCATAGTATATTGAGTATGCCAAATAATATATGATATATTTAGTCTTCCATATAGTATATTGCAGTGCATTGGGTATATATATCATATAGTGTATTATATTATATTTTTTATAACATATAGCACATATATAGTATATCATTTAAAAGACATTTACGTATGATGTTTACCCTACCATCATGCATCTTGCATATAAATATCACCTAGACATCGCTTTGAATTACTTACAAAAGCAACAACAACAACAAGCACTAAAAAGTATCGCCGGCTGTAAAAAAAAGGCAGAATTACAGGGATGGGGTTTGATATCCGGCGGCCCTTTCCACTGTCGAAATGGGTTCATCCCTTTGGGCAATTGCTCTCGCATTCAGAACTCAAACTTTATTAATAACTTCCAAAAAGCTCTCACCTTCTGGCGGGAAGCCATTAGAAGCACCTCCGATTGTGAATGGCTTCTTCCTCTCTGGCGCGAAATGTGTTTTCCGCCTTCTTTTCTCGAGAAAATGGAGAATTTTATTCAAATTGTTCTGGGGGTAAATGAGTATTTTTTCCAATGCTGGCTTCTTGTTGTTCTTTTTTTAATTTTAGTTTACTCCTCGTTTTGTTATAGTTTGGTAAGTTGTTTTATTTTGCTTCGCGTTTTTGGATATGCTACATAAGTGTTATTTGGTTAGTTGCTGAATTTTATACTTACTGGAATTGTTGTTGTTGTTTGGAGTGGTAGTAAATAATATATTAAGTCAACATGATATATTTAATTTTAATATCTGTCAGTTGCTTTTAACTGAAAAAAATTAAAATTTGATTACACATTTCCGTATGAGGTGCTATTATTTTTCAAATGTAGGCATTTTGACATTCACTTTTGTTTATCTAAGGAAACTTATGTTCCATATGATATACCATCATTTGAGTTTAACGTATTGTATGTAAACATTTTAGTATACCTTATAGTACATTTTTTTTTCTACTACTTCATTGGCGCAATAGTCCCATGTTGGGCCAAGGCCGTCTGCCTAATGACACATTTCAAGACATAATATGTTTTTTACGGGGTTGATGGCCAACACTCTACAGTCTTACTGAACGAGGACGTACAGTTTAAAGTGGATTCGAAACCAGTACAAACATCCAGGCCATCAAAGGGACCTGAATCCGAAACCTGTGATACCGAATGACAGAACTCTAGTTTCTCGACCATCAAGCTTCTATCATAGTGCATGAAGTATATCATATAGGTATACTATATGATATGTTTAATATTTAGTATACCATATAGTATATCATAGTATATTGAGTGCATCATTTCATATATAGTATATTTAGTATACCTTATTGTATATCATAATGCATTGAGTATTTCACATAGTATACCATAGTATATTTAGTCTTCCATATAGTATATTGCAGAATATTGGCTATATACATCATATAGTGTATCATATTATATTTTGTGTAACATATAGTGCATACATAGTATATTATTTAAAATACGGTTTTTTTTAAATGCATTTATGTCTGATGTTTACCATACCATTCATGCCTCATGCATATAAATATCACCTAGACATCGCTTTACAAAAGCAACAACAACAAGCACTAAAAAGTATCGCCGCCTATAAAAAAAGGCAGAATTATAGGAATGGGGTTTGATATCCGGCGGCCCTTTTCACTGTCGAAATGGGTTCATCCCTCTGGGCAATTGCTCTCGCATTCAGAACTCAAACTTTATTAATAACTTCCAAAAAAAAGCTCTCACCTTCTGGCGGGAAGCCATTAGAAGCACCTCCGATTGTGAACGGCTCCTTCCTTTCTGGTGTGAAATGCGTTTTCTCAAGAAAATGGAGAATTTTATTCAAAATGTTCTGGGGGTAAATGAGTATTTGCTTCCAATGCTGGCTTTTTTTCCCCTCTCGTGTTGTCTGTTTTCTTGTTGTTCCCTTTTTTTAATTTTAGTTTACTCCTCGTTTTGTTATAGTTTGGTAAGTTGTTTTATTTTGCTACCAGTTTTTTGATATGCTAGAAGTGTTACTGGGTTAGTTGCTGAATTTTTATTTATTGGAATTGTTGTTGTTGTTTTGGAGAGGTAATAAGTAATAGATTAAGTCGGTATCGTAAATGTATTTTTAATGTTTGTTCGTTGCTTTTAATTTAGACTTATTAAAATTTAATCACACATATCCTTATGATGTAAAAGTAGGCCATTTTATATTCATATTTGATTTATCTAATTAAACTTTTCAATATGATATACTATCATTTGTGTTTAAATATAGTACGCAAATATTTTAGTATACCATATAGTATATCATACCACATTCTTCTTCATTGGCGCAAAAGCCTCATGGTGGGCCAAGGCCGTCTGCTTACTGACAGATTTCCAAATAGGATATGTTTTTATTTTCTTTTAAGGGGTAGCGTTGTCAGCCTTAATATCAAAACTCTCTGTCTTTTAGACAGGGTCCTAAGGTTTAATGCGTATTCCGAATCATTAAAACATCCATGGCACCGCCGGGGCACGAATCTGAAACTTGTGGTACCGAATGCCAGAGAGCTACTCACTCCACCATCAGGTTCCTATCATAGCACACGAAGTATATCATATCGTATGCTGTAGTGATATGATATGCTTAATATTTAGTATATTCAATAGTATATAATATAATATATAGTATATTTAGTATAACTTAGTACATTGAATATATCATATAGTATATCATAGTATATTTAATCTTCCATACAGTGTATAGTATTGGGTTTATATATCATATTATATTTTATATAACATACAGTACATATATAGTATATCATTTAAAATACTGGGTTTTTTTTAAAAATACTTTTAAGTATGATGTTTACCATACCATCCATGCATCTCGCATATAAATATCACCCATACATCACTTTTAATTACTCACGAAAGTAACAACAACAAGCACTAAAAAGTATCGCCGCCTATAAAAAAAAGGCAGAATTATAGAGATGGGGTTTTGATATCCGGCGGCCTTTTTCACTGTCGAAATGGGTTCATCCCTTCGGGCAATTGTTCTCGCATTCAGAACTCCAACTTTATTAATAACTTCCAAAAAAAATCTCTCACCTTCTGGCGGGAAGCCATTAGAAGCACCTCCGATTGTGAATGGCTTCTTCCACTCTGGCGCGAAATGTGTTTTCCGCCGTCTTTTCTCAAGAAAATGGAGAATTTTATTCAAAATGTTCTGGGGGTAAATGAGTGTTTGCTTCCAATGCTGGCTTCTTTTTTCTCGCGTGTTGTCTGTTTTCTTGTTGCTCTTTTTTAATTTTAGTTTACTTCCCGTTTTGTTAGAGTTTGGTAAGTTGTTTTTATTTTGCTTCTCGTTGTTTTGATATGCTAGAAGTGTTACTGGGTTAGTTGCTGAATTTTGTATTTACTGGAATTGTTGTGGTTGTTTTGGAGAGATAATAAATACTATATTCAGTCGGTATCATGTATTCAATTTTAATATCTGTTAGTGGCTTTTAATTTTGGGATATTAAAATTTGATCATACATTTAAGTATGAGGTAGTATGATTTTTTTTAAAGGTAGGATATTTGATATTCATATTTTTTTATCCAGAGAAACTTGTGTTCCATAGGATATACCATCATTTGTGTTTAACATATTGTATGTAAACATTTTAGTTTACCTTATAGTATATAATAGTACATTCCTTTTCTTCTGTTTATTGGCACAATAGTCCTATGTTCGGCCAAGGCCATCTGCTAACTGGCCGATTTCGAGACAGAAGATGGGTTTTTAAAGGGGTAGGGTTGCCAACCTTATTGCTAAAATTCTACAGTGAAATTAGACAGGGACCTACTGTTTAATGTTGATTGCTTGCCTCTAAAACCTCCCAGACCTACATGGCAACGCCGGGACTCGAATCCGGACCTGTGAAACAACACAGTTTGAGATTTTAGAACAAACATAGAACATAATTTGAGATTATAGTTTATTTACAAACAACACATTATTTTGATTTAAAACAAGGGTTTAAACAAAAGCATAAGTCTTCTTCTTTAGAGCAAAGTCCTATGCTGGGCCAAGGCTGTCTGTCTACTATCAGATTTCGGGACATGAGACAATTTATTTTTATGGGGTAGTATTGTCAACAATACGCCTAAAACTATGCAGTCATATTAGAGCGGAACCTACAGTTTAAATAGGATTCAAACATCCATGGCATTTCCAGGATATACAATGCACCCGGTACCTGGGGTACTGAGCTCCAGAGCTCTAGTCACTAGTTCGTCAGGCCCATAGGCCTACCATCAAAATTATAGTGTTAAAAGAATAAAATTCCAACATTTTATTTATTGTATTATCCATCGATGCATATTTATTATTTTTGTTGTTTTTTTTATGTTGTGCATCTACAAAACCTTTCCTGAGAGATTAGAAAACAAAAGCATCCGAAAAGAACTTTACAAATGCAACAAAATCCCAAAGAAATAAAAGTTCTTCCAACAAAATTCCTATTGTTTTTCGCGCCATTTTATTATGCCCAAAAAGTTAAGAACCTTGTGCTGTTTCTACGATTGCGTAAAGGCCAAATAAAAAGAGGTGGAAAAAAAAACAAGCAAAAATCAGGGAAAAGAGGGGCGGTGCCTCGTCGAGTCAATAAGGTAGCGGCGACTGTAGGTGGATGCCAAAAGTAATTAGGCTTTTCGAGCCTATCCACGACACAGAGCACTTTTCTAGTTCGGTGACTGGAGTCTGATTCAATTACATACAATTATAGCTCATTTAAAAGGATGTACATGAGCAATCCACAAATATTCACCATGATACCTGTATTTGGTACCGTTGAAATTAGATTTCATATTCAAGTTTCTAACTGAATAGTAGCGTTATGTATTTAATCAGATAAATACAAACAACACATTATTTTGACTTGCTATTTGTTAATTACAAACAAATTATATTGACTTAAAACAAGGGTTTATATAAAACTTCTTCATCAATAGTCCTATGAGGGGGACAAGGTCATCTACCTACTGGCAGAGTACAGGACATGAAATGTTTTCTTTTTATGAGGTAAGGTTGTCAGTCCAATACTCTACAGACCAACAGACAGAAGACTACAGACTCTGCATCTCAATAGACCAGAACTTGGTGTTTAAAGTACATTCCAAACAAGCTACAAACATTCACGATACCTCCGGAACTCGAACCCTGTGGTACCGAATGCCAGAGCTCTAGTTACTAGACCATCAGGCCCGTTATATAAGCCTACCATCAAAATTATAGTGTTTAAAGAATAAAATTCTGACATTGGAAAGAAGAAAGAGATTAGAAAACAAAAGCATCCGAAAAGAACTTTACAAATGCAACAAAATCCCAAAGAAATAAAAGTTCTTCCAACAAAATTCCTATTGTTTTTCGCGCCATTTTATTATCCCCAAGAAGTAAGAACCTTGTACTGTTTCTACGATTGCGTAAAGGCCAAATAAAAAGAGGTGGAAGAAAAAAAACAAGCAAAAATCAGGGAAAAAGAGGGGCGGTGCCTCGTCGAGTCAATAAGGCAGCGGCGACTGTGTGTGGATGCCAAAAGTAATTAGGCTTTTCGAGCCTATCCACGACACAGAGCACTTTTCTAGTTGGGTGACTGGAGTCCGATTCAATTACATACAATTATAGCTCATTTAAAAGGCAGCACTGAAAGTAAAAAAGGATATCTCTTTCAAATTTATTTACACTTGACTTCTGTTACAAGGCGAGGGAAAAGCTTTCAGATTTATTCATGCTTTTTTGGACGTCTTTCTTTTGGCAATTAATTGATTTGTTCTTGTTTTAAAAATGGGGGGACTTCCTGGTTTTGTTTTGATGTAAGTGGAAATGAATGTCTTTCGGATTAAAGGGGTTAGAAGTGAAGTGAAGTGGTATTAGAATTCGATTAGATTATTGTTTTTTTTTTTTTTCCAATTGGAAAAAAAAAAATATTACGAAAGACATTAATTATGTTGGATAAGAACTTTGTATTGTGTGGTTTTAATTTAATTAAGGCGAAAATATTTGTTGTTGCCTTTATTGTAATTTGCGGACAATTATATTATAAAAAGCGTTGTAATCCATAAAACAATTGCGTAAAAATAAACAGTAGTTTTTTTAGATTAATTGATTATTCCATAATTTAATTCTTTTATTTTTGAATAAAAGAAAATTACAGCTATTGTTTTTTGCGGATAACTCTAAATTGGCCAATGGACAACTTTTTTCAATCAATACTTATAACATTTAAATCAAGAATATAGTTTAATTAGATAAAATAATGCTTTGTTTATATTGGAAGACATTGAAATTTGTTCACTTATATTTACAAATAAATGTAAGACTTTTGATTGTTAAATAAATATTATAATATAATCAAAGTCTTTTAATACATCTGTTGACTTTTGATTGCTTTTGAGTTTAAATAAAAATAATTGTCCGTAAGCAAGCCATACTATTGTAATGGTTACTGCAACTTGAATAGTGATGCGAGTTTTATTATTTCTTTCCCATTTTTGTAAACATGGATCTCATTGGATGCCACCAGAGGATTCAAAACACAGCCCTCCATCATTCTAGTTGCTCGTGCTATGGTTAGATCACGAGTTGAGCATTGTGAATAATTGCACTGCATTTATTTTATCAGTAGTAACTGCAATGAGCCACGCCAACGGATTCAAAACTAAGTCCTCTGGCATGATAGGTAATCAAAACATTAGTTTATGAGTAGGGTATAAGGTTGATGATACTGGGATTTTTATATCCCTGTTTCTTTCGTTCATTGGAAATTAGATACAATTAATATCATTGGGATTTTATCTTGCATTTAATATGTACATCACTATTTCTTTCGTTCATTGGAAATTAGATACAATTAATATCATTGGGATTTTATCTTGCATTTAATATGTACATCACTATTTCTTTCGTTCATTGGAAATTAGATACAATTAATATCATTGGGATTTTTATCTTGCATTTAATATGTACATCACTATTTCTTTCGTTCATTGGAAATTAGATACAATTAATATCATTGGGATTTTATCTTGCATTTAATATGTACATCACTATTTCTTTCGTTCATTGGAAATTAGATACAATTAATATCATTGGGATTTTTATCTTGCATTTAATATGTACATCACTATTTCTTTCGTTCATTGGAAATTAGATACAATTAATATCATTGGGATTTTATCTTGCATTTAATATGTACATCACTATTTCTTTCGTTCATTGGAAATTAGATACAATTAATATCATTGGGATTTTTATCTTGCATTTAATATGTACATCACTATTTCTTTCGTTCATTGGAAATTAGATACAATTAATATCATTGGGATTTTATCTTGCATTTAATATGTACATCACTATTTCTTTCGTTCATTGGAAATTAGATACAATTAATATCATTGGGATTTTATCTTGCATTTAATATGTACATCACTATTTCTTTCGTTCATTGGAAATTAGATACAATTAATATCATTGGGATTTTATCTTGCATTTAATATGTACATCACTATTTCTTTCGTTCATTGGAAATTAGATACAATTAATATCATTGGGATTTTTATCTTGCATTTAATATGTACATCACTATTTCTTTCGTTCATTGGAAATTAGATACAATTAATATCATTATCTTTGCATTTAATATGTGCATCACTATTTCTTTCGTTCATTGGAAATTCAATTAATATCATTGGGATTTTTTATCTTGCATTTAATATGTACATCACTATTTCTTTCGTTCATTGGAAATTAGATACAATTAATATCATTGGGATTTTTATCTTGCATTTAATATGTACATCACTATTTCTTTCGTTCATTGGAAATTAGATACAATTAATATCATTGGGATTTTATCTTGCATTTAATATGTACATCACTATTTCTTTCGTTCATTGGAAATTAGATACAATTAATATCATTGGGATTTTATCTTGCATTTAATATGTACATCACTATTTCTTTCGTTCATTGGAAATTAGGCACAATTAATATCATTGGGATTTTATCTTGCATTTAATATGTACATCACTATTTCTTTCGTTCATTGGAAATTAGATACAATTAATATCATTGGGATTTTATCTTGCATTTAATATGTACATCACTATTTCTTTCGTTCATTGGAAATTAGATACAATTAATATCATTGGGATTTTATCTTGCATTTAATATGTACATCACTATTTCTTTCGTTCATTGGAAATTAGATACAATTAATATCATTGGGATTTTTATCTTGCATTTAATATGTACATCACTATTTCTTTCGTTCATTGGAAATTAGATACAATTAATATCATTGGGATTTTATCTTGCATTTAATATGTACATCACTATTTCTTTCGTTCATTGGAAATTAGATACAATTAGCATCATTGGGATTTTATCTTGCATTTAATATGTACATCACTATTTCTTTCGTTCATTGGAAATTAGATACAATTAATATCATTGGGATTTTATCTTGCATTTAATATGTACATCACTATTTCTTTCGTTCATTGGAAATTAGATACAATTAACATCATTGGGATTTTTATCTTGCATTTAATATGTACATCACTATTTCTTTCGTTCATTGGAAATTAGATACAATTAATATCATTGGGATTTTTATCTTGCATTTAATATGTACATCACTATTTCTTTCGTTCATTGGAAATTAGGCACAATTAATATCATTGGGATTTTATCTTGCATTTAATATGTACATCACTATTTCTTTCGTTCATTGGAAATTAGGCACAATTAATATCATTGGGATTTTATCTTGCATTTAATATGTACATCACTATTTCTTTCGTTCATTGGAAATTAGGCACAATTAATATCATTGGGATTTTATCTTGCATTTAATATGTACATCACTATTTCTTTCGTTCATTGGAAATTAGATACAATTAATATCATTGGGATTTTATCTTGCATTTAATATGTACATCACTATTTCTTTCGTTCATTGGAAATTAGGCACAATTAATATCATTGGGATTTTTATCTTGCATTTAATATGTACATCACTATTTCTTTCGTTCATTGGAAATTAGATACAATTAATATCATTGGGATTTTTATCTTGCATTTAATATGTACATCACTATTTCTTTCGTTCATTGGAAATTAGGCACAATTAATATCATTGGGATTTTATCTTGCATTTAATATGTACATCACTATTTCTTTCGTTCATTGGAAATTAGATACAATTAATATCATTGGGATTTTATCTTGCATTTAATATGTACATCACTATTTCTTTCGTTCATTGGAAATTAGGCACAATTAATATCATTGGGATTTTATCTTGCATTTAATATGTACATCACTATTTCTTTCGTTCATTGGAAATTAGGCACAATTAATATCATTGGGATTTTATCTTGCATTTAATATGTACATCACTATTTCTTTCGTTCATTGGAAATTAGATACAATTAATATCATTGGGATTTTATCTTGCATTTAATATGTACATCACTATTTCTTTCGTTCATTGGAAATTAGATACAATTAATATCATTGGGATTTTATCTTGCATTTAATATGTACATCACTATTTCTTTCGTTCATTGGAAATTAGGCACAATTAATATCATTGGGATTTTTATCTTGCATTTAATATGTACATCACTATTTCTTTCGTTCATTGGAAATTAGGCACAATTAATATCATTGGGATTTTATCTTGCATTTAATATGTACATCACTATTTCTTTCGTTCATTGGAAATTAGATACAATTAATATCATTGGGATTTTATCTTGCATTTAATATGTACATCACTATTTCTTTCGTTCATTGGAAATTAGATACAATTAATATCATTGGAATTTTATCTTGCATTTAATATGTACATCACTATTTCTTTCGTTCATTGGAAATTAGGCACAATTAATATCATTGGGATTTTATCTTGCATTTAATATGTACATCACTATTTCTTTCGTTCATTGGAAATTAGATACAGTTAATATCATTGGGATTTTATCTTGCATTTAATATGTACATCACTATTTATTTCGTTCATTGGAAATTAGGCACAATTAAGTATGCTGTGATTTTACCTTGCAGTTAATGTGCATATCATTGTTTCTTTTGTTCATAGGAAATTAGATGCAATTAATAATATTGCGATTTTATCTTGCATTTAATGTATGTATCCTTGATGATCCTTTATACTTTTAATTATACTACGTTTATAATTATACTACGTTTTCAATCCTGTATTTAATGTGTATATCGTTGTTTCTTTTTGTTCATTGAAAATTAGATACATACTTAATTATTCTGTGATTTTCCTTGCATTTAATATGTATATTACTATTTCTTTCGTACATTCACAATTAATTATGCTGCATTTTCTGTTTTGTATTTAATGTATATATCATTGGTTTTTTTTTTCATTCATTGGAAATTAGATACAATTAATATTATTGCCATTTTATCTTGTGTTATTTAATGTGCATATCATTGTTGTTGTCTTTCATTGAACATTAGATACAATTAAAGATACTGCAATTATTTCTTGCATTTAATGTGTGTATATCTATTGCTTTAGTTAATTGGAAATTACTTTAAATAAATCTTGAATGAAAACACTAATTTTTATTATGTTAAAAAAATCCTACGCAGAGAAATTAACAAATCTGTTTATACATATACCTATGCAACGAATGAATATCGGAGAGGTTGCAGACGACTTTTGGTCTGTGACATTTCCGGTCCACCCTTTTCCCTAATCGGGCGAGTGAGCTGCGTCAGGAAACCCAATGGGGCGAGATTTCACGATTCAACAGTTTCATCCGAGAGCTGATTCGGCAACCCCCCATTTAAACTTCGTTCCTTCTACCCCTACCTCAGGGAGTCGATTAGGCAGGGTGCGCTGGGAAATCAACAGGGATATTTAAAGTTCCACTTTCCTGGAGGGAGATAAACTGGCGCAGAAAAATTTTATGTTGGAAATAAGTCTTATGATTTAGTGCATTAAGATGTTTGTTTTGCATTGTAAACATTGGTTTCTGAATCATCATAAGAGATCAGAATTTAATAGAGATATACTGTATTTAGAGAGATATATTATTTAAGAGAGAGATACTATATTTAAAACTTTTAGAATTAATAAAGGAATATTTAAGTTTAGTCGTTACGAAATTATGTTTTATGCTACAGGTCAAAATTTGATAATATCCAATATTTTCGTGCAATAATGGAAATATAATGGTGCCCTTAACGAATAATGCAATAATGGTGCCCTTAACGAATCTAGAAAGACATGCGGTTTAGAGCAAAAATTGTTTTGTAATTAGGGAGTTTTTGCATTACATATATTTGTCTTTCTGAAGGTTAGGGATCTCAAGGATTTGAAATTAGAAACTTGTTGAAAACAGAGCCAACCTTGTTGAAAACTATAGAGATTAGAGAGGGTGTGGTGGGAAATCAACAGGGATATTTAAGGCTTCACTCTTTTGGAGGGAGATAAACGTGCAGAAAAATGTTAGGGTTGAAAGAGGTCTTACGATTGAGTGCATTAAGATGTTTGTTGGTCTTTGCGTTGTAAACATTGGTACTTTAATCATCATAATATATTATACTGTGTTTAATACTTTTAGTTTTATTAAAGGAGTATTTAGTCGTTATGAAATCATGTTTTATACTACATGATTGAAATTTGATAATCTAGCATTTTCGTGCAATTATGGATTATGTCGTTAACGAATCCAGTAAGACAGGAAGGACTAGTGCATAAATTGTTTTGTAATTGGGGGAGATTTTGTATTACGTATATTTTATGGTCTTCCTGAGGGTTAGGGATCTCAAGGATTTTAAACTTGAAACTTGTTGAAAATTAAGCCAACCTTGTTAAAAACTATGCCAACCTTGTTGAAAACTAAGCCAAGCTTGTTGAAAAAAGCCAAACCTTGTAGAAAACTAAACCAAAATAGTTGAAACTAAGCCAACCTTTTGAAAGCTAAACCAATCTTGTTGAAAATTAAGCCAACCTTGTTGAAAACTAAATCAACCTTGTTGAAAACTAAGCCAAACTTGTTAAAAATTAAGCCAACCTTGTTGAAAATTAAGCCACAAATATTACTAAAACAAAAAGAAAACAGAAAGAATTTTATGTAGCCAATTTTCTTCTGTATTTAGGACTAAAAGCTGTCTGTTTATTAACGATCTATAAACTCTAATTTAGGCAGATTAATAACTTAATGATAACGAACCCAATTAGAATACTTGAAGGATCGGATTAGTCTGAAATTCAATAAGCGAACAGAACTCTCTACATCATCCATGGAGCAATCAGCAATTTTAATCAAAACTTAAAAAAATTAAGAAAGTTGAATTTTTAAAGACTTATAATGTTTAATGATAAACATTAAATGCAAAATTGCGGAATAGGGGCCATTAATATTTGTCAAACATTCTTGTCTCCAAATTTGCGAAGAAATGGGTTGTAATTTTTGAAGTGAATTTCAAACAGTACAAGAAATGAGGGTTAATACATTTGGCACCTTATCGCCCAGTTGGAGCCACAAAAAATCTGTCAAATCCTAATGGCCCCTATTATGCTATTTTGCCAAATTAAATTTTATAATTAAAAACAATTTTTAACACGAAACTAATATTTTAAATTTTATTAAGATAGATTTCTTTAGAACAGTTACGCATAATCGTTTTTTAATAAATGAGTAATGACTGTTCAATTTTGTTGCCATCAAAACATATATATCTTAAAATTTTTCCTCATATATCACTTGAGATTTAAAAAGAAATAAATTATTTAGCAGAAACCTTTAAATGCATTTATGCATAAAAATGTTCTTTTGGCCTTAAAGTATCAAAATGGGTTTTATGTATTTAATCCATCTTTAGATATGACTGGAATTTTTAGCCGTACACCTTTAAAAAGCGTTAAATTGGCATTAAATTCTTTGCAATGCAACTTTTTTATTTTGTTCTCATTTCTTCATTGCAATTTCATGCACGTTTTTCATTGATAATGAGATCACACAAGACGCATTTCGAAGAAACTCTCGTCTTTCTTGGAAATGGGGAAGACATCATTTTGAAGCATAATAAGTAATGGCTGTAATAGCATTATAGGATGTTCTTGATCTTTTACAACCCTTGATTCTATAAGAATCAGAATTTTTAAGTTCGAAAGAAATTTAATGTAGCATGGATTTAAAAGAAGAAATAAATATTTTTAGCGAGTAATCCTTAATCAAATAAGGGATAAAAGCATACTTTATTTTTTTATCAAAAAGTGCCACTATGGATTAAAGGAATACTCATGTATGATACATTAAAGAAAATGTATATCAATACATATCGTACTGAAAGGAATAAATATAAAAATTGATAACTACAAAGAATTTAAAAATATTATTTCACAATTTTGAAAAAAATTATAATCAGATGAAAAATTGTGCTGTTATATAACATATAAGATTTTACTGTTGTATAATTTTCTGAAACGCATTATGCTAATTATGTTATGGCTGAATTATTATGTAAAAAGTAAATAAGTATAAAAATTATAAATTTTTTTGCAGCTCTAACTTAAAATTATTTATTCTCTGTAAATAAGAATTTATAACAATTTCCATTTTGAAAAAGATGAGAAAAAAATTATTTTGGCTTTGGTTTTTTTTAAAAATAAATACTATAATTTTTTGTATTAGCAGTTAGTGTTAGCGTTAAAGACAAATTTACTTAATGAAACTAATATAATCTTGGCTGTTCTTTAAAAGTTACATTATTTTAATCTTAAAATATAATATTTAAATAATAATTTAATCTATTATAAAAATATATTATTTAGATAAATAATACAAATTTTTGTGTTACCATGTAATGTTAGTGTTAGAAATAAACTTAATTAAAGGAACTAATATACTCTTGGTTGTTCTTCAAAAGTTACATATTGCATACATTTGCGTGTTGTACGTAGGAAATCGCTAAAACTTTTCAACAGGCCACCAATTCCTACCTGAATGTCGTTTGTGAGGTTTATACACTTTCCAATATGCTATCGATTCTACAAATTTTAAACCAATGACTGCAACTGAATCCGCAAGTGATTTTGAAAGTGATTCCTCTTGCATGCTGTTTAAGAATGTTACTACTTACGATGTATTTGGGCATTATATAGATTTAAAACACAGAGATATTTACTGCTTAGGAATACAAGACTTATACAGTTAATAAATGAGTATTATATTATATATATATATATAAATTCCCACCAGGCCACGAATTCCAACCTGAATTTTGTATGTTAAGTCTGTACACTTTCGAATCTGCCATCATGTCGATAATATTTTGAAATTAATGATTACAACTGAACCCACTAAGTGGATTTGAAAGTGGTTCCTCTTACATGCTGCCTAAGAACGTTAGAACTAGGCCAAGATTTGGGCATTACATATATTTAAAGCACGAAGAAATTTACTGTTAAGGAATGTAAGAATATTTCGAGAGTCATTAACCTCGCCCAATCTATATATAATAACATCAGCATACTTATGAATTGCATACCATGCAATTTGGGAGTTCTTTCTCAATGGTAATTCTCATTTTTTAAGCACGCAATCCCACACACCTTATTTACGAATTTTCAATTAGCTGCAGCAACACGTCAGCAGAACGGAAACTATTACTCAAGGCTGGAGTCTCGAGAACATGTGCGGAATAATTTAAAAGTTTGAACTAATTTAATTGAAAGGCCCTCTCTACTTTTTAGAGGATTTTATTTCTAACTATCGTATTCACTCCACGTCAGTCTGAATAGAATTTCTTTTTAACTATCGACCAGTCTAGGAATTCGTCTAATTGAATAACTTTCAGACATCAAAGATTTTTTTTTCCTTATATCCTAAAGGAATTTGAGAAACATCATACAAAGTAAAGAGAGATTAGATCCTAGACAAGAAATTAGTTAAAAATATTTTGGAAATAAGCATTTTAAAATAAATGAGTCGAAATAGTTTGCATATAGTACATACAAATAGGTATATTGTTTTTAATAATATCCATTTTACTGCATTTGTTGATTTTCCAACACACAATTAACAAATTCAATTGCTAATCTGACTTTACTGACCTACATTTTCATTATTAGTTATAAATTTTTTGCCGTCGGTTTGATTTAAACGTTAACATAACTTTTCCCTTAATGTAATCCGTCTGTTACTTCATGTTCAGTGCTCTGTAATTTGCAGACCAAAAAACTTTTTAATGATTTATTTTTGACAACCCTTCGCTCTGACTGTTGACATTCAATAACTTTCTCCATCTTTGGACGTATTACTTGTTATTTTTTGCCTTAAGGCTGGATATAAACTCTTTAAAGTGATTCCGCTGTTAAAATAAAATTAGCAATGATTCAAATTCAAACATCTGTTTGCTTGCATATATATGACTTTGAATATATAATATATATTTTTTCATATGGTCTTTGTGGCAACCTCCGGGGTCCAAAATACTCCAAAGGCAAATTATAAAGAAGTATACAAATACAAGATGAGAAAGAAAATATCCATAAATCTAGCATAAATCATACAAAATTTATTATAATATCCTGAATATAGCTAAGTAATAAACAATTTGAAATATACAACTAGCTAAATGAAATTCACAAATACATTTAAAATATCGCCTTCCCATATTTATAATAGTTATCTATCACATATCTTCATCACATTCCATGAATATGATAATAGTCCCTCCTAAGATATCGTCCTATCCATGTATATGATAGTAATTTCTTAGATATCATCATCAATACCCATAAATATGATAGTAGCCCATCATATATCGTCATCACCATCCATAAATATGCTAGTAGTTTTTCCTGAGATATCGTCATCACTATCTATAAATATGATAGTACACCATCCTAAGATATAGTCATCACCATTCTTAAGTATGATAGTAGTCCATCATATCCATGATGGTAGTCCATCATAAAATATAACTATCTCTTATATATGACGGTAATCCATCATAATATATGGCTTTCACGTAGTTTCTAGGGTTTTGTGTACATGTAACAAGAGTTATGTTAACTTCCATTCAAACTACATTATTTAATTAAAAATATGTTAAACCATGGTGATACAAATGTTTCATGTTACTTAAATCTGACGTGATATTATACTTAATAAAAACGGAGAAAATATGGGATTCTTAGGTCTTGTATGAACATCACTAGTTCCCTACATTTTGATGAAAAAATTATTATTATTATTATTGTTATTGTTATTTGCAATTTTTAATTTTAGTAACTTTTTTTTTAAATGTTCTTTTATTAACGGTAAATATGTAAATGAAAATAAATCAATATTTTTGGGACATTACATAGGCTAAGTATGAACACGAACATTTTAGAAAACTAACACATATATATATTTTTTTTTTTTCAAAATTATTTTTTTTTCATACTTAGAGAATCAATTGTTGGGAAAACAAAATTTCTCATTCTAATTTTTCATGCATATAGTTTGATTTCAGAAATTTATTTGGAAGACACGATAAAATTTTGCTTAAGCCTTAAAGAAAACTTTCGAATATTAAAATGTTCAAATACTAATATTGAAATTAATAGTTTTTAACGAATATATATTTTTAATTATTGTTTATTTAAGTTTTATTTGTTTTCACATGCGATGAACAATAATATACATTATATATCCAAAATAAATTGTAGTATATAAAACAGACGAACAGTTTTTATGAGACTTCAAAATGGGATCCTGCACTATTTGTGGGATAGGATGAAAAACTAAGGGGACCATTTAAAGAATACTGAATTTCCAGGATCCTCCTAATCGTCTTCCATTAACTCCCTTGATTTATCTCTCCTGGAAAAGTTTTCTGGAAATCAGCTCTTATAAAGAATGGAACTGTAACCGTGGCAAAAGAAGGAAATACGTCTTCATCGATATTCCGCGCCATCTGCATTCCCCAGCGCATTTGCGTCTTGCTAAGTGGAGACAGAAAAAAACAAAGGCTGTTATCATTAATCGTAGTCAAAATAGTTAGCTACGTTTTCGATATCCACGTTGCTGTTTTTTATATCAGATGGTTAAGTTTTACCTTAGGTTTAGTTAATAGTTATAATTTTAAATTTAAATAAGGAAAATGGGATTTAGAACATTCTATTATTTAAATAAAATGGACAGAAAATATCTAAAATTGATAAATATCTGATATAAAATAGATAAATATCTAATATAGAAATATCTGAAATTTGAGATACTAGATTCCTGGAATAGTATTTATAAAATAATTCATATTTTCTTTTGTTTCATAAACCAAACAAAGAATGAAGAATAACTTAAGAATGAAATCAAATACCCCTATGGTTGCACTAACGATTTTAAATTTATCTCTTAAAATTTAATAATTACTTGAATCGGGAATTCCAGTTAGCCTGTTCATCATTTCTCCTTAATTTGGCGATTAACTTGGCGAATATTTATTTTGTTTGGGGATTAGTTGCATAATGTTTTAGTTTGGCGATTGACTTGGCGATTAATTGCCTAATATTTAGTTTGGCGATTGACTTGGTGATTAATTGCCTAATATTTCTTTAGTTTGGCGATTGACTTGGCGATTGACTTGGCGATTAATTGCCTAATATTTCTTTAGTTTGGCGATTGATTGCATAATATTTCTGTAACTTGGCAATTAATAGTATAATATAGAGAGAGGGAAAAAAACAGTCTGTTATCATTAATCGTAGTCAAAATAGTTAGCTACGTTTCGATATCTACGTTGCTTTTTTTTGAGTCAGATGGTTAGGTTTTACCTTAAGTTTTGTTAATATTTATAATTTTAAATTTAAATAAGGTATATGGGGTTTAAAAGATTCTATTATTTAAATAAAACGGAAAGAAAACGTATGATTGAGATATAATATACTACTTGTAGCTGTACACTATTTTTTATTGCAATGTGCAGTTTATTTCTCTTATTCCTTATTTAATTCCTTATTGATAAATTTATTATTTTATTTATTTTAGGTATTTATTTTACTTATTTAGATATTTTAATTTATTTCAGTCCTAAATTATTATTTAATGCATTAAATTTATCTTATTTATTTAATTTAATTTTAATTACTCATTATTATTATAATTATTACATACACTGAAGTGACAAAAGTCATGGGATACCTCTTAATATCGTGTCGGCGCTCCTTTCGCCCGGCGAAGTGCAGCAACTCGACGTGGCATGGACTCAACAAGTCGTTGGAAGTCTTCTGCACGAATATTGAGCCATTCTGTCTCGATAGACGTCCATAATTGTGAAAGCGTTGATGGTGCAGGATTTTGGGCACGAACAGACCTCTCGATGATGTCCCATAAATGCTCGATGGGATTCATGTCGGGCGATCTAGGTGGCCAGATAATTCGTTGGAATTGTCCAGAATGTTCTTCAAACCAATCGTGAACAGTTGTAGCCCGGTGACATGGCGCATTGTCATCCATAAAAATCCCATCGTTGTTTGGGTACATGAAGTCCATGAATGGCTGCAAGTGATCTCCAAGTAGCTGAACATAAGGATTTCCAGTCAATGTTCGGTCCAGTCGCACCAGAGGACCAAGTCCATGCCATGAAAACAGCCCACACCATTACGGAGCCACCACCAGCTTGAACAGTGCCTTGCTGACAGTTTGGGTCCATGGGTTCGTGGGATCTGCGCCACACTCGAACCCTACCATCAGCTCTTACCAACTGAAATCGTGACTCATCGGACCAGGCCACGGTTTTCCATTCATCTAGGGACCAACCGATATGCTCACGTGCCCACGAGAGTCGCTGCAAGCGATGTCGTTCTGTCAGTAAAGGCACTCGAGTCGGTCTTCTGCTGGAATAGCCCAAGAAAGCCAAATTTCTCCGCACAGTTCTAACAGACAAGTCCCTTGTACGTCCCACATTGATTTCTGCGGTTATTTGACGCAGTGTTGCTTGTCTGTTAGAATTTACGACTCTTTGCAAACGTCGCCGGTCTCGGTCGTTAAGTGCAGGCGGTCGACCACTGCGCTGTCCATGGTGGGATGTTATGCCTCAAATTTCATACTCTCGGCGCACTCTTGACACAGTGGATCTGGGAATGTTGAATTGCCTAACGATTTCCGAAATGGCATGACCCATGCGTCTAGCTCCAACTAACATTCCGCGTTCAAAGTCTGTTAATTCCCGTCGTGCGGTCATCATCACGTCAAAACCTCTTCACATGAATAACTTGAACAGAAATGAAAGCTCTGCGAAAGCACTGCGCATTTATACCTGTTCTACGCGATGCTACTGCCATCTGAAAAGTTGCATATTGCTATCCCATGACTTTTGTCATTTCAGTGTATTTAATTATTTATTAATTTTAATTAATTTAATCTTTTTATTTAATTTTAATTATTTAATTTTTACTTTTTATTTAATTTTAATTATTTAATTTTTACTGTTTATTTAATTTATTTCAATTTATTTTTTTTAGATATTTTATTTAAACAAAATATATAAAATACATTGCGCTGGTTGTTGTATTGATGTTCGCAGCACTTAAGATAAACTATGCAATTTATTATAAAATCTTTTTTTTTTTTTTTTTTCAAATTTCGAAAAAAAAAAATTTATATGAGCATTTACAACCATTCATAACATTTTCCACACGTTCACTTTTTTTTTTTTTCACAATTTTAAACTTCATTTTTCAAAGCTTACGTCTTACTTATACAGTGTTACAGAATGCATGCAAAGTAATGCTAATTCTCAGAGTTAAATATGTACGGCGGTGATATATAAAATATAATACAGCAAACATTCTGACCCAAAAAGAATTTTAGCTCCTTAACAAAATATTCCTAGTATATGAAATATTTTCTTTTCCGAATCCAATGAATTAAGCGGTGCACAAATTAATTTTTAATTCTGGATTAAAATGAATTTATATGTCTATATTGCTACATTATATTATTCTAAAGCAAAGTTCTGAATTTATTCGTATGGCTTACGCCTGTCAACAGTCCATCTTTCGCGATTCCATATTGCTTTACAGAGATTTTTCTTGATGTTCTTCTATTCCTTAAAGATTGGTGAGAAGCTGCATATTATTGATTGCTTTTGATCCCTTGCGTTTACTTCATCGTTATTTTTCAAAATGAGTAAAAATGAAGTCATTTTTACTGGAATAACAGCGATGTATCATGTGGTGGTCTGGAAAACTTTGACGATGAATCAGAAGAAAAAACTGACTGGTGGCCACTGAAAAACTGAAAGGATAGAGAAGTCATAACTTGTCCGTTTTTTCAGGTTGTTGATCAAGTCTTTGACACTAAAATGACAATGTATGATGTCCAGCAATGAGTAAAATTCATTGAGTTTTTCTATACCAATGAAAGACTAATAATTCAACTCGGAAAAAATTTAATTGCAAAATTTTAATTTCACATTATTTGACAGTCATAAAATGATTCGGAATCTAATGTCTCGGTTTAAAAGAATTCGATCCCCCAGCACTCTCTTATTGTTATCTATTGTTGTTGTTTATTGTTACTCTCTTATTGTCTTATTCTCTTATTGTAAAGATCTTATTGTTACACAAAAGTCCTTATGTTTCATACTCTTCAGTCTTTGAGTGACTGCATTTAGTTCTAACTGCAATTTGCAATCTGAATGGATAAATTTATTCTTAAATCTTTCGTTGTCGTTGTAAAGCAATGAATAGCAAATCACTTGCCAATGCATGGTATTGAGAGTTGTCTCAGTAGCCAATCATTTGTACTGGAAGATCTGAGCTTCAACATTTATTCTCCGACAACAATCGGCAATATGATTTAGGTGTGTGAAGGTTGTTGTAAAGGTATGTGAAGGTTGGGAATTATTACTAATAAAAATCAATTGTTCAACTCGGAAAAAATACCGGCGATATTTATATTTTAGATTATCAGCCAACAATAGCAGGATTGAGAATATAATCTCTCGGTTTAAAAAAAGGGATCAGATGGTCATCCAAACGTAATACGATCTGTAGAGACGATAGTTCTTCTAAATATTCAACCCCCTCTCCCCAAAAAACAAGCTAACAAGCCTCTAATATAATCGCAAATTGGATGGCTGAGGTTTTGGAAGAGTACCCGAGTGATGTTAGTTATGACAGCAATGAATAATTATTTACTGTCTACGGTTTACGACAATAATATCATTGTAACTAACTTATACTAAGTCATTTAAATTAGATATTTATTAGCGATATAATTTGATACTATTTATACTACATACATCAAAATGAATACAAAAATGATGCATTTTCTCACTTATTTTCATTATTTTGTTTCATGTTACATATCACGCACCACTAGTAGTCAAAATAGGTCTAAATATTACTTAATAATCCGTATGATACACATAATCATGATTTATTGCCCTTTTGCAATGCTATTTGTTATAAAAAGAAAGTCGCCTTGTGAGAAAAACCCACTTATAATGCGGCTCAATAGCTATGAGCACTTCCTCACGTGAGCGTCAGGGGAAGTGTCAATTATTATACTAAAAATTATTCAATACACATAAATTTGTAACATAATTCTAACCATACATAGTTTGGATTAGTATAAAAATATCTAGCTGAAATCTGTAATAAAAATACTGATACATTAAAGGAGTTGGAATAGTTACAATGTGCAGTTATCATATGTTGAATAAGCGCTTATAGTCGCTTTTTATAGCGCTTATGGTCCACCACACAAAATTTATCTGTGCACCCATCTCGGCATGCGTGCATGTGGAAGCTCCAGTTAATTTTTACGAACAGACCCGCTGTTCGCTTAGGAAACACCATGTCGCCAGATTATCACCAATGGCGACACCTACCACTAAATATTCACCACATCAAACCGGGGCGAAAAGTCTATTCTTAACCAAGAGGAGCAACTTTTAGCAAGAGATTAATGAGGACCCTGCACGCGAGCTGCAAGAACGGGAACACTTAAAAAGGAAATAATTTGATCAGCAGCATTCAAAATACGGAACGTGGATTAATTACGCTAATGTGGACCTCGGCTAGCCTTTCCGTACTTTTGGATCAACCCTTGCTGTCCTTTTACGCTAAAATGGCACAAGTCCATTGTCAAGTTTTACCTGAAACAATGCCTTGTAGCATCGTTATATTCATTACCATATACCATTTATCTTATACTTAAGACGGTGTCCCTATTGTCGCTGTATGTGCACTTCTACTTCTTTAAGTTGTATGGAGATCTTTGTTGGATGGCCTTCGATGTAATTAATTTTAGGACCGTTCATTAAAAATACATTAGAATATGTAATTTAAGGGCATAAATTATAAATATGCATGGGGATTTAATGTACTAATTCTTTTATTTCTAGTTTAAGTATCCCTTCCTTTAACTGGTGCACATACTATCCAACTTCATTATGAATTAATAAAATTCATGTATTCAATAGAATTTTTTATATAGGACTCATAGCAATTATAAGACTTTGACAATGGATAAAATCTGAAAGTCATAAGTTAGCAGTTGCGTTGCTATAGCATGCTAATGCATACTATAGAATAGTATTGCGTTGATATAGTTACTATAGTAATAGTATTGCGTCGTAATAGTTACTATAGTAATAGTATTGCGTCGTAATCGTTACTATAACAATAGTATTGCGTCGTACGAATGGAGATTTGGTTTGTCGCTCTACGGTCATCTTGTGCACAAGTTGGGCTAAACAGACCGGGACCTACAGTTTAAAGTGGATTCCGAACCACTAACAAACATCCATGGCACCGCCGGGATTCGAACCCGAAACCTGTGGTACCGACCGCCAGAGCGCTAGCCACTCGGCCATTCAGGCCCCGTACGAATGGAGAACGAAGCAGCAATAATATTGAACTGCAATAGCATTGCGTTGCTGTGATTGTATAGCAAAAGTATTGTGTTGTTATAGTTTCTATGGCAATAATATTGTGCTGATACTATTACTGTATTTATTGTGTATAACGATAATTATAGCAACATACTATAGTACTATTTATTGGGTGTTATGCAATCATAGAACGAACTTGATGGAGAACGAAGCAGTAATAATATTGAATTGCAATAGGATTACGTTGCTATGATTGCTATAGCAATAGTATTGCATAGTTATAGTTGCTATAGCAATAGTATTGCATAGTTATAGTTACTATAGCAATAGTTTTGCATTGTTATAATTACTATAGAAATAGCATTGTGTTGTGAGAATGTAGAACGAACTTGATGGAGAACGAAGCACCAATAGTATTAAATTGCAATAGTATTGCGTTGCAATAGTATGCAATACAAATAGTATAATATTGCGTTGCAATAGTATGCAATACAAGTTTTTTTGTAAGTGCACTTCCTATTTTACTCATATAATTTTATACAAGAAACTTGATTATTTAATTACTATAGAATTTAATTAGTAGGGATTGAATAACCCAATGGGTAGCGTTTCCGAACTTGGCCCATAACACAACCAGGAATTCAAACCGAAAGCTTCCACGATTAGACTGTCCCAAATACCTTTCAAATTTTATATGCCCTTGGTAGATAAATAAAGAAAACATTTCTAAAATCTGTCAGTATGCAAACGGACTTGGCACCATAGGGCTGTTCCGCCAATGAAGAAGAAGAAGGTAGACAAATGTATTAAAGTATCCAATATCGTTTAACATACTTAATTCCAAACATTTAACATACTACAACTTTGT
The DNA here is from genome assembly GCA_021605075.1 of Caerostris darwini. Taxonomy (NCBI): domain Eukaryota; kingdom Metazoa; phylum Arthropoda; class Arachnida; order Araneae; family Araneidae; genus Caerostris; species Caerostris darwini. The sequence goes on from BPLQ01012298.1 coordinate 389,285, forward strand.
TTCCCGGCCCAACTAAAATTGTCAAAATTACCTTTCATAAAGTTACATTTATTGAAAAATATCACATATCAAAAGCAAACACTAGATTACTTACTAATTTAGAATGTAAAACCATCAATTTAGAATAAAAAAACATACAATTAGCTAAATCCTTATCTGTTAAGATTGACAATCAGTATTTGTTAGCGTGTATCGTTATTTTCAACCATTCCGTTATATGTTATCACTTTCTTTAACCAATTTCCCTCTTAAATTCCCGTCTAACTAATCCGAAAAATCAACAATTAGCGACAACAAAAAACAATAACGCAATTAAAAGTAATTCTCAATTCCTTCTGCCCCCAAACCAAAAATCACCCAATTTCAGTCACAGAATAATCTGAAATAAGTTGATTCCTACTGAGCTCACATTCAATTAGTCCCTGGATATTTCCCGTATTGTTAGATTTCCCACGCTTCCTATTGGCTGAAAAAGAAATCGCAAGAGTCCACTAAGTGAAAGAATCCTTTTGTAATTGGTTGGACATGATTTATTTTTTCTGGAGCTGCAAATAATTGGTTCCTGCTATGATACGAAAAATCACGACAAATTTATGACAGAAGCAAAACAAGCATAACCAGTCTAGACATGGGATTATAACATTGCATATAAAATCAGCTCTATATTATGATTGTATCATTACTAAGAAACTCTATATGTCGTTATTTTTATACAAACTATATTAACAGCAGTGTCCTATTGATTCTTTTTTTTAAACAGAATATGCATAATAGAGTCTCCATAGCATCTTACAGGAAATCTGTATAACAAATAGGTACGGATTTTTGCATAGTATATTAAACAAACTAGAAAAAAAATTGTATGTTTATAAACTATATATGGTATATATTTAGGTACTTTATCAGAAAGAAAATAATATTTCTTTAGGTATTTAACTACGAATTTGGTACCATATTTACAAAACATTATTATTTGTATGTCTGGAAAGAATAATATCCATTTTTATTCATAATTTAATGCAATAATAATTGCAATAATGTATTGTTATAATAATTATGAAATTATTAATCATTATAATTTGATAGTTATAAATAATTAAATTTATTAAAATTATAGTTATTTATATATTTATATTAATTATTTTAGTTTAATCATTATAAATTATTAAATTTATTAAAATTATAGTTATTATTATAATTATTTATAATTATAATTAATATAATTATTATAATTTATATTTATAATTATAATAATAATTTAGGAAATTAAATATGTAGTTTTAATTATAATTTATAATTATAATAAAAACTATAATCAACATCATAATTAAAAGGAATAAAATAATTTAAAATATAAAATAATTCAGACATCAAATTGATTCTTTTTTTTCACTTAAAAAAAATCATTTATGAAGAAACTGTTGAGTTATTAAATATTCATATATTAAATAATATATATATATAGAATATACTTCTTGCGACGTTAAAAAATGAATTAGGTGATGCGAGAATGCAGTAAAAAGTTATAAATAACTGTAAACAAATTTATTTTAACTCTTTAATAAATTTATTAAATGTATTTAAATTTTTTATTGAATTTAGTAAATTTATTCTAAATACACAAATAAAAAATATTGCTCCTTTTTTATTTGCCAATCACAATTTCCTATTTAGGCAAATTTTTATTTAATATTAAGATTCATTCAAGTTGATAAAAAAAGTATACCTTAATAATAATCTTCCATTTACGAAAGAGTTTCATTTTCTTTTATAATGGTTACTTCTTTGAAAGAAATATGTTTGCAAAAATCGTTTCCACGTCTCATTTAATCAGCAAAATCCCATCTATTCTTAAGAATAACATGAGATGAAAAAGTACTTATCAGGAAAGTATTTTGATATGTAATTTAAAAGATGACTCTATGATATGAAATGCAATATTAGTTTGTTATTGAAATGAGAAAACATATTACAACTGTAGCATTGAATAAAAATTTAGTTAAAGTAAAATTGCATCAAATAGAATTTCCTGGTATAACGGTTATTATAATATAATGTTCAATCTCCATTTGAAAGGTTAGATTTAGAAAATGATATTTTTATAAGTATTTATGTGCTCCATTTTGATGCTATAAAGCGTATTATAGAGGATTAATTGAAAATGAAATAGAATTTTAAAGAATCTTTAAATACTAAAATTGGCTTTTAAAACATTATTGGCTACCAGAAAGAACTATTATAAAGTATTATTTATCTGGAACTGGATATTTTAATGAATAATCTCTTGAAACATTACTTTATAAAAATATTTGTATGAATTTAAGAAAAACTTAAATCTGGTTGGGATTATTTCTTTGTAGTACATATAAATTCTCAAAACTTATTTTCGAAGTAGATATTATTTCATATCAGATGGTCTATATGTATTATTTATATAAAATCATTTTCTGAATAAATAATGGAGTTAAATTTACTAATTAGTAACGTAACTTCAGCAATAATAGTAATAAGTTCAAATATTTAAATTTAAATAGATGTATTTCAAAAGGTCTGTTTTAAGGAAGTCTGCAAACGTAAAAAAAAAAAAAAAAAAAAAAAAAAAAAAAAAAAAAAAAAAAAAAAAAAAATCCCTTTAAGAATTAAATCACAATTGAAAAATAATATTGCATTATTTAAAATATATTGCAAATAATATTGCATTCCTTAAATGATATTGCGTTCTTTGAATAATACTGCAAATAATATTGCATTCCTTAAATGATATTTCAAATAATATTGCGTTCTTTGAATAATACTGCAAATAATATTGCATCTTCATAATAAAACTCTCTCATTTGTTTTAATTTAAAGAAAGAGTTAAACTTACTTATGTGACATACAATGAAAAAATAATTGTGTAAATTGTTACGCTTATTCAATGAGTTCTATCATTTAACTTTCTTGTGCCTTTTTCTCTGCATTTAACATTTATTACTGAAAGAACATTAACTATTAGCACATTTTCATTTCATTTTCAGAAACTTTAATTTTTTTTCCATCCCTTTACATAAGATCATTTACCCGGTCTATTTGTTGGAAGCATAATGGTTGAAGTGCAACATGTTTTCTACATAATTTTTTAGAATTATTACAAGGAAATCATAGCAACCAACAGGATTATTATGAAACTGCAGCAAATATTCTCACCAATCCTTCACTTTTTTTTTATTTAGCCTAATATAAAGAGATAAAATTAATTTATTAGCAATTAAAAACACCTCTGATTTTTATAAATTATTACTTTTATTATTTCTTTTACCAAAGAAATAACAAAATTATAAAACACATTTCAAAAAAATATACGACGATAAATTTATGTCAACCAGCAGTTAGTTTGGAGGTATTGCATTTCAAACGCATCGCTATGATATACACCCAAAAATATACAGTGCTTTTCAAGTTCACAAACATAAGTGTCTACTGAAAATGTATATTAACATTTAATGGTTCTTTAATATTTCATATTTATAGATTCATTTACAAATTCAAAATTGTTAATTAAAATATGTTCTAATATCAAATATGAAAAAAATATTTAGAAACTTGAGTTACATTTTATAAGTTACGCAATTAATAATACGAAGAACTAGAACACCATTAGCAGCACAAAATACTAGCACGAATGAGTTAAACAACGTACTAGTACGCGATTAGTAGTCCGAAGTACTGGTACGCCATTACTAACCGGAAGTGGGTATACTATTACTAGTACGAAGCACTGGTACGCCGTTAGTAGCATGAAATACTGGTACGCCATTAGTAACACAATGTACTAGTACGCTATTAGTAGTACGAAGTACTGGTACGCCATTAGTGAAACAATGTACTGGTATGCTTTGAGCAATGCGCAGTACTAGCATCAAGAGATCTTGCAGGTGAGACAGAGTGAATTTGGTAGATACTAGGATTGGGTCTGACGTCTATAGTTTATAAGAATATTAGATAATTTAGATATTATTTTCATTCTTTTTTTCATAATTTGTTAAGAAAAACTCTATTTTACAGACAACAACGTTTTGGAATTACAACTCCATTCAGATTTTAGTTTTCATATTCAAATGTTTTGCAGAGGAAATTATTATTCGAAGATTATTTTGTAATTGACGTAACCATAATAAATGCATTGAAATTTTCAAAAGATTGTGCGAATTAAAAATTCTATTGTAGACAAACTAATATTATTCATTTTTGCCTTTTCTCATTGTGATTTATCTGTCGCTGTCCACAGTTTCATGAATATTTTATTAATAAAAGAGAAACTTTCAACATACCTCTGCAGCTTATGAACACATCATAAGAAGCATACTATTTTTGTGAAGTAATAAGGTGAAAATTTAAGAATGTTGCCCAAGGCTGAAGTTATACTACTTGTCTGTGGGCTTTAATTTTTTAATAAAATATTGTTTTTTATTCTTTTGACAAGTGTCAGAAACAGCGCCATGAATAGCTCGGAAACGTTATTAAGACTTTTTGAAAAACTGTCATTCTTCATTTGAGAATCATATTAAAATTTTGATAATCAGTAGTAAGGATTATGTATAACATTTTTTAAGGTCATGATCGGGTTGCCCTTCTTTAAAATTCAAATTTTCCAACAAAGAATATATTGTTTGGAAAAAAATTATTACTTTTTAATTAGATTAGTTTGTTTAAATAAGAATTATTAATAATCCATACCTCCATTTATAAGTTACTAAATTTAACAATATGTTGTTCTAATGCAGCTGGCAAACACTTAGACAGCTTGGTCTTGGATGCCTTAAGGCAAGCGCTGCACAGACGCTACTCACTTTGCATTAACCAGGGGATGCGTGTAACTTGAAGATACGAACGCAGAGTAACAATGCCCCCGTAACTCTCTACGATCTGGGACGGGGATTAGGACCGGGACCTACGGTTTAGAGTGGATTCCGAACCACTACAAACATTCATGGCACCGCTAGGACTCGAACCCGAAACCTGTCGTACCGAGCGCCAGAGCGTTAGCCACTCGGCCATTCAGGCCCAAAATTTAACAATATAAAATAAACTATTACAAAACTTTTAAAAATGCGAATTTGCTCCGATTTATATTTTGTAAATAACAAACTTAGTTGCAAGTTTCATTGCTATAATGCATCTCTAGTTGAACACGAACTTCAACTTGAGATCTAGAGATATACTTATAGCAATAAAACTTGCAACTCGTATTAAACTATTTAACTACGCAGGCGTTATATATAATATTTGCATATATATTGTATTTTTCTATACATATTATGTTTGGTTTAAGTTGTGAAAGTTAATTTCGTATAAAATATAATAAGCTAAAAAAGTGAAAACTAAAGCTTTATAAAAATATATATAATTGCATACAAAAGTTATATAACAAAATATAATGCAGCTTCCATCTTTATCTATAATTGATTTTTTTATTTTGAATGAAAAAAAAAAAAATATTTTCCTTTTTTTAAATCGGCAATTAACGTCTATATAAAAGTTTATTATGCCAGTTACTTATGAAGATAATTGTATTTATCATATATGTTGTATATTGTCAAGATCATTGTATGCATGTAAATGTCTACTGTGAAAATGCTTACTTAACGAAAATGTATAAATAAAAAGTCTATTTATAAGTAGAGTATAAAATTACCAGTATAAACAAATTTTATCGCACTAATAGTTGAAAAACTGATAACAATATAATTTATAGATCACTATGTAACATACATTGCTTTATTGAAATTTAATGTTAATATGTCAATAAGATTTTCATATTATTCTCAAATTTATCGCCATTTCCATGCTTTTAAAGAGACAACATACACTGGTTCAATTCGAAAGGCAACGTTATCTCCATGCAATATATGTATTTGCTCCACACAAAGTTTCATATCAGTAAATATATATATATATATATATAATGTCTATTTGGAAATAGAATATAAAATTACCAATATTCATAATATTCTCTCCAGAACTGATAAACATATCATTTATGTGTCACTATATGGCATACTTTGCTACGTAGAGAATCTAATGTGTCAATATCATTATAGCATAGTTCATAAATTATCCCCTTGTTCTTGTATACTCTTCCACGCTATCCATAAGTTCATCGTCTTGTCCGTGTTTCCAAAGATATATACTTAGTGTACAATAGTTTAATTCTAAATATAGCGCTGTCTTCATAAAACGGCATTTTCCAAGGGAATATATATATTTGCTCTGCACAGTGTCTCGTATAAGCATATATGACATATATATTTGAAAATGTATATTTGCATGTAGAACCTAAAAATCCCAATATTTAGAATATATATGGATTAAATTCTGTCAAAAACTGATAAAAATATTATCTATGTGTCATTATATGGTACATATTGGGCAGACAGCATAGGCCCACCATGGCTGTTGCGCCAATGAAAAAGAAGAAGAATATGGCATATATTTCTGTTTAGAAAATCGCATGTGTCAATATGATTCCTTCATTGTCCACAAATTACCGCGTTGTCCTTGTATACTCTTCCGAGATGTCTATAAATTTGAATTTTCAATGTTTCTAAAGATATATACTTAATGCATAACAACTTCATTCGACGTACAGCGTTATATCCATAAAATGACATTTTCTAAGGAAATACATATTTGCTCTTCACAATGTTACATATAAGCAGACATATAGACAAATATATAATTGGACAGGTATGTATAATGTCTATTTGTAAGTAGATCATAAAATTCACAAAATGTATCAATCAAATGCTCTCAAGAACTTAAACAATATTATTTCCGGCCACTATATTGAATGTACTATTGTGCAGTGTGGAGAATCATATGTCAATATGATTCCCGTATTGTTCACAAATTCATTAATCATACCGTAAATATTGCCCTTGTAAACTCTTTCGATGGTCCACAAATCCATTGTCTTATCCATATTTAAAATAAGTACATAATACTGTATTTCGACGCTGTCTCCTTAAAACGGAAACTAACTTTTCACCATGGAATTTTTTATCTTAGTTCTGCAATGTCTGATCACAATATTTCGTTTAACGTATATAAAATTACATAATAAGTCTCTTTGTATAATAAGTATATACTTAATAGTAATAATAAATTATAAGCATGCATAGTAAGTCTACTTGCAAGTAAAGTATTAAATTCGAAATATCCACAAAGTGCTTCGTCCAAATAGTCTCAATAATATCATTCATAAATCAATATAAGCCATATGTTGCTTTGTTGAAATTTATCTGTAAATATGATACCGACGAAGATCTACGTGTAAATACTCAGATTTATCGTGATGGGGCAAGTTTATCGCCATGTCTTCAAGGATAAATACTTAATGCTGTATTCCAACTCTTTCTTCTTAAAACGGAATTAAACTTTTCCATATAGCAATGTTAATCTTTGATTTGCAATATCTTCTCTCAATATTTCGTTTAGCATATATAAAATTACATAATAAGTCTCATTGTACAGTAAGTCTATACATAACAGTCATAATAAGTCGTAAGGCATAAATACACAGTAAGTCTATTTGCAAATAGAGAATTAAATTAAAAATATCCACAAAATGCTTCAATCAAATAGTCTCAAAAATATCATTTATGAAACATTGTTGAGATCTACGTGTAAATATTCAGATTTACCGTGATAATAATTTTTCCACAAATTTATCGCTATGTCTTCCAGAAGAAATGCTTAACGCTGTATTCCAAATTAAATTATTGCACTCTATCTCCTTAAAAAGGCAATTAAGTGTTTTTTACAAAGAAAATGTATATCGTTGTTCTCCAAAGACTCAGAACACTGCTTCATTTTTGGGAAGATAAATAAGATACTCTTAAGAACTATCTTATTTATCTTCCCAAAGTCGATACCCATAAACAACCCATTTATTTCAAGGATACCCGCCAATACATAGTAAGTCTATTTGCGAGAAGAGTATTAAATTCAAAATATCCACAAAATGCGTGGACGAAATAGTCTCAAAAATATACATATATTACTTTTGAGATTTATTTGTAAATATGATACCACCAAAATATGAGTGGAAATAAGATATTTATTCAGATTCACCAACACATTTACATATTCATGTATTCACACACTGACATATAACATATACACATATTAACTACATATTGACATATTTAATTTTGAGATTTATCTGTAAATATCATACCACCATACATGTAAATAAGATATTAGATTCCAGATCAATAAGATATAAAATATTCAGATTCACCAACAAATTTACATATTGACACATTGATATATAACATATATACATATTACATATTGACATATATTACTTTTGTGATTTTTCTACAAATATGATACCAGAAAAGACCTGCGTGTAAATAACATATTTATTCAGATTCGCCAACAAATTTATCGCCATGTCTTCCAGAGGAAATACTTAACGCTGTATTCCAAATTAAACTATTGCACGCTATCTCCTTAAACAGGCAATTAAGCTTTTTTTACCAAGGAAATGTATATCTTTGTTCTCCAAAGACTTAGCACACTGTTTCGTTTTTGGGAAGATAAATAAGGTGCCCTAATGATGCCCATAAACAACCCATTTCCTTGAAGGATTTACTTGAGAAATTTCCCTCCGCAAAATTAATTCCTTCTTATCTATCCGACAGAGAAGACAAACCAAAAAGGTTCATCCCTTTCACCATCACGAGAACGCATCGCGAATTTATCACAGTGAAAAATATCCTCTGAGACCCACTTCACTTGTACCTAATGTGCTACGTCATTAACTATAACGGAATCTATCCTTGGCTTTTTTTTTCACTTCCATATCATCATCGCAGGTAAATGCATGCGAATAACAAGAGGTGGTAAAAAAATTATTTTTTTCCTCAAGTTCTGTTGGATAACAGACGAGTTTGGGGAATCATTACTTAAAATTAGAAAGATCGCAAAAGCCCTGTCGATCTCAGCTAATATGTTTTGCAAGGCGAAATATTTTTAGAGAAAAACCGATTTTTTTTCTTTCTTTCTATTCTTTTTCTTTTCCTTTGGTGTTTCTCGTGGGAGTTTCAGGGTGAATATTAGTGATAAACACTGTTAAGTTGAGTGAGTTAGGGAAAAGCGTCATATTTCGAGCTTGCTAAATTGACTTTGTAATTAGATGTTAATGACATTCACTTTCGAGGCTGGTCCCAATGCTGCTGAAAATCAATTAAATTTTGTTTGTGTGTGTTGATTAACCGGTTCTTTTTTCTTTGTTTTCGGTTGATTTAATTTATGCTCAGTTGTAGAATATCAATTTGGGAGATTATAGTGTCCAGCGGGTTGCTTCATGTTAAGTGTTATGCGGGTTGCTTCATAATGTTAAGTGTCTGTGGTTTTCTTTGTTGGGAAAAACAGTTTTCTAATTTATTTTGGACAAAAATAAATATATAAATTTTTAATCAAAAAATTCTTAATTTGAAAATTACTTAACGCTGTATTCCAAAATAACCCTTTGCACGCTATCTCCTTAAAAAGGCAATTAATTTTTCAAGGAATTGTTTGTCAATATTCTGCAATGCCTTATCACAATGTTTCGCTTAGAATATATAAAATTAGACATACAAGTGTATTTGCTAGTAGAGAATTTAATTCAAAATATCCCCAAATGCATCAGCCAAATAGCTTCAAAATATCATTCATATATCACTTTAGGATATATATTACTTTATTGAAATCTACCTGCAAATATAATGCCAGCCAAGATCGTGTAAATAAGATAGTTATTTAGATTCACCATTAAATTTATCGCCATGTCTTCAAGAAGAAATACTTAACGCTGTATTCCAAATTAAACTATTGCACGTTAGCTCCTTAGAAAGGCAATTAAGCTTTTTTTCCCAAGGAAATGTATATCTTTGTTCTCCAAAGACTTAATACACTGTTTCGTTTCTGGGAAGATAACTAAGGTGTCCTAATGATGCCCATAAACAACCCATGTCTTGAAGCATACCCTCTAATACGTAGTAAGTCTATTTTGGGTGCAGAGTATTAAATTCAAAATATCCACCAAATGCTTTGGCCAAATAGTAGCAAAAATATAATTCATATGTCATTATAAGACATACATTACTTTGTTAAAATTTATCTGTAAATATAATACCAACGCAGATCTACTATTGTGTACTCAAATTTACCGTGATAAACTTTTTTCCACAAATTTTACGCCATATCTTCAAAAAGAAATACTTAACATTGTATTCCAAATTAAACTATTGTTCACTATCTCCTTAGAAAGGAAATCTATATAAAACATATATTACTTTGTTAGATTTATCTGTAAATATGATACCATCCAATACATACTTGTAAATAAAAGTTTTATTCAAATTCACCAACAAATTTATCACTATGTCTTCAAGAAGAAATACTTAACGCTGTATTCCAAATTAAACTATTGCACGCTATCTCCTTAAACAGGCAATTAAGGTTTTTTTTACCAAGGAAATGCATATCTTTGTTCTCCAAAGACTTAGCACACTGTTTCGTTTTTGGGAAGATAAATAAGGTGCCCTAATGATGCCCATAAACAACCCATTTCCTTGAAGGATTTACTTGAGAAATTTCCCTCCGCAAAATTAATTCCTTCTTATCTATCCGACAGAGAAGACAAACCAAAACGTTCATCCCTTTCACCATCACGAGAGCACATCGCGAATTTATCACAGTGAAAAATAACCTCTGAGACCACCTCACTTGAACCTAATGTGCTATGTCATTAACTATAACGGAATCTATCCTTGGCCTTTTTTTTTTTCACTTCCAAATCATCATCGCAGGTAAATGCATGTGAATAACAAGAGGTGGTAAAAAAATTATTTTTTTCTGAAGTTCCTTTTGGATAACAGACGAGATTGGGGAATCATTACTTAAAATTAGAAAGATCGCAAAAGCCCTGTCGATCTCGGCTAATATGTTTTGCAAGGCAAAATATTTTTAGAGAAGAACCGATTTTTTTTTCTCTTTTGGTATTTCTTTCTTTTATTCTTTTTCTTTCCCTTTGGTGTTTCTCGTGGGAGTTTCAGGCTGAATATTAGTGATAAACACTGTTAAGTTGAGTGAGTTAGGGAAAAGCGTCATATTTCGAGCTTGCTAAATTGACTTTGTAATTAGATGTTAATGACATTCACTTTCGACGCTGGTCCCAATGCTGCTGAAAATCAATTAAATTTTGTTTGTGTGTGTTGATTAACCGGTTTTTTCTTCTTTGTTTTCGCTGGATATAATTTATGCTCAGTTGTTGAATATCAGTTTGGGAGATTATAGAGTCCAGCGGGTTGCTTCATGGTAATGTTAAGTGTTTGTGGTTTTCTTTGTTGGGAAAAACAGTTTTCCAATTTAATTCGACAAAAAATAAATAAATAATTAAATAAATTTTTAATCGCAAAAATTCTCATTTTTAAAATATTGACGAATAACTTTTTAAAAAACACAATTTCTTGTTGATTTTTATTTGTTATGTTAAAAACTATTTCGATTTTAATATGTTTCAAAGGGATGGCAGAATGGCCGGCGCTCTGGCATTTGATACCACAGTTATCGGGTTCGAATCCCGGTGGTGCCATGAATGTTTGTAGTGGTTCGGAATCCATTTTAAGTCGTAGGTCCCCGTCTCATATGATCGTAGATCGTCAAAGAGCCCAATCAGACTTCTTCTTACCCACATCATTCCGAAACTGTAAAGGGACAACTCAGCTCTAGGCACAGTGATGTGATGTAGTGTGGTGTAATAGTAGTAGTAGTAGTAAAATTTCAAAGGTTACAAATAATAACTGCTGTAGTTATTCATATGTATTATTGATTTTGTTATGAGATACTTCATGTGGTATTGAGAGAATGGATTAAAATATAAAATAATGGAGATCGACATTCAAACTGTGTAACGTATTTTTTTTTAGGTTTTAAAATATTGCTAAAGTACCTGATGGCCGAATGACTAGCACTCTAGTGCTTGCTGCCACGGATGTTTGTAGTGGTTCGAAATCCACTTTAAACCGCATGTCCCGGTCTAATATGACTTTAGAGCTTTTTGCATAGGATTGACAACCTTACCCCTTAAAAAGAAAATAGCTAACCTGATGTGGCCAATTGGCTAGCGATCTGGCCTATGGTACCACAGGTTCAGTTTCGAATTCTGATGATAGCATGGATGTTTGCTAGTGGTTCGAAATCAATGTTAAGCTGTAGGTACCGACATGATTAGCCTAAATTGTGCACAATATGACTGTAGAGCAGCAAATAAAACCAAACGAAACCTAATTTATAAAGAAATAACTTTATTGATGAAGACTGTTCAAAAGGTCAGTAATGAGCTTTTAAAAAGATAAAGAATCTGAAATTAAAAACAGAAAATTGTCTTTATTGCCTTCAACTGAAGAAACACGAATAAATTTTAGACTAAAATTGCAGAAAAATAAAATTATAAACACTTTAAATTTATTTTTTAAAAAAACTTTACTTTTGTTTTGGAAGTAATAGATTCCGTTAAATTAAAATCACAATTTGCATCTTACGAAACTTTTCCGAGCAATCTGTTTTCTTTTAACTTTTGCAAAATTTTATTCAAACTTTTACATTTACGGAGTTTTAAACATACTTCGTAATTCAATAAACGTTGCAAAATTCGTTATTTGAATCGTGCTCTAACTAGAATATTTTAGAAACACGTTAATAAAATTTCCTTTACATGGGAAATACTTTGAATAATCTTTTGAATCAGGAAAGTTTAGTAAATATTTCTCTGTAGTAAACAGGATTAAATATTCTGTGAATTGGACGAATAAATATATATCAAAGACGCATATGCAAATACTTTGATCTTTTACGTTCCAATGGAATGGATATAAAGAGAGTGGATTCGAACTATTTCTACAAATATTTGAAAACATTGTCGAAAATATTTTAAGTGAGACAATTGTGACCAAACGCCCATTTATTATAATACATAAAACTTATAACGCATCAATACATTAATTTATATAAAGCATATTTCATAAAATGTTAACAGTTTGTTAAAAAACAAATTTTTTTTATTTGCTTGAGCATATAGTTGGTTGGTAACAAAAGAGAGGTATTTCACACATTGTCTAATTTATTCCAATGCTTTTATGGAAATTTAGTTAAATTGCGAAATACATTTCGTAAAGGAATATATTTAAACTATTTTATTTCTTTATTCATAACTTTCATAATACATAACATAATGGAGACCAAAACATTACCAGCTTTTAACTATTTCTAAGAGTTTTCTCAAATTTATTACTTATATCGCCAAATTTGCGCCACTTTGGCGATATTTGTCCTTCGCTTCCTGGAAAGTATATTTAGGACATTTTAACTGACAAAAGCATTTTTTTTCATAATAAATCACGACAATTAAGCAATCTAAAAATAGATAGTTACTAAATATAAATAATTATAAATAAAATATTTTGATATTTAAAAAATGTATCTTAAAGTTATATATAAATAGCTTTTTAATAAATTACAGCACAAATGCATGCATTAAATTAAATTTGTAAAATCGTTTTGATCTAAAACAAGTTATAATATCCTTTATTTTCATGAAAGGATAATTAAAAGTGTGTCTTCATATTCTGCAATGCTTTTTGTATAGTGATTGATTGTTTATAACCCTTCATACAATTTTTTGATTGATTTTTTAAAACTTTCTTTTAAATATCTCCGTAAGATATTTAAAAGAAAGTTTTAGAAAATATAATTGATTATATAATTTTATAAAAACAACATGAAAATTTTAAATAGCACAACTGCACTTTATACAATGTATATTTGTCGTAATTTAAATAAGAAAAATTTTTTTGCAATGAAAACAATATAAATTTTAAAAAATTATTTATATACAATTAATAATTTTTTCAAATTTATAAGGGTTTTACCTTATTGACAACTATGACTAAACAATTTAGATTTATACAAAAATGTCTATAATATATATATATATATAAGAGGTAATGATAGTTCACAAATGAGGAATGATAGTCAAAGAAATGTTCTATGTTTTAATAGTTATTTAGCACAAAACTTCTAACCAATTTTATTAATTGCTAGTTAATAAACTAATTACAAATATCGCCAAGCAAATTCTAAAATTGCCAATTATCGCCAATGTCATCCAAATTCTGGCCAATTAGGCGATATCTAGTTTTTCTATGTACATACTAGTATTTAGCATATTTTCGTAAACGATTTTTTAATATAAAAAAATTAAGCAATAAATAATTATACAAGTAACTAATTACTTAAAAATAATCATGTCTTTATTATTTTACAGAAACTTTAATAATATACTGTGCATTATTTGACTTCACTGCAAAATTTTAATTCCATATCTTTACAGAACAATTTATTTGAATCATTATTATTATGGTGTGGCTAGATTGTATCTTCTTGTCTCGCTAGTTCTTTAAAATCATTTTCTTTCCGGTTGAAAAATAAAGAAATGTGTACAGCAAAATAATCTTATTCAGACAAAATTGGTTTCTTTTACCTCATTAAACAGCAGAAACACTCGTGTTCCCTTAAATTTGTGTTTAGATTGCTTTATTTTTTACTACCGAACAAAATGGTGGAATAAAATCTATGGCAGATTCTAATGGCACTATACTTTAGAATCCGTTACTTGCGAATCTACCACGGAGATGCTGCATCGATTTTAACTGCCGCTTCCACCTAAGCAGCGAACTTCTCATTAAAGTAGGTTCAGTGATAAATATATATGAAATGTACCGCTCATTGACTTTTTACTTTTATTGAAATTCATTTCGCTGATGGTAAAAATTTGGATAAAATAAAGAAAACAATGCCATCCTTTACTTTGGTAGTTGTTTTGTTTAAAAGGTTTACGAAAATAATTTAAAGGAAAGACAAAGTTAGAAAAGTTTGCTCCTGTTAATGATGATTGTTTTCGGGGTCTTGCGTATTTCTATTGATTTAAATCATTGAATGCATTGTAATCAATAAGGAAACTAAAATGAAAACAAATAGAGTTATTTTCAAACTAAGGTCTCCTCAAATAAAATGTCCAAAATATATGTAATGTATCGGCCTATATTAGACCTATAAGGCTTTAAGAAAATAATCACTTTCAAGTTCATGAGAACACTTTAAAATTTGTTTACAATCATTGTTTCTGTATACATAACTCTATTTATTATTAAATGAAAATGAAAGATAAAAATATACGTAAGTGCAGTTTACTCCAGGTCCCATCACTTCTTACTTGAGTAGACATTTCTCAGCTCGAGTTGTATCACCAATCACAATGTAACAACTTATGGTGTAGTCCATATTCTATCTATAACTGATTCGACCAGGGAATGTCGAAACAATTACTAGTACCCGAGGTCTCATTATCCCTGATACCGAATATCTGCTATCAGATTTGAGTGGGAGGTTGTTCTCATTAGTACAAACAGTAATTGCATGTAATATAACTATCCACAACGCTGCTCATCTGCTGTCAAATTTGAGTGATAGGTTGTTATTATGTATTTATGTATGTTAAAAATATACATTCCTCTTTCCTGGGTACGAAATGCTACAATTCTTGCAAAAATGCTACAGTACGAGTTTAGAGGAGTGGAATGTATAACACTGTTCAAATACTAAGTCGAATATATAAGATCATTTAAATGTTAGTGGAATATTAAAGATCATTCAAATATAAGTCGAGTACATAAGAACTTTCGAATGTAAGTTGAATGTTTAAATAAATTAGGATTCATTCAAAGGAGAGGGAATTTTCAAATTCACGAATTTATTGTTCTCATCTCTGGTGTAAGCAGAACTTGCTAGGTTTCGAACTGATATCTTTACATGTCAAGAACACGAAATTATAATGCCTAGATAAGTGGAATGTATAAGATGGTTCGAATATGATTTGAATGTATAAAATTATTTGAGTATAAGAGGAATGCTTATGTAAATTCAAATCTATTTGGAAGAGAGGGAATTTTCTAAATCACAGATTTATTAACCATTCCTGCATAACATAGGAAATATCAGTTCAGATATTCTGTAGATCAGAAATGTAGTGTCTAACCACTAGATCTTTCTAAATACAGTGTAGATTTTGATATTTATATGCTATAAAAAATTAACATATTTTTTGCATTATGTTATTAAATAGCAAATATGTATTCATTCTCATACTAATGTTTATTTTTGTTTTTTGCAGGTAAGAATACTTATGTGGATGTGACAAAGAGTACATTTCAAGTAGCATTGATTTATTAGACATAAAAATGTAAGACTTTTATTTTCAATATTTGTTTAGTGCCATTATAGATGAAAATTAATTGTTGCATTTTTTTGTAATTTCTTATTATAGAAGAAAAATATAAGGGGTAATTAAATTATTTTCGATTTCACTACAAATATTTCATGTAGGAAAGAATCTGTTTCTTTAAATTTATATAAGACGTTAACTGGATTTTGAATTATTAATTTAAAGATATAAACTATCTAGAAACCGTTAGCTGCGTTATTTTCATATGGTCTATGATATTATCTTGAAATTGGATTAAATAAATATGATTAATAAATAGTGATGATTAAATTGTCATTTTTGTGCTGTAAATTAATTTTACGTTTCTATATATTTCAGACCATTATATGCAGTTATAATGGTAACTAATAAGGGACCGTCATAAAAATGCCAATATTGCTTTGTAGGAATTGGATCTTATATTTGTTCCTTTCAGTGGCAATTTATAAAACATCTAGCCAGATACTTATTTGTTTCTCTTAGTAAGAAATTATTGTTTTGCTTATATTATGCATGACAACTCACGCTAAAGACAAATCGCCAACGTTATAATTTATTATAATTAATTATAATTAATTATCCTACACGCTGTATAATGCTGAATCTACTGCTTATCTGTATTTATAGTGGCAAATGATTTAGGTCCACTGTCAATCATTCGAAAACAATGGCTACAATTTTATTTAAACAATTTTATAATGAAAATGAAATTTTTTACACGTGTTTTTTTAAAGAAATTTTTATTTTAGACATAATTTATTTTCAAAGAAATTTAAAAACATTTTCAATGACGCAAAACTTATAAATATATGGTATTCTATAATAAGAGAGAAAATGCTAAATTTTTATTAAATTAATCAATTATAATTAATTTTGTTATTATATTGAAGAAGTTGAATAAACATATTTTCAATTTCAATTTAATTATCATTTTTTATTTTTTATTTTAATACTGTTTACTAACTTACATTGCTAGCTTATTGATATGGGTTACAATTTGAAATAAAAGTGTGGAAATTTAACATATGCCTTATTTATTGTAGTACACTAAAAAAGTGTTTTTGAGCCTGTTTTCAATAAATCAATAATAATCTAAAAAAGTGCTTTCAATAAATCATTCCATTGTGTATTTGTCATAATATTGATATGCATTAAATTATATTATATTAATCTAATATTAATTAATAGCATTTGAACTGTGTTCTGAATAATTTAAGATTTGAAATTGTCATATTTTGAACACACTGATGCAAGCATCAAATATAACATGGTATATTGATATTGTATGGTAATTGAAGTAATAATTCAATTCTAACATGAAACATTTTATATAAAATATAACATGATATATTGATATTGTATAGTAATTGAAATAATATTTAATTCTAACCCAAAAAAGTTTACATGAAATTCATTTGACTGACAGTAAAATTGATGCACAATCTTTCGCCATTATAGTACCTTCTATTGTATTTAAAAACAACAATAATATGTGTTATAATTCCTATGAAAATTAGTCAGTTATTTGCTCTCTTTAATATATGCCATTGTAGCATTGCAATGGAATATAACATCAGAAAACTACTAATATTTATGAATTTTATTGGAAATTTTGTATTGCATGAGTATGTTTGCTCATACAAATTCAATCAAATATATAAGTATGTTTTAAGACCGAATTTAATGCCTTTCAGTTCGATTCAGTCACAGAGACACAAAAACAGAAGTATTCGAATGATCGATATCTGGTAACAGAAGCTTAACTGTAATCGTAACCGCTGTCAATCGATGGAAACATAAACTTCCAGCGTCCGAACCATTAACTAAAAATAACCCCAGCACGAGCAGCAGTGGAACTCCTAACTGAGTACAAACCAGTACACACCCTCCATGAATGACTTCATTTTCGATTGAGTTGAGTTGAGTTGCATCTGAGGGGGTGTTCCGTATTAATAATTTAAATTCTGGAATTCAGCGGGAGAGTTGCAGGCACGGATCGGTCATAATGTCGGACTATTAATTGTGTTCGGGTCTGGGTTATTTGAAAGCTTACATAGCACAAAAGATAAATAGTCTGCAATTCCATTGGAACACTTTTGGGCTGAGGGGGGGATGGAGGGGGTGTTCGAAAACGGCAGTTATCAATCGTTTTGAAGGAAAGTGTCTCCAACAGGCAGGCACTGCTGATTATTCCACATGCATTCATGTGAGTGATTGAGGGAGTTTTGGAAATTGAAAGGAACTAGAGGTTAAAGCAGTTAAGCGGATTGCAGTTTATTAAGTGGAGTTAAATTCTGACCAGGGCAGTTATTTTGCAAGCGGCAGTTTTAGGCTAATTTAGTTAACACACCACTTTTGCGAACTGGAGATTGATTTTAGTCCTAGAAGGATTCATGATTTTGATGTTAGAAAGTTACCGGAATCTGTATAATGATGGTGATTTACTGCAAATAAATGTAATTTCTAGCTTAGTATGATTTGGTATTTTAAACTTCATGCCATAAGTATAGCTTGTTTCATGCGTTTTCTGAATTCTGGTGATTAAAACAAAATCATTCATTTTTCTCAATACTGCCTATGACCATCAACTAATTGAAAACTAAAACCAAATTCATCAATTACTGACGTATATACATAAATATATGTATATATACAGATAGATAGATAGATAGATGCGAATGCCATTCACACTAACCACTGAAGATGGATCTTTCTTACAGTTGCATACATGAATCTCATGGTATAACACTCCAGCCAATCAAAAGCCCGATTAAATATCCACTAAGGCTTCGGATTAGCTAGCATTTTACCACTTAAGCTAGACAACATAAGAGGCTGAACAACATAAGAAAGGTTTTACAACTTCAGAGATTTTAGTATCCAATGCAAACTCAACTCATATTGTCTGACTGCTTTCTGATAAATTATTGTTTCGTCTTCCCGATGATCCATAGATGTCTTGCATCAACAATTTTATAGAAATTGTTATTGTTTAACACTCAATTGGTTTGCATATGTTCAACAAAAATTATTTTGCATTGCCCACAATCATTTTATAAATTCATTAGTTATTTTTGTAAATATTCTTATCACATTACATAATCTTCGTCAAATGTTTTTGATAAATACATAAAAAAAAAACATGTACGTTTCGAACTACATGTACCGTTAAAATATCAAATAGCAATGTCAATTTTGTTTGTGTTTAACAAACAATTGGCTTCATATGATTTGCAAAATATATTATACGTTACTCTCTATACGTCATTGACTTTGTAGATTACGTGAATATTTTTATAAATATTTTGAACATAATATAGAATCTTCATCAAATGTTTATTTTTAAATATATAACAAGCATTTATAAAACATAACATAAATGTATATCTAAGAAGATTCACCAGTTTAATAATAATATACTTAAATGTTATGCAGAAAATCAAATAAAATACTCAAATTTTTAAAATTATTATTTCATAAAGCTTAGTAAAAAAAGTCTTCAAAACATTAAAAGTAAAATACACTTTATTTAAAATAAACACAGACTTTATATAAAAAATTCTTTAAATACATCTTTTTGCAGAATGGATGAACTAGGCATTAATCTTTATGATTGGCAAATTTCCATCAAAAATAATAATAATGCTGCTCTTGGAAATTTAATGCAAAAGAAAAATAACATTATCGATTCACTAAGTAACTTTGTATCCATTAAATATTATCGTTTATCTTTCTTTTATTAAAGGTAGATAATTTTACAGAAAGGAGATTAAATTACTATGAATCTGTGAAACGTGTACTGAAAAACAAAGCGCAATATTTTATTACGTGGAATTAGTTACAAAAACGCAACATACACTTAACTTGCAGTAATGGATCGAGTCTTGTTGAATTCCCAACTTAATAAAATGAGTAATCAGATTCGAATCCGCAGGCAATATTGTTGCAAAGCAGGTTTATTTATCGATAGTGATATCGTAAAAGTGAAATCATATCGAGATTAAATGATTGCCAAACAAAAATTATTCTTTATAATATTTCATACAATGTATCAAAAATTATTCTGTATATTATTTAATAATATGAGTAAAAAAACTGGAGTGATAAAATAAATATTTTACATCTGTAGCATTGAAATGAAAGCCCGGAAATATTTCAAGGAGATTCTTCTACATTTCAGATCACGGATCATTAAACTTTCGAAAAACATCGAAGATAGGATACTTAATTCGAAGCATGTTCTTTCATGTGTAAAGCGATAACTGATTGCTGCAGTAAATGGGAATTCTATCCCTGCAATTTTAATGCTACTCTGTAACGGATTCATAGAATGTGAGAAATATATTTAGTAAAAAATATTTAACATTTATTTCAATAAAATGCTATAAAATATGTGCGTTATATGAATGAAATATAATTTAAATAAGACCCTTCTTAGCGATATCTCTGCTTAACGCTATTTAGTATTACTTGGTAATATTAGGATTCCCTGAAATCTTAATTTTTAAGGCTCGTCATTTGCAACAGACATTCTGACAACTGATTGATAAACCGATGGATAAGATAAATAATTCATTAGATATTTTTTGAGAAACTACAATATCATGGATGCTGTAGACAATAGCAATCATTCCCGGATTGTGGTGATCGAGAAATGAGCTTGTAAAAATTTATGGAGTGTATGAGCTAAGCAAGGATATTTTCACAAGAAAATTCATTGAAGAAATTTATATTCAAGCTAATGAAAAGGTTGGATAATATAAATGCGCAAGATATTGGAGTTAAAATTGGTGACAATTTTTCCAACAACGATCGTAAAGAACTAGTAGAACAACAGTAGAACAACAAGTAAATGAAACAACTACGTAACGACATGCAACTACATACAGTTACAAAATATTTTTTTCAACATGATGTACTGAAACAATATGTGTGAATAATTACCTTAAATATTTTTATTACATTTAAGATAGCTAAATTATTTTATTTATTAAGTTTCATTACATTACATTCATTTGTTAATTTTGACTGAAAATATAAAAATTAGAATCAGATTCTCCATATAAAAAATAAGTAAAACAAATATTTAAGACGTTTAAAAGTATCATTAAAAACGTTTCATAACATTATATTCATTTTTTAATTTTGAATAAAAATTTAAGAAATAAATAGATAAAAAATAAATAGGCATATAATTATATAGAATATGATTCACCATGTATAAAATAAATAAATCAAATATCTATGTTTCAACTTATTTTAGCTCATCAAAAATTTAGATCAAAATTTTAGCTTCTCTTAAGTGAAAGACAGTTATCAATAAAAAATATTTTCCAATATTTTTCAAGATTAAAAGAAATACAAATTAGTTGGAAGAGATATTTTTTATTTATTTAAGAAGATTATCAGGATCTTGGGCTCTGCCCTAATTAGGCGGAATGACTTCAAAATTCTTTTTTTAAAAATAGATACACAAACGCATATTTCCATCTTTTTCCCTCACTCCCTTTTCACTTTTAATTATTTTTTGCAATTGCACCACAAGTTTCTTCTCACTTTTTAGTTATAAAACAACCTGACACAAAAACTTGCAACAGTAATTGGATTGCCGTATTGCTGCGAGATCTTCCAAATCCCCCTCCCCCCAAAAAAACCCAGAAAAATATTCCAACTACATCCCAGAAATGGAATCTCAATTTTGTTTTCAACTAATGCGATTCTGCTAGGAGAGGAAGAAAAAAGTTAACAATAATTATATCTACCAATTATTTTTTAATCCAAAACTAGTGGTGTAAGTGATTAGAAAGCTTTTCCAGGAATTTCCAGGGATAATTACACCTCACTAAGTTAAAACAGTTTAATAAACCAACAGTGATAAAAAAAAAAGATTTTTCCTGAGATTTGTATGAGAGACATAATTATAACCTCGTTTTGTGACTTATCATTAACTCTGTAACGAACTTAGATAAAAACTGGAGTTTTTTCATACTTTTTTATGCTGTGTTATTCTGGCATTCCATAAACAAAAAGGAAAAATTTTGTGAGGAATAAAAAAAATAACTAGCATCCGGTATATGTTGAGATAAAGTGATTTCAACACTTTTATGTTTCTCTTGTGAATTCTCTACATTTTATTTGTTTTTTAATATTTTCTACAGTTATATTTTATAATAAAACACCCACACAAAACAGTTAGATAAAGTAAACTAACGTGTAACAAGATATTGAAAAGTCTCTGAATAAAATAAAATGATAAGTAATAAACTAGAGATAAGTATTAAGCAAAAGAAAAGTTGCCTTTTTTCAATTTCTGAAAATCCAGTTTTTTTTTGTTTTTGTTTTTTTTAAACATTTTTGTTCTTTTAAAATAATAGTAAAAATTAAAAATAAAATCATAGTAAAAATTACTTTATAACATTTTTTTAATATATTAATTCAATTAGTATTTTGTATTTAATATATTACTTCTAAAATAATAGTAAAAATAGAAAACAAATTAAAATTTCAGAATTTAATTTAGTTAATTTTTTGCATAAATTAATTGAAGCCTTACTATTTGAAAAGTTTATTTTATTCGATAAAGATTCTTTTTAACGATAATGTTGAAAGATAATATTTAACTTTCAATTTATTTTAGCTCAACAAATATTTAAGTGAGGGTCAAAATTTAAACTTCTCTTAAGTGAAAGACAGATATCATAAAAAAATATTGCCAAATATTTTTCAAAATTAAAAGAAATACAAATTAATTGGAATACATTTTGTTTATTTATTTATTTTTTTAATAAGATTATCAGGATCTTGTGCTCTGCTCTAATTAGACGGACTGACTTCAAAATTCTTTTTTTAAAAAAGTATACATAAGCATAATTCAATCTTTTTTCCTCGCTACTTATTTCTCGTTTTATTTATTTTTTGAAATCGCACCACAAGATTTCTTCGCACATTTTAGTTATAAAACAAACTTGACACAAAAACTTGCAACAATAATTGGATTTCCGTCCAGCTATGAGATCTTCCAAATCCCCTATCCCCCTAAAAAAACGCAGAAAAATATTCCAACTGCATCCCACAAATGGAATTTCAATTTTGTTTTCAACTAATGCGAATCTACGAGAAGATGATGAAAAAAAAGTTAACAATAATTACAACTACCAATTATTTTTTTTTATCCAAAACTGGTGGTGTAAGTGATTAGAAAGCTTTTTCCAGGAATTTCCAGTGATAATTACACCTCACTAAGTTAAAACAGTTTAATAAACCAACAGTGATAAAAAAAGAGAACTTTCCTGTGATTTGTATGAGAGAAATAATCATAACCTCGTTTTGTGTCTTATCATTAACTCTGTAATGGACTTAGATAAAAACTGCATTTTTTTCATACTTTTTTATGCTGTGTTATTCTGGCATTCCGAAAACAAAAGGAAAAATTTTGTGAGGCATAAAAAAATTAACTAGCATCCGGTATATGTTGAGATAAAGTGATTTCAATATTTGTATGCTTCTCTTGTGAATTCACTACATTTCGTGTGTTTTATAATGATTGGTTACAATTATTATTATTTTTTATATAAAAAAACTCAACAGGCAGTTAGATAAAGTAAACTAACGTGTAACAAGATATTCAAAAGTCTTCAAATAAAATAAATGCGATAAGTAAAAAGCAAAAGAAAACTTGGTTTTTACATTGATTAGAAATCCGGTTGAGTTTTTAAATATTTTTGTTGTTCTAAAATAATAGTATAAATAAAACCTAAAAAAATAATAAAAATTATTTCATAACTTTTTTTAATATATCAATTCAAATAATATTTATCTTTATTTTATTACTTATAGAATAATAGTAAAAGTTAATTTATATGCAATGTAGAAGTTGTAAAATAAATAAAAAGTTTCATAATTTAATTTAATTAACTTTTTACATAGATAGGTACTTGATTAAATTAATATAAGACTTGCAATTTAAAACGGTGCAATTCTATTTGATAAAAATTATTTTTAACGATAATATTTAAATATAATATTTAACTTTCAATTTATTTTAGCTCAAAAAAATTTAAGTAGGGTTCAAAATTTAATCTTCTAATAAGTGAAAAACAGATATAAATAAAAAACATTTCCAAATATTTTTTATGATTAAACGAAATACAAATTAAGTGGAATAGATATTTTTTCATTTATTTATTTATTTAAGAAGATTATCAGGATCTTGCAATCTGCCCTAATTAGGCTGACTGACTTCAAAATTCTTCTTTTAAAAATAAATACACAGACGCATATTTCCATCTTTTTCTCTCACTACTTATTTCTCGATTTAATTATTTTTTGAAATTGCACCACAAGATTTCTTCTCACTTTTTACATATAAAACAACCTGACAAAAAAACTTGCAACAGTAATTGGATTTCCGTTCTGCTATGAGATCTTCCAAATCCCCTATCCCCCCAAAAAAATCGCAGAAAAATATTCTTACTACATCCCAGAAATGGAATTTCGATTTTGTTTTCGACTAATGCGATTCTAGAAGAAGAAATAAAAAAAAGTTAACAATTATTACAGATACCAATTATTTTTTTTATTCAAAACTAGTGGTGTAAGTGATTAGAAAGCTTTTCCAGGAATTTCCAGTGATAATTACACCTCACTAAGTTAAAACAGTTTAATAAACCAACAGTGATAAAAAAAAAAGATTTTTCCTGTGATTTGTATGAGAAAAATAATTATAACCTCGTTTTGTGTCTTATCATTAACTCTGTAACGAACTTAGATAAAAACTGGAGTTTTGTCATACTTTTTTATGCTGCCTTATTCTGGCTTTCCAAAAACAA
The DNA here is from genome assembly GCA_021605075.1 of Caerostris darwini. NCBI lineage: Eukaryota > Metazoa > Arthropoda > Arachnida > Araneae > Araneidae > Caerostris > Caerostris darwini. The sequence goes on from BPLQ01012298.1 coordinate 414,464, forward strand.
AGGGAAAAATTTTGTAAGGCATAAAAAAATTAACTAGCATCCGGTATATGTTGAGATAAAGTGATTTTAACATTTTTATGTTTCTCTTGTGAATTCTCTACATTTCGTTTGTTTTTTAATGCTTGGTTACAATTATTAATATTTTTTGTAAAAAAAAACCGCAAAAAACAGTTAGATAAAGCAAACTAACGTGTAACAAGATATTGGAAAGTATCCGAATAAAAGATATAAGATAAATAATAAATTAGAGGTAAGTAATTATCAAAATAAATCTTACATTTTTATAAATTATGAAAATCAGGCTCTTGTTTATTTTTATAAAATATTTTTTTTCATCAAAAATAGTAGTAACAATTAAAAATTATAAAAGTAAAAATTAATTAATAACTTTTTTTATTATATTAATTCAATTAATATTTAAAATTTAATATATTACTTCTAAAATAATAGTAAAAAATATTTTTTCAAGTAATGTAAAAATATAAAACTACTAAAAGTTTCATAATTTAATTTAATTAACTTTCTATATAGTTAGGCACTGGAATAAATTAATAGAAGCCTTACAATTTAGAAAGGTGCAATTTTATTTCACAAAGATTCTTTTTAACGATAACTTTTAAAAATAATATTTAACTTTCAATTTAAGTATGGATCAAAATTTAGGCTTCATTTTAAGTGAAAGGCACATATATCAATAAAAATATCTCCAAATATTTTTCAATATTAAAAGAAATACAATTTAATTGGAATAAATATTTTTTTATTTATTTATTTAAGAAAATTATCAGGCCCTCATTAGTCGCAGTGACTTCAAAATTTCCTTTAAAAAAAATACACAAAAGCATATTTCCATCTTTTTCTCTCACTACTTATTTCACGTTTTAATTATTTTTTTGCAATTACACCACAAGATTTCTTCTCACTTTTTAGTTATACAACAACCTCACACAAAAACTTGCAACAGTAATTGGATTTTCGTCCTGCTGTGAGATCTTCCAAATCCCCCATCCAGCCAAAAATATCACAGACAAATATTCCAACTACATCCCAGAAATGGAATTTCAATTTTGTTTTCAACCAATGCGATTCTAGGAGAAGAAATAAAAAAAAAATTAACAATAATTACAACTACCAATTATTTTTTTTACCAAAACTAGTGGTGTAAGTGATTAGAAAGCTTTTTCCGGAATTTTCTGTGATAATTACTTCTCACTAAGTTAAAACGGTTTAATAAACCAATAGTGATAAAAAGAAAAGATTTTTCCTGTGATTTGTATGAGAAAAATAATTATAACCTCGTTTTGTGTCTTATCATTAACTCTGTAACGAACTTAGATAAAAACTGGAGTTTTCTCATACTTTTTTATGCTCTGTTATTCTGGCATTCTAAAAACAAAAGGAATAATCTTCTGAGGCCTAAAAAAATTAACTAGCATCCGGTATACATTGAGATAAAGTGATTTCAAACTTTTTATGTTTCTGTTGTGAATTCTCTACATTTCGTTTGTTTTTTAATGCTTCCAACAATTATTATTTTTTTACTAAAAAAACACAATAAAACAGTTAGATAAAGCAAACTAACGTGTAACAAGATATTGAAAAGTCTCCGAATAAAATAAATAAGATAAGTAATAAGCTAGAGATAAGTAATAAGCAAAAGAAATCTTGCTTTTTATAAATTGAGGAAATCAGGCTCAAGAACTTTTTAAAAAAAATTTTGTTCATCGGAAATAATATTAAAAATTAAAACTAAAAACCTAGTAAAAATTAATTCAGAAGTTTTTTTTAATATATTAATTTAATTACTGTTTTAAATTTAATATATTATTTCTAATATCAAAGTAAAAATTAATTTTTCGGGAAATGTAAAAATAGAAAATAAATATTTCAGAATTTAATTTAATTGATTTTTTACTTAGTTAGGTACTTGAATAAATTAACAAAAGACTTACAACTTGAAAAGGTGCAATTTTATTTGATAAATCTTTTTAACGATATTGTTTAAAGATAATGTTTAACTTTCAATTAACTATAGCTCAACAAAAATTTAAGAATGGGTCGAAACCTAAACTTCTCTTAAGTGAAACACAGATATCAATAAAAAATATTTCCAAATATTTTTCAAGATAAAAAAAAATACAAATTAATTGGAATATTTATTTTTTATTTATTTATTTAAGAAGATTATCAGGATCTTGGGCTCTGGCGTAATTAGTCGGAGTGACTTCAAAATTCGTTAAAAAAAATATACAAACGCATATTCCCATCCTTTTCTCTCACTATTTATACCAGGTTTTAATAATTTTTTTTGTAATTGCACCAGAAGATTTCTTCTCACTTTTTAGTTATAAAACAACCAGACAGAAAAAATTGCAACAGTAATTGCATTTCCGTCCTACTGTGAGATCTTCCAAATCCCCTATCGCAGAAAAATATTCCAACTACTACATCCTAGAAATGGAATTTCAATTTTGTTTTCAACTAATGCGATTTTACGAGGAGAAATAAAAAAAGTTAACAATAATTACAACTACCAATTATTTTTTTTTTTATCTAAAACTAGTGGTGTAAGTGATTAGAAAGCTTTTCCAGGAATTTCCAGTGATAATTACACCTCACTAAGTTAAAACAGTTTAATAAACCAACAGTGATAAAAAAAAAAAGATTTTTCCTGTGATTTGTTTGAGAAAAATAATTATAACCTCGTTTTGTGTCTTATCATTAACTCTGTAACGAACTTAGATAAAAACTGGAGTTTTTTCATACTTTTTTATGCTGTGTTATTCTGGCATTCCAAAAACGAAGGGAAAAATTTTGTGATTCATAAAAAAATTAATTAGCATCCGGTATATGTTGAGATAAAGTGATTTCAGCATTTTTATGTTTCTCTTGTGAATTCTCTACATTTCGTTTGTTTTTTAATGTTTAGTTACAATTATTATAATTTTTTTTTTATAAAAAACTTAAAAGGCAGTAAGATAAAGTAAACTAACGTGTAACAAGATATTCAAAAGTTTCCAAATAAAATAAATGCGATAAGTAATAAGCAAAATAAAACTTGGTTTTTATATTTATTAGAAATCAGGTTTTGGATTTTTTAAATATTTTTGTTCTTCTAAAATAATAGTATAAATTAAAAGTAAAAACGTACTAAAAATTAATTCATAACTTTTTTAATATATTAATTCAATTAATATTTTATATTTAGTTTATTACTTTTAGAATAATAGTAAAAATTAATTTTTATGCAATGTAGAAATTGTAAAACAAATAAAAATTTTCAGAATTTAATTAAACTAACTTTTTACATAGTTAGGTACGGGATTAAATTAATAGAAGACTTACAATTTGAAAAAATGCAATTTTATTTGATGAAGATTCTTTTTAACGATAATGTTTAAAGATAATGTTTAACTTTCAATTTATTTTAACTCAACAAAAATTTAAGTATGGGGCAAAATTTCAGCTTCTATCACGTAGATGATAGCTATCAATAAAAAATATTTCCATATATTTTTCGAGATTAAAAGAAATACAAATGAATTGGAATAGATATTTTTTCATTTATTTATTTATTTAAGAAGATTATCAGGATCTTGCACTCTGCCCTAATTAGACAGGACTGACTTCAAAATTCTTTTTTATTTAAAAAATACACAAACGCATATATCCATCTCTTTTCTCTCACTACTTATTTCTCCTTTTAATTATTTTTTTGATATTGCACCACAAGATTTCTTCACACTTTTTAGTTATACAACAACCTCACAAAAAACTTGCAACAGTAATTGGATTTCCGTCCTGCTGTGAGATCTATCAAATCCCCCATCCCCCCAACAAAACGGAGAAAAATATTCCATCTACATCCTAGAAATGGAATTTCGATTTTGTTTTCATCTAATGCGATTCTACGAGAAGAAATAAAAATAAAGCTAACAATAATTACAGCTACCAATTATTTTTTTTTATCCAAAACTAGTGGTGTAAGTGATTAGAAAGCTTTTCCAGGAATTTTCAGTGATAATTACACCTCACTAAGTTAAAACAGTTTAATAAACCAACAGTGATAAAAAAAAAAAATTTCCTGTGATTTGTATGAGAAAAATAATTATAACCTCGTTTTGTGTCTTATCATTAACTCTGTAACGAACTTAGATAAAAACTGGAGTTTTTCCATATTTTTTTGTGCTGTGTTATTCTGGCATTCCAAAAACAAAGGCAAAATTTTGTGAGGCATAAAAAAATTAATTAGCATCCGGTATATGTTGAGATAAAGTGATTTCAGCATTTTTATGTTTCTTTTGTGAATTCTCTACATTTCATTTGTTTTTTAATATTTCTTACAGTTATTATTTTTTTTTATAAAAAAAAAACACCCTCACAAACAATTAGATAAAGTAAACTAACGTGTAACAAGATATTGAGAAGTCTCCGAATAAAATAAATGTCATAAGTATTAAGCGGGAGACAAGTAATAAAATAAATATAACTGGTTTTTTATATGTTTTGAAAATCAGGATTTTCTTTTTTAAATATTTTTGTTCTTTTAAAATACTAGTAAAAATTAAAACTAAAAATATAGTAAAAATTAATAAAAAATTTTTTTAAGATATTAATTCAATTAATATTTTAAACTTAATATATTACTTAAAAAATAATAGTAAAAATTATTTTTTCAAATAATGTAAAAATATAAAACAAATAGGAGTTTATAATTTAATTTAATTAAATTTTTATATAGTTAGGCACTTGAATAAATTAGTAGCAGCCTAACAATTTGAAAAGGTGGAATTTTATTGGATAAAAATTCTTTTTAATGATAATGTTTAACTTTCAATTTAATTTAGCTCAACAAAAAATTAAGTATGGATCAAAATTTAAGCTTCAACTTAATTGAAAGGCAGATATCAATAAAAAATATTTCCAAATACTTTTCAAGTTTAAAACAAATGAAAATTAATTGAAATAGATATTTTTTATTTATTTATTTATTTAAGGAGATTATCAGGATCTTGGGCTCTGCCCTAATTAGTCGGAATGCCTAGAAAAAAATATTTAAAAAAAAATACACAAACGCATATTTCCATCTCTTTTCTCTCACTACTTATTTCTCGATTTAATTATTTTTTGAAATTGCACCACAAGATTTCTTCTCACTTTTTAGTTATAAAACAACCTGACACAAAAACTTGCAACAGTAATTGGATTTCCGTCCTGCTGTGAGATCTTCCAAATCCCCCATCCCCCAAAAAAACACACAAAAATATTCCAACTACTACATCCCAGAAATGGAATTTCAATTTTGTTTTCAACTAATGCGATACTCCTCAAAGAAATATAAAAAAAACATTAACAATAATTACAACTACCAATTATTTTTTTTATCCAAAACTAGTGGTGTAAGTGATTAGAAAGCTTTTCCAGGAATTTCCAGTGATAATTACACCTCACTAAGTTAAAACAGTTTAATAAACCAACAGTGATGAAAAAAAAAGATTTTTCTTGTGATTTGTATGAGAAAAATAATTATAACCTCGTTTTGTGTCTTATCATTAACTCTGTAACGAACTTAGATAAAAACTGGAGTTTTTTCATACTTTTTTATGCTATGCTATTCTGGCATTCCATAAACAAAAGGAAAAATTTTGTGAGGCATAAAAAAATTAACTAGCATCCGGTACATGTTTTGATAAAGTGATTTTAACGTTTTTATGTTTCTCTTGTGAATTCTCTACATTTCGTTTTAAGTTTTTTTTTTTAATGTTTGGTTCAGTAATTATTTTTTTTATAAAAACACCCGCACAAAACAGTTTGATAAAGTAAACTAACGTGCAACAAGATATTGAAAAGTCTCCAAATAAAATAAATGCGATAAGTAATAAGCTGGAGATAAGTAATAAGCAAAATAAAACTTACTTTTTTATAAATTATGAAAATCAGGCTCTTGTTTTTATTTTTAAAAATTTTTGTTATAATCTAAAAGAATAGTAAAAATTAAAACTAAAAACATAGTAAAATTTAATTCATAACTTTTTAAATTCATTAATTTAATTAATATTTAATATTTATATTATTTCTAAAATAATATAAGAAATTAATTTTTCAAGTAATGTATAAATAGAAAACAAATAAAAGCTTTCAGAATTTAATTTAATTAACTTTTTACATAGTTAGGCACTTGAATAAATTAGTAGAAGCCTTACAATTTGAAATGGTGCAATTTTATTTCATAAAGATTATTTTTTAAATTTGCTGAAAATAGAAATTTTTTTTGATGTAAGGTCATATTTTCTATAACGCTTACTTTTTAAAAAAATATGCTTAAATTAATTAAATTAAGTGTTGTAAAAAAATGTTTTAATATTTAAAAATGGTAACAAAACATGAAAATATATTTTTAAAAAATCAAGTATTTTTAAAAAATCAATATTATTATTTTTTTAATCAAATATTCTTCGCTTTAGTTATTAACACAAATTTATTTTATTTTTAATTTAATGAAGTCATTTTTTCAATAAATAATAAATATTAAGCTACAATTGTAGATTAATAAAACAACACCTTTAATCAGTCGTCAGATACTTGTAATAAATGAAAGATTTGTTTATGTTATATGTGTTTATGTTATAAAAATGACTTATATCACTGCTTAAGTTAAATAAAAATTATTGTAAGAGTTTTTTTTTCTCAATGGCAGATTATGAACAATTACAGCAAAAAAAAAGAACAACGAAAAAAAAAGAAGAGAAAATACAACAAAACATGCTGAAACAGAGTTCATTAATCTAACATAACTCTAGCCTCCCAAAATATTATTGTAAAAGTAAAGTAATAAATTTTGTAGATGTGATTAATTTATATACATTTCGTAAATTAAAAAAGAATTCAATTGCTAATCAAATATCCTTAACTCTTGGATCGTTGCACAAATTATTTTAGTAAACATTTAAATTAGATAAACATAAAATAAGTTTTAAATTTTAATAAACATAAAATTGTTAAGATATCGTTGAAATAATTTAAAAAAATCATTGTAATAATTTTAAAAAACAAATCGTTAAGAAATCATTGAAATAATTTTTAAAAAAATCATTGAAATTATTTTTAAAAAAATCATTGAAATAATTTTTAAAAATCGTTAAGTTTTATTTTTAAAAATCGTTTAAGATCATTTAATCGTTAATCGTTAAGTTAACGTTAATCGTTAAGGTGTAAAATAATAAAAATCGTTAAGATATCTTTGAAATAATTCAGAAAATAAAAGAAATCGTTGAAATAATTAAGAAAACAAAAGAAAACGTTGAAATAATTAAAAAAAATATATAAGCGAATCGTTCAGAAATCATCAGTTGAATCAGCTAAATTAAGAAATTATTTTTTTAAAAAGTTTCATTAATCGAAATTGAAATCGTATAGATTTTAGAAATCGTTTTGTTAGTAATCGCTTTATTTTTAAATTTGATTATTTAATCAATATTGATAAATTCACTGTTTGAATATTATTTTTTATTTCATTCATTTAGTGGGTGTAAATTTCTATTTTCAGATTACATGCATATTTCATTGAATTATTGAAGTACTTCAGGCATTTTCTGACAAATTTAATTCAATTCAATTCATTTTTGTATTTATTTTGTATTAGAAGAGATTTAAATGTTACAGTTTGAATTGATTTTTGTATTAACTCTAATCTTATTAGTGTGTGTTGCAATTTTTCTTCTTCAACTAGTTTTAAATTGTTTTAGTTTTAGTCAGAAATATTTTCTAATTTAAAAAAATAAAATGGTTTTACATTTTCTACTTTAACATTTTTTTATTTCATTTTTCACAAACGAAGAATGTGATTGGTTTTTTTGAATAATTTTTTTTTTTGGAAAATGTCATTAAAATCTCATTAAAACCAAGATGGTAATTTTAGTACTTATCAATGCCTTGTTACTTCTAGAAATATTTCATAAATACAGTTCCATTGATCTTTATTGAATATTTTTATAACGATTTCAATTTAAATTTCTGGAATATTGTCGTTTATTTAGGCTACTTCATTTCATTTAAATTACATGTGGGAGTTTAAATATATTTTCAGTTGTTCAACTGGGCTGTTATTTACAGATGCCGATGAAAATTAGTAATTTAAAATATATATTGTTAAACGAAAATTTCAGATTAAAAAATGAGCAATTTATAAAAAGCTTGCTTTAAAATGGAAAGAAGTTTGATTTAGTTTCTTTTTTGCTATAATTGAATTTAAAAAATCCTTTAGGAGGTATATCTCAAAGTTTATTATTTGTGTATAGTACGTTAATATCCGGTTAATAATATAAAATTCATTTTGATTAAAAAACGAGTTTGAAAATATATTATTAGAATATACCTTAAATATAGTTTAACAGTTAAATAAATTAAAATATTTTGATAGTTTATTTTTTAATTTCATTTTAAAGTTTATTCTAATTATGTATTTAAACATGAGCTATTTTGATAATTTTCGGTTTGCATTAGGAAGTTTATTTTCATTAAAAAAAAGAGTCTGGAAAATAATCTATTGAAATATATCTTTGGAGTTTAGTAGGTAAAAAAAAATAAGTTTAATAAAGACTTAATTTTTCAGTTTATTCTTTAATTCCATTGTAAAGTTTATCTGATGTTTATAAACATCTACTTTTTGTTAATTTCCTGTTAGTAATATAAAATTAATTTTCATTAAAAAGAGTCTAAAATGCCCTATAGAATATATCTTAAATGTAGTTTAGCAGTTAAATAAATTAAGTTTTTTTTTTTTTTTTTTTTTTAATAGTTTTTTTTTCTAATTTCATTGTAAGTTTATCCTGTATTTATAAACATGAGCATTTTTATTAGTTTCTAGTTTCTAATATGCAATTAATTTTCATTAAAAAAGAATCTAAAAATACACTATTGGAATATATCTTAAATACTGTTTGACAGCTAAATAAATTAAGTTTTTTTAAAAATTTAATTTTAAATTGATTCGATGTTTATGAGCATGAACTTTTTTGCTAAATTTAATTCTAAAAATTATTAATGTGAACACACAGTATATAAAAAGGCTACTGTATTTTGTATAAATGCAAGCTTAAAACTGTTGTAGATGATAAAATGATAAACAGTGTATTGTATATTGTATTGTATATGAAAAAGAGAAATATTTTACGATAAATTTTATCCAGATTTTACTATTAATTACTACACTGCAATTAATTAATGTAAATCACAAAATGTATTATGCGGCTACTGTGTATTAGTGCTTGCATAAGATAATCGCATACGATAAAACATATGTAAAATTTTATTTTGTATACCAATTACATATGAAAAAATCATGCTTTAAGCTAAATTTAATCACTATTACTTATGCCAACTTTGTCCGTTAACTTTTACACTAAAAATTAATAGTGTAAACACAATGTATATTACGATACACCCTATTAGTGCATGCATAGCATAATTGTATACGCAAAAATGATTAAAATATAGAGAAAACATATATTATATAAATAAATAAATAAATAATTATATTTAAATAAAAAAATTATTAAAGTATATTAATTCATATACTGCTTTACTGGTTAAAATAACAAATTGGAAATATCAAGATAATTATTAACACTAATTATTAATTGCTACTTTTATAATAAAATAAAAATTCCACAATTTTATTAAATGTACGCGAGTTCTTATATAAATATTAAATTATTAGACAGAAGTGTTCGTAAACAATTTTTAATTCAAAGTCTGACGTTTACATTTTGAGAATTAAATATAAAAAAATTCATATTTTCCATACATATAAAAATTATTTATGTTTGTAATAAGCGATATACAAATGCGTTATACGCATAAGCCAGCCTTATAATAATTAAATCACATATTATTTATTTAGCAAATGTTTTTTGTGCATATTTTTTGGGTTGGAAGAAGGGGGGAAAATTTCTTTTGAAAACCAAAGACACACTTGAATTCGTATTTCAATATTAATTAAGGTAAGGAACGTTTACTTTTTTGAGAAGAGAGGTTGTTTTGCTTTGAGGTTTCCCATAATTAGCTGGCTTCTGTCATTTTTTTTTCTTTTTGTAAAAAAAAGAAAAACCCAGAACCTCGCTTTATTTTTTAATTTCTTTCCAATTTCCTTTACATAAGCAAAAAGCAAAAACGGAGAAAAAGGTTAATTGGAACTTTCACTGTAGTTTTTGCGGAATGCGAGTTAATAAATTTTTCAAATCATCATGACGGAATAATATAAAAATGTATAGTAAAAATAAAAATGCTATAATTCTATAAAATGTACACGAATACATATATAAATATTAAATTATTAGAGAGAATTTTTCGAAAGCAATTTTTAATTCAATGTCTGGAGGAACCTAAGGAGACATGACGTTCCTTTGAGAACGAGCAATAACTTTTTTTTTTTTTGCATATCTTTGAAATAAATACTAAACAAAATGCCCATAACTAAAAATCATATTGAAACAAGGTCTTTCTTCCTTTCAATGGTAGATTTCAGCAAATTCGGCTTTACTTAGGGTTGACCACTAGTGGAGCACTATTCTGCACTAACATTAGTATACGGAGATTTGGTTTGGTTTGTTGCTCTACGGCCATTTTGCACACACTTTAGGCTGATTTGACCGGGACCTACAGTTTTGCGTGGATTCCAAACCACTCACAAACATCCATACCACTGCCATTTTGTTTTGTTTTGTGAAAAAAGAACTCACAATCTCGCTTTATTTTTAAATCTCTTTCCAATTTCCTTTGCATAAGCAAAAAGCAAAACGGAGAAAAAGGTTAATTGGAACTTTCTCAGTAGTTTTTGCGGAATGCGATTTAATAAATTTTTCAAATCATTATGACGGAATAATATAAAAATAATTATTTTCTTTATTTTTTTCAACCAAGGATAGGCAGTTGTGGAAACTTATTTTTAATTGACATTTGAATTTATTTTGTCAGTGGTTAAAATATAATTAAGCTGAGTATATTTCGTTTTTCCCGTGCGGCGAACACGTTATGCTTAGTTAATTTTTCATTTTAAATAAACATTTTTTCTTAGTTAATTAATCACTTGTAGATTTTCTGTTGAAAACTTCAACTCACTTTTATTAAGAAAGTTGTCAGATAATCTTAGGAGAAATGAAATTTCTTTTAGAACGAGCAATAATACGTACATATTTGCATACCATTGAAATAAATAGTAAAAATAAAAATGCTATAATTCTATAAAATGTACACGAATTCATATATAAATATTAAATTATTAGACAGAATTTTTCGAAAGCAATTTTTAATTCAATGTCTGACGGTTGCAGTTTGTCAATTAAATAAAAAGAAATTAAAGCACATATACTGTTTTACTGATTAAAATAACAAAATGGAAATATCAAAATAATCATTAACACTTATTACAAATTACAGCTTTGAAAATAAAATTAAAAATCCGACAATTTTAATGGTTGTTTAATTATTAATTCAAAGCCTGAATTAAAGTTTGTGAATTAAATAAAAAAATAATTAAAGCACATTAATTCATATACTACTTTAATGGTTAAAAACCAAAATGGAAATATCAAAATAATATATTGACACTAATTATAAATTGCGGATTTTCTAGTACAAATTAAAATACCGCTATTTCATTAAATGTATGCGCATTCTTATATAAATATTAAATAATTGGACAGAATTTTTCGAAAACAATTATTTATTCAAAATATGACGGTTAGAGTTTCCGCATTAAATAAAAAAAATTCATTCGTACAAAATTTATTTATGTTTCTAATAAGCGATATGTAAAAGCGTTAGATGCATAAGGGAGCCTTATATTAATTACATCACATATTATTTATTTAATAAGATGTTTTTTGCATGTTTTTTTGGTTGGAAGAAGGGGGCATATTTCTTTTGAAAACCAAAGGCACAAGTGAATCCATATTTCAATATTAATTAAGGTAAGGAACGTTTGCTTTTTTGTGAAGAGAAGTTGTTTTGCTTTGAGGTTTCCCATAATTAGCTGCCTTCTGCCATTTTTTTTTATCTTTGTAAAAAAAAAACTCACAACCTCGATTTATTTTTTAATTTCTTTCCAATTTCCTTCACTTGAGCAAAAGCAAACCGGAGAAAAAGGTTAATTGGAACTTTCTCTGTAGTTTTTGCGGAATGCGAGTTGATAAATTTTTCAAATAATCATGCAGGAATAATATAAAAATAATTATTTCCTTTTTTTTTTTTTAACCAAGGATAGGCAGTTGTGGAAACTTATTTTTAATTGACATTTGAATTTATGTTGTCAGCGGTTAAAATATCATTAAGCCGAGTATATTTCGTTTTTCCCTATTGGCGAACACGATATGCTTAGTTAATTTTTCATTTTAAATAAACATTTTTTTTAGTTAATTAATCGTAAATTTTTTATTAAAGACTTAAACTCACTTTTATTAAAAAAGTTATGAGAAAATCTTAGGGGACATGACGTGTCTTTTAGAACGAGCAATAACACATATCTTTTTGCAAATCTTTGAAATAAATACTAAACAAAATGCTTATAAATAAAAGTCATATTGAAATAAAACCAGTTTTCATTTGAATGGCAGATTTGTAGCAATTTCAGTTTTACTTAGGATTCGTCATTAGCGGCGGACTATTCTACACTAACATTAACTATATAGGAAGATTTGGTTTGTCCAGGATTCGAACCTACAGCCTGTAGTACTAAAAGCGTGAGCACTAGCCAATTGGTATCAGTCCCCATATACTAATTTAATGGTTGAAATAACAAAATGGAAATATCAAAATAAATTTTAATATTAATTATAAATTTCCTTTTTTTATAGTACACATTAATATGCCATAATTTTATCAAATGTACGTGAATTCTTATATAAATATTAAATTAGTAGACAGACTTTTTCGTAAACTATTATTAATTCAAAATCGGTCGGTTACAGTTTGTGAATTAAGCAAAAAAATTACACTGCTTTACTGGCTAAATTAAAAAAATGGTAATATCAAAATAATTATTAGCACTAATTATAAATTGCAGCTTTTTTAATACACATACGACAATTTTATTAAATGCACACGAATTCTTATCTGAATATTAAATTATTAGACACCATTTTTCGTAAACACTTATTAATTCAAAGACTGACTGTTATATTTTGTGAATTAAATAAAAAAAATTGATATCTTACATACGTACAAAAATTATTTATGTTTCTAATAAGCGATATACAAATGCTTTATACGCATAAGCCAGCCTTATAATAATTAAATCCCATATTATTTATTTAACAAAAAATTTTTGCATATTTTTTGGGTTGGAAGAAGGGGATATATTTCTTTTGAAAACCACAGACACACTTGAATTCGTATTTCAATATTAATTAAGGTAAGAAGCGTTTGCTTTTTTGTGAAGAGAGGTTATTTTGCTTTGAGGTTTCCCATAATTAGCTGCCTTCTGCCATTTTTTTTTATCTTTGTGCAAAAAACCGTACAACCAAGCTTTATTTTTTAATTTCTTTCCAATTTCCTTCGCTTAAGCAAAAGCAAAACGGAGAAAAAAGATTAATCGTTCTTTTCTCTGTAGTTTTTGCGGAATGCGAGTTAATAAATTTTTCAAATCATCATGGCGGAATAATATAAAAATAATTATTCCGTTTATTTTTTTTTTAACCAAGGATAGGCAGTTGTGGAAACTTATTTTTAATTGACATTTGAATTTATTTTGTCAGCGGTTAAAATATTATTAAGCCGAGTATATTTCGTTTTTCCTATTGGCGAACACGTTATGCTTAGTTAATTTTTAATTTTAAATAAATATTTTTTTTAGTTAATTAATGACTTGTAGATTGTCTGTTGAAGACTTAAACTCGTTTTTATTAAAAAATATGTCAGAGAACCTTAGGAGACCTGACATATCTTTTAGAACGAGCAATAACACATATTTTTTGCAAATCGTTGAAATAAATACTAACCAAAATGCTTATAAATAAAAGTATTATTGAAATGAGGTCATTCTTCCTTTAAATTTCAGATTTATAGCAAATTCAACGTTATATAGTTTCGTTGGTGAGCATTAGGACTAAGATTCTATCTTCTAGCAGCATTATTTTAGACACTGTTTCAGAAAATGAATAGTCTCGATGGCCTTTGTAATGTTCAGCATCTTGTCTCGTTATTTAAACTTCTTGGTGGGAGTTTTCCGGGTTTTCTCCGATACGTTAAGCAAATGTGTAGCAGTTTTTCCTAAAAGTCCTCCTCTAAGGCACTACCCTACTTCTTCAGCGACTTGCAGTCAAGTCGGACCTCTACCTACGGATGCTCCATCACAACAGAAGCTGCCCCTTTTCCCTCCATCCATGATTATAACTCTCCCGCTTCCAAACCCTGAGGAATAGCCGCAATAACATTAGAGTTACTTTTTACACTACTTAGATTATAATAAAACTAGAAAATTCCCTTTTTTAGTGACTATACTTAAATATTGGAATTTCTCTATTTAAAATTTCAATAATAAAATATTATTAAAATATCACAATAATAAGAAATAATTTTTCTATGTAATATAATCTATTTTCTTATTATTATTGATAATTTACTTTAAAAATTAATTAATTTTTCATTAAGATCGTTATTCTCTATAAATACTGCAGTGTCATTACGAATACTTTATCATGATATACAATAATATCATGATATTATGATATGGAAAAACAGCATCATGATGGCATCTTGATATACAATTTCAATCATTATATACAATGATATCTTAACATACAAGGACAACATCATGATATACAATGATATCTTGATATACAGTAACATCTTGATATACAATAATATCGGGATATACAATGCCAACATAATGATATACAATGCCAACATAATGATATACAAATTGTTATTGTATATCATGATATACAATGATATTTTGATACACAAATTGTCATTGTATATCATGATATACAATGACAACGTCATGATATACAATGATAACATCATGGTATACGATATCTTGATATCCAATGATATCTTGATATACAAGTTGTCATTGTATATCATGATATACAATAATATCAATACATCATATACTAATAACATCATGGTATATGATGAAATCTTGCTATACAATTTTATACATCATGGTATACAATGATATCTTGATAAACAATGGCAACATCATAATATACATTGACAATATTATGATATACAATGACAACGTCATGGTATACAATGATATATTTCTTTAAAACTTCGAGCAATTATTTCATTATATATTTACTGATGACAATTGTCTTTCTACCGTCCTGTTTTCTTAAAAAAAACTTCTTTTGGAGGAAGCAATACTTTGTTGTTTATCTTTTTTCCAGGGGAGAAGGAATAAAATACAAACACACAAACAACACGGTCCTTTTTCGAATCCCTTCTTTTTTTTAACAAAGTGAAAAGTAAGCAAATAAAGATAAAAAAACACATTCGAAAAAAAAAAAAAATAAAGATAACATCTCCAGATTTTTAGAGTTAGAGTCTTATCGGATTATGTGTTTTTATACACTTTAAAATTTTTTTTTTTTTTTTTCTCAACATTTTGGCTTTTGTATATTTTCCAATTTCAGAAACTTTCCTCAAAAAAATGCCATTTATACTGAATGTTGAGAGTTTATCGCAATAATCGGATTGGACGGAAGAAAAAGAAAGTTTTAAAGAAACTCTACGGTGAAAGAGTTGATGCTTTCAAATTGCCTTTAATTCCTTTTTTAACTGCAGTTTTAAAACGGGATTTGTTTATTATTTTTTAAGTTTATTAGCTGCAATGTATTCATGTTTTAAAATTCTCCCTCTGAGATTTTCTGCTTTAAAATTCCAGGTCTTAGTTTTTGTGTTACGTGTAAAAATGTTTGGATAATTTCTGTGTGAAATTCTGAATAATTCATGTATGGATAATTCTGGTGGAGGATTCTGGATAATTCTAGTGAAGGACCCTGGATAATTCAGGGGGTTAATTCTGGATAATTCATGGATGGATAATTCTGGTGGACGATTCTAGATAATTCAAGGGTTTATAATTCTGGATAATTCAGGGGTGGATAATTCTGGTGCAGGATTCTGGATAATTCATTGGGGAAAATGCCGAAAATTTGTGTAATTTGTCAAATTTGCCAGTTATGTTCAACAAAAAATTTAACCTTCTTTTTATTTTATCAGATATTCCTTTTCCTATGGGAAGTACGATGATCCTAAAAATATTAAAAATAGTAAATATTCTGAATATTGTAGCATTTTTTTCTCACAGAAAGTGTCTTGGCATTTCATTCCCAGAAGAGAGCAATACATATTCTTTCACAAGTACATAACAGCAACACGTCATTCAAATTTGGCACAAGACAAGCAGTATTGTGAGTAGTTGTATTACATGTAATTAGCGTTTTTGTACAATGAGAACAACCTGCCACTCAAATATGATAGCAGATAGTCGGTATCACGGATAATGAGACTCATGAAATTAGCGATTTCACTGGTCTAAAAAATTACAGATAGAATATGACTTGTTCTATCGTGACTGGTGCTCGACTATGAGCTGAGAAATGTCTACTCCAGTAAGAAGTAAGGGAAACTAATCCCCCCCCCCTCCCTTTGAAGTATTTTCTTAAAAAAGGCTTTTGGAGAAGAAAGCAGAGATTTCTGTGACGAGTAGATAAGAAGTGCTGTTTTTTTTCCTCTGAAGTGACAGAACAGGCCGCAGTTTTCGCTTGTGTTCAAAGTCAGCCCCTTGCGATTTAGTGCATCACGCCATGCAAAATTAAGGCTTGCTGCAGATCACGTATACTGAGATTCGATTCACGTATACTCGATAACTCTGAAAATCTCCGACCTTACGTAAACTCTTCGTAAACTGTACTTGTGATTTAATCGTGCACCTGTGATCAAAATTATTTTTAATATCTCATTTATTATTATTATTTCCTTATTATTTTTAATATCATTTCTTTGTATGATAAACCAGAGTTCATTATTTGTATAAAAAAGAAAAATTATTATTAAATATGAACAAGATTATTCACATTTCATTTTGCCATTAAAATGTTTGATAGTAATTAGAAACATTATCCTTTCTTTAGATGATATTCTAAAGATATTTAGATAATATCCTTCTGTTCTACGATTCTTTAGTAATTAGAAACATTATCCATTCTTTAATGAAATATACAACAATGTTATTAATTCCATATTGAATTTCTAAAGAAAATTATCTTTTCATTGAGTGTTTCTTCTTATAAAAAGTGTAATTCCCAAACATGTAAGGAGTATTATCAAAAGAAATATTAGTGAATTAAGCACTTAAGGTTCTACCCAGAAAAGCGTAATCTTATTAATAGAAAATATCGATTAAAAAAGTAATTTCTGGTGCTTTTCACCTTCGAAAAAAAGAAAAAGCAGAGATTTTATTAGAAAAGAGAATGTTGATAATTCTGCAAGTAACTTGAAGCCTGGTTCTTTTTTTCTCTGCAACTATTGAAGTAATCAATCATTTGGCTGGGAAGACTATATGCAAGTCTTTATAGTTTTCTTTTTTTAATCTGAAAAAGTTTTATGTTAGGCGTAAAGAAAATCGAAGTATTTTATTATTAAAGAAAAAAATTGTGGAATGTTTTTGTAACATTTGTAATATTTTATTTGTCAATAAGATTAGAAAAAAATGCATGAAATGAAATGGTTTTAGTGGAATTTATATTTTGCTGATTTTATTTTATAATGATTATATTTAATTTAGTATGAAAAACCGCAATGTAGTAATTAAAAAAATTGATTTCTAAAAAGTCTGTAGTCTAAAAATTAATTTTTATACCATTCATGAATTGTTTACATATGTTTCTTTACAATTGATAATGGTTTTTATATTTACTAATAGTCTATAAACATAATTTTCGTAACACAATACAAACTGACTTAATTTTTAACAATCAAAACTTATTGTAGAAAATATAGCACTGATAGTGAAAAAAACAATATTCGTCTCTACGAATAGAACAATAAGTTGAAGTCAGAATGGATGAAGTAAAGAACAACATTCGATAAAGATAAAAAAAATGAACATTTTTAACGAAAAAAAATAATATTCATAGAGAAAAAAGCTCTCTTTGAAAACAGCATTGTCGAAAAAACAGTATTCATACTGAAAAAATACTCGTAGTTAAAAAAAATCAACATTTCTATTGGAAGAAAACCAAATTATTTGCAATGAAAACCACTAGCATTCGTAGTGGATAAAATCATCATTTACGAAAAAAATAAAATAAAAAATATATGCGAAAAAAACTGCACTTATAGAGGCAACACAACATCCATAGTAGAAACTACAACACATGTAATGAAAAAAAAAACAATAACAGTTAAGAAAACCAAATTTCTTAGTTGGTAAAAAATGCTCTTGAACATAAGATAGATGGTAGATCATAGATAATAGATAGATGATGTAATGATTTTGTACATCCCTTGTTATCTAGAACAAATATCTACATCGGAATGAATGTCTTAGAGATTGGCAACTAAAATATAACAATTTTCTCAAAACAATTTTTTTTTCTTTCTAATGCAGCTGGCAAACACTTGGCTTGGACACACTTAGACAGCTTGGTCTCGGATGCCTTAAGGCAAGCGCTGCACAGACGTTATTCACTTTGCATTACCCAGGAAGCGCGTGTAACTTGAAGATAAGCCACAGACGCGGAGTAACAATGCCCCCGCAACGCTCTACGATCCTATTAGTCCGGGACCTACAGTTCAAAGTGTATTCCGAACCACTACAAAGATCCATGGCACCGCCGGGGCTCGAACCCGAAACCTGTGGTACCGAGCGCCAGAGCTCTAGCCACTCGGCCATTCAGGCCACTCTCAAAACAAAATTAAACCAATAAAAATCTAGATGATATAAAGATCTTGCAAATGAGGTATATATTTTTAGTTATTAAAATGATTTTGTCAAAGAAAGACAAAATAAAAAATATCTTTCATTAATTCCAAGTTTAATTTCCTTATTTTAAACATCACAACTTTTGCAATCGTTGCACAGTTAATAAAAAATAACACATTAATTGTGATATACTATAGATTGGAAATTTGTTATAGATAAATGAAACACAAGCAATCACTGTTATTCTAAGTTTAGCTATCCACCTCGTAAGTCAATCATTATGGCCATTTTTTTTTTTCACATTTTTTTTCTCGATTATTTGTAGGTAGTGATTTTCCTGTTGCAATGCGTGCATATGTTGCCATGACAACTATCCCCTCTCCTACACCAAAACTGCAATATATGTCCTTATTTTTTTTCCTTTCTTTTTTGATAACAATACAGATACACGAAATAATGGTTCATAATTAGAATCGAGAAAAGACCTCAGAACTTATAATTAGAAATATCGGAATTCAAATTCTGAGGCATATTTTATAAAGCATGGTAATGATGGTCTGTATAAAAGAATTTTTTTGTTCAATACTCGTTTGTTTGATGTAGGAAGTTAGTCACAATAGTTTGAAAGTCGTACAAAAAAGTTTTTCTATAAAGAATGTTGATTGTACTGTTTCTTTTTGTTCTTGTATAGAAGTTTTAGAAATTGTTGAAATAAATAGTTAGGGTATAATAACTATTTTCAAATAAATTGGCATTTGAACTATATGGAGATGTTTTAGTTCTCATTATAACTATATATATAGTAAAAAATAAGGATAACTTTTTATAATATATTTTTATATTGGAAATATAATAGGTTTATCTCTTTCTGGACTGGTTGTAGTAACTTTAAAAAATATCTTCAAACGAGTTCTTTAAGTGTCTCTATAAAAACAAAAATACAATTAAACACAAATTTTCAAAAAAAATCGAGAATTATTTTACAAGCATTAGCCCAATATCAGAATTAAATACTCAAAAGATATAAAAATATTTATTTTTTCGCTCTTTTTCTAAAGTTTGTTTTCATTTTGAAATATTGGTGAAGGTTTATGGATGTGAACTCACAACCGAATAACAACAGACTACCTTTGTCAAAGATTCACTGCTTTGCTTTGGATATTAATACAATGTATATTGCATATTAATACAATGCTTATTGTATATTAATGCTATGCATATTATATATTAATTACAAATGTTCAAGGCAAACCGTGAAACATTTTATAAACGTTTGCCCAATGCGAAAATTAAATACTCAAAAGTTATAAAAATACTTACTATTTTGCTCACTTTATAACTTTTGCTCTCATTTTGAAATATTGGTGAAGGCTTATAGATGTGAACTCACTTCCAAATAATAACACACTGAATTTATCAAAGATTCATTGGGTTGCTATGTATATTAATAAACTGCATATTGTATATTAATTAAACTGCATATTGTATATTAATAAATTATACACTGAAGTGACAAAAGTCATGGGATAGCAATATGCAAATTTTCAGATGGCAGTAGCATCGCGCAGAACAGGTATAAATGCGCAGTGCTTTCGCAGAGCATTCATTTCTGTTCAAGTTATTCATGTGAAGAGGTTTTGACGTGATGATGACCGCACGACGGGAATTAACAGACTTTGAACGCGGAATGTTAGTTGGAGCTAGACGCATGGATCATGCTATTTCGGAAATCGTTAGGGAATTCAACATTCCCAGATCCACTGTGTCAAGAATGTGCCAAGAGTATGAAATTTCAGGCATAACATCCCACCATGGACAGCGCCGTGGTCGACCGCCTGCACTTAACGACCGAGACCGGCGACGTCTGCAAAGAGTCGTAAATTCTAACAGACAAGCAACACTGCGTCAAATAACCGTAAAAATCAATGTGGGACGTACAAGGGACTTGTCTGTTAGAACTGTGCGGAGAAATTTGGCTTTCTTGGGCTATTCCAGCAAAAGACCGACTCGAGTGCCTTTACTGACAGAACGACATTGCTTGCAGCGACTCTCGTGGGCACGTGAGCATATCGGTTGGTCCCTAGATGAATGGAAAACCGTGGCTTGGTTCGATGAGTCACGATTTCAGTTGGTAAGAGCTGATGGTAGGGTTCGAGTGTGGCGCAGACCCCACGAAGCCATGGACCGAAACTGTCAGCAAGGCATTGTTCAAGCTGGTGGTGGCTCCGTAATGGTGTGGGCTGTTTTTTCATGGCATGGACTTGGTCCTCTGGTGCGACTGGACCGAACATTGACTGGAAATGCTTATGTTCAGCTACTTGGAGATCACTTGCAGCCATTCATGGACTTCATGTACCCAAACAACGATGGGATTTTTATGGATGACAATGCGCCATATCACCGGGCCACAACTGTTCGCGATTGGTTTGAAGAACATTCTGGACAATTCCAACGAATGATCTGGCCACCTAGATCGCCCGATATGAATCCCATCGAGCATTTATGGGACATCATCGAGAGGTCTGTTCGTGCCCAAAATCCTGCACCATCAACGCTTTCACAATTATGGACGTCTATCGAGACAGCATGGCTCAATATTCCTGCAGAAGACTTCCAACGACCTGTTGAGTCCATGCCACGTCGAGTTGCTGCACTTCTCCGGGCGAAAGGAGGGCCGACACGATATTAACACGAATCCCATGACTTTTGTCACTTCAGTGTATATTGTATATTAATGCAACGTAATTGCTTAATTGAACATTACAATTTATATCGTAAGAGGCTTTTGATGCTTACAATTCTTTGTTTTTTTTTTAAATTTTGAAACGAGTATTTATTCTATATGAACCAGGGTTTTAGCAAATAGCGAACATAGCTGTACAAGTATTCAAAGAGATATTATAATTCACTTCAAACATTTTAAACATGTGTTTAAACCATTTCTTTTGAGTAAAACTTACCTCCTATCATTTTTTTTTCCTTTCTGCTTTTTCATTTATTTTCGTAAAAACCATGATATTTTAGTCAATTGTCGTATTTTGCCCACTCAATACAGAATTATAGAAATGCACTCAATTTCCTACTTTTCCAAACAACTTTTTAAATTATAAAATTTATTGTGTAATATTAGTACCATATATAATCGATTGAATACTTAAAAGGCTTTTCGAAAATTCTGTATTCTCAGACTCTTTGCATTAAAAAAATTTAAAATAACTGTAACCTTAGCAATGCAATGTAAAATAAACCTTTTAACAAAGGAAAATCCATTTGAAATTCTTCTTTAAATAGCATGTCTGAACTTCTGAATTTCGTTTGTTATCTCACAAAAAAATTCTTGTAGAGATTGCTAAGTCAATAAATGGTTTCCTATTGAAATTTTCGTTTAGTGTACAAAGAAGTGCTTATTGTATGTATTTCAAAATATAATTTCATATTATTTGTCGTCCTATTATAAACCACAGAAAAGATTTATTTAAATAGTTAAACAGCAATATATAAATATGTTTACAAAATTTGCCTTATTTGCTAAAGAATTCAAACATATTTTGCATATTTTATTTTGAATAAGAATATTTCACGAATATTGATATATTTTAAATTGTTACAATTGTTTAGAACATGCTAATGTTAAATTAATATTACAGCAGTGTTAATTTTCCAAAATAAATTGAAAATACTTGTTTAAGCTTTCTATAAAAACTGATTAAATATGGTACTTTCTATAAAAACGGATTAACTATAATTTATATAAAAACGGATTAACTATAATTTATATAAAAACTGATTAAATATACCTTCGATAAAAACTGATGAAATATACTTTCTATAACTGATTAATATTTAAACAACAATATATAAATTTATTTATAAAATCTGAATTATTTGCTAAAGGATTCAAATATAGTTTGTATATTTGATTTTCACTAATTGAAAATTGAAAATTTGTAAATGAAAATTTATATTATTAGTATTTTAATTGTTAAAAATAGTTGGCTAGTATCGAAATACAGTATGTCCAGTATATATATCAAACATTTTATAGTAATTTAAAAAACTTTCCAGTTTAAAATAATAATAACTGATGATATTTGAAATTATTTTTATTCAAAATATTTTCTAATAATCAAATTTCCCTATTCTAATGTAAACATTAAAACATTTTAAATAGTATTGATTAGTACAATCAAGTTTTGTGATAAAAGTGTATAGATTAGTTAATAATAAATATATGCACTATTATCACAAAGTTCTTTAAATTTTATTTAACAGTTAAATCTTACTTATCTCCTAAAATTCATAAAATTCCTAAACTCCAAAAATGCACATGACCAAAAATAAAACTGTTTAAAAAACACTGCTGTCACTGTTTAAATGAAGTAAAATATTTCAATTTAATAATCAACCAAAAATAATATAATAACTCGGAATAAATGAGTGCTTGTAGAATTCTATCGAAATTCTTCACAAGAATATTTTTAACGGACTATCTTCTCGAAACTGTTTTTTAAGGGACTATCTCCACATTTCTTTTAAGGAACTATTTGTAACTCTTTTCCTATATTTCATTAATTGATAAATAACATAGGCAGCATAATTTATTAAATTCAAATTTTAATGAAAACATTTAAGAGTACTTATAAACAACTCTTTAATCTCAATATTGAAATTAATGTGGGGTTTTTTTCTAATTCTGGGCAAATAATTCTTCTTGATAGTATATTCATAGCTGGAGAAATATTAATCCTAATTGGGCAAATAATTATTCTCGTAATAAATAGTTTCAATAGTAAATAGTAATTTACATTCACTTTAGATTCGCCATGATTTAGAATGGATATCTTAAAAAAAAATATCTAAAGGTTTTACATTATTCTCCCTTCATCCTTAAACCCCAAAGAGAAACTACAGATTTATTTTGTTTGTTCTCGGCCTAAACAACGAGTACCTTCAATTCTATTATATTTAGAACTAAATTTTGTTCATCTTACTACCACCAGATCATTCCAGATTTATGTTTTAAATTACTAAAATAAAATCCGAAATAAAAAATATATTTAACAAAAGTAAACAAAATTATTAAATCATTAAAGAAATATTTTCATATAAAAATAAATCATTAGAGTAGACAATTTTTGATTTGTATATAGCCCCTTAAAAACAGTTTTGTGAAGAATTTCGATAGAATTATGCAAGCACTCTTTTATTCTGAGTTATTATATTATTTTTTCCAGATTTCTGTTTCAAATTACTAAAATAAAATTCGCAATAAAAAAATAAATAAATTAAACAAAAATCAAACAAAATATTTTATCTCCTTCACATAAATTTCGTTAGAAAATTCATTAAAGAAACATTTTCATTACAAAAATATGTATATCATTAGAGTAAACAATTTTTGAGTTGTATATAGCCCCTTAAAAACAGTTTTGTGAAGAATTTCTATAGAATTCTGCAAGCACTCAGTTATTCCGAGTTATTACATTATTTTTTTTGTTGATCATTAAACTGCAGTAATTTAGAGAAAAAAAATTAGTACATTTTTATTTTCTTTCTGTATTTGGTTTCCATAAATAATGCAAAATAGTTTGATTTATTGAATGCGTTTTAATTTAAAATTCAAAAACATATTTAGTGAGATAGTTTCCTCATTTTTGAACGAATTTCTTATTGATGAATAAAGTTTTTGCTGCAGATATTGCTGATTCTCTGATAAAAGAACAATTCACTCATTTTCAAGAAAAGTGGCATAAGTCAATGAAATATCAGTTTAGCCAAAGAGTAGAATGTAAAGGTAGAATCAATTATACTGTCAATAAAAACAAAATTCAACATTACTGAACTTGTTAATTAATTCAGCAATTACTTTTGTGATATTTTTCATATTAATAAACCATTGTAAAACATTTAAACTTATATAATAAAATACAAAACAGAAATTTAATAAAATACAAAACAGAAATTTGACTTATGCCATTTTTCTTGCAAGTTTTTGCATCTCCAATATACTTACCATAATAAACATTACTGCTTAAAGTTAAAAGTGAATAGAGTATGCGTTATTTTTTTTCTATCTAAAATGCTAAACTATTTTATTGGCATTTTATTATTTTCATTTAATTAAATGCATTGAAGACATTCATTATATGTTATGAAACTGTATTGAGTGGACAAATTATTATGACAACTTAAATGATATCCTTATAGAGAAGGACAAGCTTGCTATACTACTATGCCCAAAAAGTAAGACCAATTTTCAATTTAAAATTCCCAAGAATTATGGAATTTCAATTTTTTTTCTTCTTTTTTAGGTTGCTGGCACTGTCCTTGACATCTGTTTGAAATTCGACGCCAAAATATTCATTAGTGTTTGAGTTACGCTTAACTTTGTGAGTGCTAAAACTGATTCCGGCGATATTAGAAATGTCTTAATTAATTCAGCAAAGAACTTGTATTCAATTTTATTTGCGGAAACGCATAGAATGTTGCAGAAGGCATTCGGTGAGCATTCCTATATCGGAAAGAAATATTTTGGAGTGGTATAAACAGTTCAAAGAAGGCAGAGAACGCGTTGAAGACGAAGAGCCATCTGATCGAACATCAATCTCAACCGACGAAGCACACGTTCAAAAAATTAAAGATTTGGTGCTTGCAAACCAACAATTAGAGACCTTGCTGACGATGTTGGAATTTCAAAAGGATCGGTCAATTCCATTTTGGGCCTCAAACGCGTCAAATCTCGATTGGTACCGAAAACACTGAATGCACCAGCTTACATTGCATTGATTCTTGTGACTTTGTCCCCCAAAATAGAACCCATATCGTTCCACAACCACCGTATTCAAACCGTGCGACTTCTGGCTATTCCCTAATCTCAAAAGACCACTCCGGGGACACCGTTTTGAGTCGATTGAAGAGATTCAACGTGAAATGTCGCGTCGCTTTGAAGGCCATCTCTGCCAATGACTTTTTAGCAAGCATTGAGGATTGGAAAAAAAATTGGCATAAGTGTATTATGTCCGAGGGGATAATTTAGAAGGCGATGAAATAAATTTGGAAGGATAAATAAAGAGTTTTTGAAAAAAAATAATTAGTTTTAATTTTTGGGCACAGTAGTATTATGACAAACAACAAAATTCCCATTTTAAGATATCATCGATGTGTGTGGAAAATAATCACATTATCTTAAGAATAAAATCCATTTTTTTCTTATAATGTAATCTTTTATGGTATTTCTTCTTGATAAATAACAATAATGAGATTATTGTAGATCTTTGGAAATTTTTTTGGGAATAATAAAAAATTGCCTTTCAATTTTTTTTTATTTTTCATTTGATCCTACCAATTAATTTTTTAAACTCTCAGAATGATATATTTGCGGAAAAGACTTTTTTTATCCTCTGAAAATATTCTAATTATATTAAAAGCACATTTTTTTTCCTTGAAAAATCGATACATAAAAAACACTTTATTTTTTTTACGCTCTTGTTAATATTTTTCGATAAGCAATTTTTTTTAAACCTCATCATTTTTTTTAAACCTCATCATTTTTATTTATTTATTAATTAATTATTTTTTTTATAGATAAAGATAAGAAATTGGTTTAATGTATAAATGATAAATTTCTGTAGAAGGTCCTTTCTTAAAATTAAAGAAGAGTAATTATAAATTTTGCCTTATACATAATATACTAGTGTACATAATAATTTAATTTTCCAATATATAAATAGAAAATACATTCTTAATTTGCATTTATGTTAACTTTTAGCAAAAGTTAATAATAATAATAATAATAATAATAATTTATATATTTTTAAATTAAAGATATACAAATTGCAATTTTTTAATTATTTATATATATATATATATTATATATTTAATTTAATTATTTTGTTTCAAATAAATTACTTTATCCGGTGTTAATTTTTCAAAAATGAAACAATTTAAATTTGGAAAGAAGGAAAAAAAGTTTAATAATAATTATCTGCTAATAAAAACATCAATAATAACAAAAATTAATTCTAGTTATAATAATATTAACAAATTAAATCGAATAATAATATTATTTATCATAATTAAATGGAATAATTATAAGATTAATTACAATTAAATCCAATTATAATTATTAATTAAAAGGAAATCGAATCATAATAATATTAATCATAATTAAATCCAATTATAATAATTTTAATTATAATTAAATCGAATAATAATAATATTCATCATAACTAAATCCAATAATAATAATTTTAATTACAATAATCATTGTAATAAAAAAATCTAATAATGGTATTGAGTTGAACTATTGTGTAATTTCTAAATTTAGAAATAAATACGATATATAATTAAAAAATTAGGAAAAATTAAATATATTTGGCTATAAAAGTATGTTAAATTAATGACAATCACTGCAATATTTTTATAATTATGAAATATTTAATATTATTAAAAACAGTGATTATTAATTTATGTGTTTATTATTAATTTATGTGTTCCAATTTTCTTTTATTAAATAACTCACGAATTTCTATAAAATATGCTGTACATAATATAATAAAGTTATAAAATAATTTAATAATCAATATTTTTTTAAATGCTTGTTCTTCACGTAAAAGTTGATAACTACAATTGGTTCGTTTGATATTTCTGAAAAAACTACATAATTCAAAAAGCAAATATAGTCTTTATTTTATTTTTGTTGATAGTGACTAAGATTAATTTATCATGGCTTTTTTAATTTTTAAAATAAAAAAAAAAATATTAACTAGTAACGCTGGAAAAATTTTGTACATTGGTAAGATTAACTGTTAAAAATGGTTTTTTAAATGCTGTATGCTCAGTTTGGTGAAAAATTAAACTTTTACACCGAGCAAGCACTTAGTTTTGACACTAAATAAAAAATTCTTTGGCGTCTTTCCAAATTGAAAAAACAAATTCGTATTAATGAACTATGTTTATTTGAATTTAAGACAGTTTAATTTAGAACTAAGTTTACTTTACAAAGAAATAAATCATTCTGTTTAGTTTTTATCTCCCTGGAAGACTCAATTTTCTTACTTCATTAATTTTACTGGTTGTAAAGAATTTTGTAAAATCAGTTTGACATAAAACAAGAAAAATGGCTCATTTTATATTAAGAAAGCATACATCTCATTCATTACTATAATATCCGTAAAATAATTTAATTGACTTACATTATCTTTACGTATTGTTCATACGCCAGTTAAGAATCTGTATTGTAATTGCATTACCATACTACAGTAGATTAAGAATGCCCGATTCGTGACTCAGTGGTAACGTACGCAGTTGGTGAGCATTAGGGTTGAGGTTCAATCCACTGGTGGTTTTTTTTTAGACACTATTTCAAAAAATAAAGAGACTCGATGGCGATGAACAATTAACGATTATGTGTAAATTAACAATTATATGTGTTATATTTTTTTTGTTAGCTCAATTATAACTGTTATAATAATTTTCAGAATCCAATAAAATTTTAACTGTTTCTGTTTAATGAATTTTTGTATGCACTGAATGAAGAGATTTTAAATTTATTCAGAGATGTTTTTTTTTTTTTTGTTAAAACATCACTTTTTTTCTTTTATTTTTGCTCAAAATTACTCGATTACTAGCAACTCAACTATAACACTGATAACTGTTATAATAATTTATGTATGTAATGAAATTTTAACTATATGTTTTCCATTATATTATCTATGCACTGAATGAAAATGCTTTAAATATATTCATTTAGAGATCAGTAATTCTTATTTATGTTATAAACGTCACTTTTTTTCATTTATTTTTGCTCGAAGTCGCTCGATTGCTTGTAACTCAGCTATAACAGCCGTAATTGTTATAATAATTTTCAAAATCTAATGAAGTTTTAACTATTTGTTTTTAATGATGTTATGTATGCACTGCACGGATATATTTAAAAAATGTTTAGAGATGCTATTTTTGTTACAAACCTTATTTTTTTCCTTCTATTTTTGCTCTAAATAATTCCATTGCCTGTAACTCTAGAATATTATCATGCTTTTAGTTCACTTATACAAGTAAATGTGATATGCTTTACATATTCTTTTAGTTAGAAGTGTTTAAGTAAAGTAAAAACAAGCACTTTTTTCCCAATTTTTGCCAAATTTAACAGCAAATATTCTTGTATGTACCTTAATTTTCATGTTTTCCACTCTTTTATAACATTTAACAATAGTATAAACAAAATTTACAAAAAAACATTACGTAAAAGAATAAAAAGCATATCTTCTCACAGGTATAATTATGTGCGTCATACGATATTAAGGAACCAATCGAAAATTGCAAATCCATTTCCTTTTGATCCACCTATCAGCAGCTCATATCCGCCTACGTTCAGGGTAATATATATCACTCCACTCCACTCTCCTGACGCAAGGGATAATGGCGGCATAAATAAAATATGATATGGGAATGATCCCTCGTTACTTCTTTGTTTTGGGTTGTTCGTCCCCACTTATCGGGAAGCGGCCATAATAGTACTCCCTAATAACCTATCGGATTATTTATTGCCAGTGTAATGGATGGCAGGCCCATTGTTGGCGCGCTCTCTTTTGCCTATGTCTTTTGTGTGGCTGCTACAAGTTGCGTCTCAGAGTTGCCCTTGTGTGGAAGGGAAGTTTCTATGGGACATTTTCAGTGGCATTTCTATTTTCTATAAGGTTTATATGGGGCATTTTCTATATCCAATGATTTTACTTGGATAAGAGTGCTGTATTTTGTATTTGACTACATGGATTAATTATAAGCTGCCATTAACTTTGTTAAACTAGTTAATTTATGGTTAGAGTAGTATTGCATTGACTTTTAAGGTTTGGTGCAGTTTTTTAAACAAATTAATGTTCACTAAAACGCCTGCAAACACTTGGAAAGAGTTTTAATTATGTAATAATTGCAAGAATATCTCAATCTAGATAAAAAAATCAATCTTGTCATAATATAGACGGATTTACAATTTACCTTTTTGTATACTATGCTGAAACTTATGTACAGTGAATTTTATAACTCATTAGATTCGAAGGATACTTGAAAAATGAATATTTTTTAGTCTTTTAAAGGGATTTTAACTTCATATAATAAGTATTATATTATTCTTATTTTTATTTATTTACCTTTACTCACTCAAGGTCTGCCATACAAGCTCTTAATAAAGGTTTTCCATGTATGATCTTGAACATTCTCTTTTAGAGCAAATTCAATGCTTGCATAAAATGTGTATCCTGCAATGGATCCCTGCTCATGTGGATTTGGAGTTTAATGAAATTGCAGATTTTTTGGCGAAGAATAACAGAAATCTGGATCAGACTGCCATTCCTACTTCCCTTGCAAATGCAAATGCCTTGGCAAAATCTAAACTTAAAATTACTTTTAAGATTAAAACTGATTACCAAATTATAGAATTAAATGCCGACAGAAAAAGAGCTACTACTCTCACAAGATTAAGGATGCAGCACCACAAGAATATGAAAATTTCTGCTAATGGCGTTAAAAAATACAAAAATGTGGCAACTGCCGTGATATCGAGCTTATTCCTCGTCGCGTTTTCAATTGTTCAGCTGTTGCAACCGCCATAGATTGTCTGGACTATTGCTTGAAAGATGATTTATAATCTGAACTAGCAATTAACATGGCCAATATTATTCGTTTGCACCGAGATATTCGATTTTCTTGTAGTCTTCAGGGGATATGACAACAACAAAAGCAGCAGTCTTCTATTTTTTATTGTGATGCTTTGAGTGGCATTGCTAGAAATACTCATTGATACCTGATGAAACTAATGTGTAATAAGGAATTTTGTGTTTATTCATAAATTACTTTTCAAGATAAATTTTCGATAAAATAATGTAATTCAACTCAGATAAATATAAGAATTTATAAGGATATATTTATTTAATACTCAGTAAACGGTTGGTTGGGCTTATTTCAAATTTAAATATTTTTTTAAGAAGCAGAACCACAATTGTTAATTCAACTATTAACTATTATGTTTGGTCTGAAAAATAATTACAAAACTGTATACACACAAGGAAAAAAAATTAGCATGTCTACTATATTTCTTTCAAATTATGTTTAATTTATTTCCTCTATGTTTACCAAGTTCAAATTTTAATTCACCCAAAGACCGAAAAGAAATTGGTAAAAAGAAAGAATTTTGACAAAATCTGACCCCCAAACACGATATGATTTTATCATTATAATTATTTATAATAAAATCTGTTATCAGTTAATATATTATATTTCAATATATGCTGTTTTTTATACCTATGTATGGTTATTTATGTTATTTTCTGTAAACAATAACCAATGAAAAGTAAATTTCTTTAAGTAAAAATTGTCTGATTAAATACTGAACAAATTACTTGAATTGTACCTATAAATTCATTTTTTATTTTTTGGAAGATCCCCATCTACGTCCCCTGGTTCTCTTAACAATCAAATATCTCTAGAGAAACCTTTTTTTTTCTTTTTTCGCACTGGTCTGCTCTGTGATAAAAGATACCTATATGAAAGTTTTTTATTGGTTTTCTATATCTTCGCTCCACCGTAACTGTAAACACAACAAAGGGGGGAACTCTGCACCACTGGAGTAAAAGTTGGCAAACGATGAGAAAAAAATCGTTTTCTACCACCAAAACACACACAGATGAATTTCAGAAAGAATTTATGATTTCTTGAATCTACCTCAAAATTCTGAAGGGCAAATACCCCTCAAGAATAGACTCCCTATGTCTGGAGTGAGGATTAGGGCAAGTTCAGTTGTTTTATCCCAGTTTCTGCAAGTTCTCAGTCAAGAATGAAATTGGTAATGATGCCTTTCATGTTGAAACATTGCTGTTTTTCTCTAAGTCTGGAAGAAATGTTTCATCGTCAATTTTTCTTCTCAAAAAATGGAGTATCAAACAAAATTTAATGATTTAATACAAATTTTCCTTATTTTATAAATCGATATTTGTGAAAACTTTCTAAAACTTTAATATTTTAAGTCTTAAATTGCATGGAGCTTATTTTAGAGGAAAAATAAATAAAAAATTCTTCATAATATCAGGAATGGAAATCATTAAAATATCGATGTGAAAAGTGCGCGGGAGTTAATAGCTTTTAAATAACGTTTTAAAATTCGAGAGCGTATAATCCACTAAAACTTATCAAAATAATCTATTCATAACAATGTAAATCTTTCACGAATTCTGTTTTTTGAATATAGCTAATTTTTTTCCATAATCTTGATTCAAAATTTTTTGTAAAGATTTTGAATAAGACAGTTTATAAATTTTTAAAGAAATTTAAAATGATATTTAAATTAATTAATTTTTTAAAAAGGAGTTATAATAAATAATATACTTCGGAGAACAATAGAAAATTCTGAAATATATCCAGTTCCATATTTTGTTGTTAATACAAATTTAAAGGTTAAGCATAAAATTTTAAAGGCATAATAAAGTAAATGCATTTAAGTAATTTTGTTAAGTAAACATGAAAAGCCACGGTTAATTCCCTCAAAAGCATACCTTGTTCTCTCATCTTAACTACAGGATCTCATCGAAATTTTCCGTGCTTTCATAACTTGTTTTATTTTACGTTTTAGGCATCGAGTAATCTAATGTACAATTAGCCTTTGTTTAACAGCTCTCTTTACTTTTCGTAATTAGGAAGTAGATCTTTCTTCTAAATTTTAATTTTTCTTTTTCCAAATGTAATTTTAAGCTTATTTACATTTGCAACTATTTAACTTGTTTTTAATTTAATTTTTCTAAAACATTTGGGACAACTGCATTTGAAGCAAATTCCTTGTGCTCAATACTACACAGGCATTCCGAAATTGATACTTCCGTTTACTCATTTTAACATTAGTTATGTTTATATAAATCAAATTCAGAATAATTTTGCTAATTTAATTTTAGGGAATAATAGAGAAATGGTGAAAATTCCTCTTTCAATATGTTTTATTAACTTAATTATGCCAAAATATTTCTTGTCTGTTATTTAATTTTTAAATCCCTTATAAAATAATGTCTATTTTTCTCTTATTATGCTATTTAAAATCATATTAATATAATTAGACTTCAAATCAGTATATCTTCCATTTTTTTCAAATTTTCATTATGGAATCCGTTTTAATCATCATAATTTTCTAACAGAAGTCTACAGTAATTTTTGCTTTCAAAATTTGCTTTAACCTATAGTCTAATGCTTTTATAAACCCTTACGAATCCAGTGCTTACAAGAGTAAGCTTGGGAAAGCTAAGAGTAAATACTACCATAAACTAAATCTTTGTAGTAGGTGCCATTTTTTTGAAAAGTCTACAAGTGGGATAAATCGTGTCTCGCATCAGCATTGCCATATGTTAGTTCTCCTTCTGTTTTGTCAGTTTATGGTAATTTTGTACACCCAAGCACTAAACAGTCAGGTACCTACAGCTTAAAATGCATTCCAAACCAATATCAAACAACCATGCCACCATCAGGACTCGAGCTTGATGCATGTGGTATCAAATGCCAGGAAACTAGTCTCTTGGGCACTAGTTTATATGACTATCAAATACTGACCACATATGGAAAACAATATCTTTACATTGCCTGGTATATATAAATTGAACACGAAACCCACCGATGATCAACATCAAAAATGCAACAAATTATTAACACAAAGTCAATAATTTCCAATAAGCTTAAATAAAACAACAACATTTTGAGTAAAATTTACTCACCACAAATAATACAATGCATATTACACGCAAAATTATTCAACAATGACATAAACCTTTCATCCGACCAAAGCTGCAGAATACTGGAAATAATTAATGCAAAACAAAGCAGATGAGAATAAGATAATGACGCAAAACAAAGAAAAGATGAAAGAATTCGAAGGGTGTTGGGAAGCGGTAACATCTTTTCTGAAATACATAATAAGCAAATACATAAGCCCTCGCAGACACTTTCATCCTACATGTTGACATCCAATCAGAGGTTTACTTTTAATCCTTTTATTGTTCCTAACAAGGATTAGAAAGAAGATATGAGAAATATTCTCTCTCGGTCATCTTTTTTTCTTTCTTCTCCAAGTGATGCGGGTGATTTGAGAGAGATTTAGATGAGATCGCGGAGCACACAAAAGGATTCGGTACCGACAAAAGAAGAGATCTTACACAATGGAATAAATAAGAAAGGACTGTTTGTTGTTTGTTTCTTGCAGTCTTGGTGAAAGAGAAATTTATGCCCGGTTGAGGTTTATTTATCTTTTAAAGACGTACATTATTTCCCCTTCTTTTTAGTTATTAATAATGCTTCTTTTAGTGTAAATGAAAAGATCTGGTTTGATTTCTTTGTTGCTCTGTGGTCATTTTCTGCACACTTTGGACTAATTAGACAGGGACCTACAGTATAACGTTGATTCTGAACCACTCACAAACATCCATACCCCCGCTAGGATCAGAACGTGAAACTTGTGGTACCAAAGGCCAGAGCGCTAGCCTACTGGCCATCAAGCCGCGAAAAGATAGGGAGTGGTGCATTTTACAGATGGCTTCTACACAAGTTATGTGGAACGAGAATAGATTCTATGATTATATCGGGAGGGAGTCTGTTATGTGCGTCTTAATGTAAAATTTAAAGAGTATTGGAAACAGTAACATTTTTTCTAAAATACATAATAAGCAAGTACAGGATCTAAACAGACAAGGACTTACAGTTTAAAGCGGATTTCCAACCAATAACACGCATTCATGCTACCACAGGATTCGAGCCTGATGCCTGCGGTATCAAAGGCCAGAACACTAGCCACTTTGACACTAGCCTATATGATAAATTCATAAAATTATAATATATAAATTCAAATGTTGACTACTTATGGAAGACAGTGATTAATCTTTGATGACAATGGTATCTTTACATTGCCTAGTGTAAATAAGTTGAGCACAAAACACAACGATGATCAACAACAAAAACGAAATAAATTGTTAACAGTCAAGTCAATAATTTCCAATAAGATTAGATAAAACAACATGATTTTAACTCGAATTTACTCACCACAAACAAAACAATGTAGAAATACATATTACACGCAAAATTATTCAACAATGACATAAAACTTTCATCCGACCAAAGCTGCAGAGCACTGGAAATAATTAATTCAAAACAAAGCATACGAGGATAAGATAATGACGTAAAACAAAGAAAAGATGAAAGAATTCGAAGAGTATTGGGAACGGTAACATCTTTTCTGAAATACATAATAAGCAAATACATAAGCCCTTGCGGACACTTTCATCCTACATGTTGTCATCCAATCAGAGGTTTACTTTTAATCCTTTTATTGTTCCTAACAAGGATTAGAAAGAAGATATGAGAAATATTCTCTCTCGGTCATCTTTTTTTCTTCCTGCTCCAAGTGATGCGGGTGATTTGAGAGAGATTTAGATGAGATCGCGGGCGCACAAAAGGATTCGGTTTACCGACAAAAGAAGAGATCTTACACAATGGAATAAATAAAAGAAAGAACTGTTTATTGTTTGTTTCTTGCAGTCTTGGTGAAAGAGAAATTTATGCCCCGGTTGAGGTTTATTTATCTTTTAAAGACGTACATTATTTTTCTCCTTTTTCTTAGTTATTAATAATGCTGCTTTTAGTATAAATGAAAAGGTGAGGTGTGGCGTATTTTACAGATGGCACCTCAACAATTGAGCGGCCAGATGGACAATTAGTTAGGACTCTGAGCTTTGGTGTCACAGGCTTCAGGTTCAAATCCCGGCGGTAGCACGGATGTTTGTGAGTGGTTCGGAATCATTTTTAAACTATTGGTCCCTTTCTGTTTAGCCCTCGTGTGCACAAGAGGACTGTAGAGCAACAAACCAAACCTCGGCAATTGATGTCGAACAAGAATAGCTTCTATGTTTATATCGGGAGTGAGCATGTTAAATATTTAAGCCTGAAAGTCCTGGGGCCTGATGGCCGAGTGGCTAGCACTCTAGCTCTCAGTGACACAGGTTTCGGGTTCTAATCCCGACTGTGCCATGGATAGTAGGTGGTGGTAGGTATAGTGGTTTGGAATACACTTTAAGCCATAAGTCCCGGTTTCATATGACCATAGGGCATCACAGAGCCCAATCAGACTTCTCACCCACATCTATCCCAAACTGTAAAGGGGCAACTCAGCTCTAGGCATAGTGACGTGGTGTGGTGTAGCAATAGAAATAGTAGGCATGAAAGTCCATTTGTTAAATTCAAATCTAAGCAGAGAACGCACTCCCACCCTAACTAAGATGTCATGCTTGTCCAACTCGTGGCAACGTACACCACTGATGAGCATTAGGGCTGTAGTTCAGTCCACATGCGGCTTTGTTGTAGACACTGTTTCAAGAAACGAAGAGACTCAATGGTTTGTGTGATGTTCATCATCTTGCCTCGTGAGTCAGACTACCTGGTGGTACGCCATCCTCCAAAACTCAGTCCTCATTCTTGCCTGACTCTCTCAGTGGCAACGTGCACTACTGGTAATTATTAGGAGAGGTTCAATCCACTAGCGGCTTTGTTTGCAGACACTGTTTCAAAATACGAGGATATTCGTTGGCTTAGAGGACAAGGATTAGAAAGAAGATATTAGAAATATTCTCTCTCGGTCATCTTTTTTTTTCCTGCTCCAAGTGATGCAGATGATTTTCGCGAGATTTAGATGAGATCGCGGAGCACACAAAGGATTTGGTTTACCGACAGAAGAAGAGATCTTTACCATGGAATAAATAAGAAAGAATTGTTTGTTTGTTTCTTGCAGTTTTGGTGAAAGAGAAATTTATGCCCTCGTTGAGGTTTATTTATCTTTTAAAGACGTAAATTATTTTATCTTTTTCTTAGTTGTTAATAATGCTTCTTTTAGTATAAATTAAAAGGTACGCAGTAGAGCATTTTACAATATGTTTAGTTTTTATGTTTATATCGGGAGTAAACATGTTAAATTTGTTGGCCTGAAAGTCCCGTGGCCTGATGGCCAGCGCTCTGGTGCTCAGTACCACAGGTTTTGGGTTTGAATCCTGGTGATGCAATGAATATTAAGTGTATTGGTTCAGAATCCATTTTCCTTCTAACCTGGTGATGCAATGAATATTAAGTGTGTTGGTTCAGAATCCATTTTAATGTTAAAGGTCCCAGTCTCATATGACCGTAGAGCGTCACAGAGCTCAATCTGTCTTCACCATTCCCAAACTGTAAAGGGACAACTCAGCTCTAGGCACAGTGATGTGGTGTAGTAGAAGTAGGCCTGAAAGTCCTTTTGTTAATTCAAATCTGTAGTGAAGAGAATATCCCCCCCACAGCTCAGATGCCGTTCTTGCCTGACTTGTAACTCAGTGGCAACGTATGCCACGGCTGAGCATTATGGAGGAGGTTCAATCCATTGGCGGCTTTGTTGTAGACACTGTTGCAAGAAACGAAGAGACTCAATGGCGTTTGAGATCTTCAGCATCTTTCTCGTTAGTCGGACTACTTTGTAGTTTTGTAACACCCACCCACAACTCAGATGTCATTATTGTCCGACTTGTAGCTCAATGACAACGTGTGCCATTGACGAGCATAAAGGCTCGTGCTCACCAAGGCGACAAGATGCAAGCGACCAAAATTTGACCTCACCGCGGTCGCCTGAAACCGGTTTGCAGTTAGCCGCGTGGAGTAGCCCAACTTTCAACTTCAAGCGGTTTTTCACTATGCGTAATGCTATTTCTGACGTTTCGCTGTGAAGGGGTCGAAAAAATTTGGTCGCTTGCCTCTTGCATCTTCACGTCTCTCGCCTCGGTGGGAACGAGCCTTTAGGATAGATTACTTTTGGATTGGATAATGCTAATTAGTCTTGTTTTTGACATTCCCAACAAACATGGATCCCATTGATTGAATATTTCATTCAATATCATTATTTTTGGGTATATAAAGATAAATTTGGGCATGAGTATACTCAATTTACAAGAAATTCTCGACTTCATTGTCTTGGTCTTAGATATATACAACGTCGTCTTTAGACTGGTTGTGTGATTCTGTATTTCATTTACATGTTACACATAGTTAACCATAAAATGAACTCCGAAAATGCATTCCTACAGAGAAACCTTGCTATTTAACTTGTAATGAAACAGTGTTAAATTAGCAGGCACTGTTATATTATTGTTGTCCACTACATTATATTTACCGTTAAATCTTTAATCTTTGGTAGATATAATGCAGTGGATTCGTCATGGGGGATCAAAAATTGGGGTTGGTCAGATATGACATATTAGTGGTCATTCGCTTCAGACCAAATGCCCTAATTTGTGTAAACACAGTATATAGATAATTTGTTGTACAGTGAGAGTATATAATTTAAGTGGGTGCAGGAGCGTATTTCTAGGGCACACTAAATTTGAAACAATTCATTTTTCTTTTTCATTTAGACTCCAAATTGCACAATCAAAAGGTTTTATGTGAATACCATTTTTCTGGTTATATACCTAGCATATTATCTCTCATGTAATATCTCCTGCCTTTTTTATTACCCTTGTCCATAATTTTGCAGCAATTGCTTCTACCGTCTATTTATTTATTAGCTATTACGGTTTTCTAAATTCCATAATAATTGATTTTATGAATATTACTTTAGCTTTCTGATTTGTATAATCTCCATTGTAGTGTTTATTGTATTATATTGCTTTTAATTTGTTTTTTCTCTAATATCTTACCTACCTTTTTTATATTTTTTCGCATTTCCCATTTCATCCTTCTTCAATTTTTTTTAAATTTTTGATATTTAGTTCTGTTCTTGTACGAATTTTCCCCATTGTTCAGCTTCTATACCTCCAAAAGTGAATTTTGCAAAACTTTTCCGCCTCTATCGCGCGTTCATTCATTTCACCCACATCATTCCCAAACTGCATAGGGGCAACTCAGCTCTAGGCACAGTGATGTGGTGTGGTGTAGTAGTAGTAGTAGCACAGTGAGAGTATACGATTGTGTTTGTTACTACTGAATAATCATTGTCCAGTAAACTTAATGAAATACATATTCCAACATTTATTTTATAAAAACTTCTTTATATTGGTTTGTTGTTGTTTCTTATCCCACTTGGCTCGCCAAGCCCACGAGCCCATACGTACTCATGATTGAAGGGGAAGGAAGCAGCTTCTGTTGTGATGGAGCACCCGTAGGTAGAAGTCTGACTTTGGCTCCGTGACGCCCTTACAGTCATAGGAGACCGGGACCTACGGCTTAAAGGGGATTCCGAACCACTACAAACATCCATAGCACCGCTGGGATTCGCACCCGAAACCTGTAGCACCGAGCGCCAGAGCGCTAGACACTCGGCCATTCAGGTCCCAAATTTGCCAACGGACGCGGTGTTCCCAGGTGGTCACCCACCCAAATACTGACCGCGCCCAATGATGCTTGACTTCGGTGATCTAACGAGAACCAGTATATTCAGCATGGTACGGCCGTTGGCTTCTTATATTGGTTTAAATATTGTTAGCAATAAAAAGTATTCAATTATGAGCAAGTTGTAATGTAAGCAATACAAATATTGCCATGTCTGTATGCCAATCACCTTTTATTTAGCTAAAAGATTTTAAGGAATAAAAATAAACGTTAAAAAGTAGAAACTGCCTACGAAACGAAAACTCCAGAAATATTTTACGTCCAAACAAAAAAAACTATATTTATTGTTCGTAAAATTGCTGTAGCCGTGCATGCAGCCTGTAAATCAAAGGCCCTTCATAAAAGAAACTGAAATTCACGAGCGATTTATTTGTTCCAGTTTGAAAGGCAAGGTCTACATTTTCTGAGTTTGGAACGACTTAATGTTTCGGAATTAACTGCTTCAAAAGGTCGTTTGACGAGGAGATGCTCTGCTCCAAATTTATGTTGCTGAATTTATGAATAATTTTCAAAATTGCGATATTGAAAATGAAGCCCGATTTTAAGTTATGATATTTTAAGAAACTTTTTACTTGTATTAAATTTTTTTTATGGGTGTTGTATTAGAACATGCATATTCAATCCCATGAAGGTTTTACTTTACTTAAATAATTTTCGTTAATTTTTTTTGTTCTAATGCAGCTGGCAAATATTTAGACAGTTGTCTTTGATGCCTTAAGGCAAGCGCTGCACAGACGTTACTCACTTAGCACCACCCAGGAGGTGCGTGCAGCTTGAAGATAAGCCACGGACGCGGAGCAACGCTCTACGATCCTGTTAGACCGGGACCTACGTTTTAAAGTGGAGTCCGAACCACTACAAACATCCATGGCATCGCCGGGATTCAAATCCGAAACCTGTGGTACCGAGCGCGACAGCGCTAACCACTCGGCCATTCGGGCCCTTAATTTTCGTTAATAAAACATATGAAAAACATATGTAAAATAAAAATTTAATTTTCTTTTAATAAAATTTTCCAATAAATAAAAACTCCGTGTTATTTGTTTGTCATTTGGGAATTAAATATAAAAAGAATAATTTTAACTTGTAAATTAAGCAGGGGCCTGTTGTCCCACAGGTTTCGCGCTTGAGTCCCTGCGATGTTGTGGATGCTCTTAATGGTTCAAATTCCACTTAAAACCGTAGGCCCCGGTCTAATATGACTGTCGGACATAGGCTACCAACCCTACCCCGTAAAAAGAACAGCATCTTATCTTTGGGGCCTGGTGAGCCTAGTGACTAGCGCAATGTCGTTCTGTTCCATGGATGTTTGTAATGGTTCGGAATCCACTCTAAACTATTGGCCTCAGTCTAATTTGACTGTATAGGGCTGAAAACCATTTCCATAAAAATAAAACATATCTTGTCTCGAAATCTGCCCGTAAGCAGCCAGCCTTAGCCGGCCATGGGGTTTTTGCGTCTATGAGGATGAAATTAAGCAGGATTGAATAAATAATTGAGTATATTCGGCTGATCTACAAAGAGACACAATACAATATTTTTTATCTAATTCTAACAATCAATTGCTTGTAGCCATTATGGCAAATTAACTAATTTAACAATAAATTTGATGACATCTCTAATAAGCATTGGATATTGTTATTCAAAGCAAGAAGTTCAATATTTTTTGTTTAACAATTTTTGTTTTTTTTTATAAACGTTAATAAATTTATAAAATTTAATCGGAAAATTTAATGAACACTATCAGATGAAGTATAGTGATAGAGCCATGGTGATACCTTGGTTGTTTGTTGCTTGTCCTGATTAGAATAACTCTAACTACTACTACTACACTTCACCACATCACTGCACCTACAGCTGAGTTGCCTGGGGAATGGGTGTTTGTGAGTGGTCCGGAATTCACATTAATCCACTATAGGTTCTGGTCTAATTAAGCCTAATGTATGCAACACTTTACCCTACAGTGACAAGTCAAAACAAATCTGAATGGATAAATCTTTGTAAACTGAGAAAAGAAGTGATTCTTGCAAATTTGGTTGTGATTAATGTTCCAAAACAATTCTTACAGTATACTGTTTATAACTTTAATAGCAGATTCACTGATACTGACAACAAATTTGGCTACATTTCAACAACCCATCAGATGTCATTATCCAAAACAAAAAAAATCTGAATTGTGAATCCCAAAAGATTTTATACAAGAAAAGAATAAACACAATAACACAACAAACGGTTACAATCTGCTGCTTTCGCAACTGTGTAACCATTATGACTACCCTTCAAGAAACACAACTTTGAGACATATTTAGAAAATTGCACCATTCACGCTATCACCATGCACACCTTGAACTTTTAAAATCACACACATTTAATAGCAGATTCACTGATATTGACAACAAATTTGGCTACATTTCAACAACCCATCAGATATCGTTATCCAAAACAAACGAACAAAATCTGATTTGTGAATTCCAAAAAATTTTATACAAAAAAAGAATAAACATAATAATACAACAAACAGTTACAATCTGCTGCTTTCACAACTGTGTAGCCATTACAACTTTGAGACACATTTAGAAAATTGCACCATGCACTCTATCACCATGCACTGACAGATCACATACACTGATAAATCACACACATTTAATAGCAGATTCATTGATACTGACAACAAATTTAGCTACATTTCAACAACCCATCAAATATCGTTATCCAAAACAAACAAACAAACAAAAAAATCTGATTTGTGAATCCCAAAAGATTTTATACAAGAAAAGAATAAACATAATAACACAACAAACAGTTACAATCTGCTGCTTTCGCAACTGTGTAGCCATTATGACTACCCTTCAAGAAACACAACTTTGAGACACATTTAGAAAATTGCACCATGCACTTTATCGTAAAATCACACACATAAAAAAGAGTAATGACAGTTATCCAACAGTAATGAAGACAAAGAATCGAGAGAGAATTTGGGCAGTCAATACCTCTAATTGCGGGCAAAAGCCATGCCGCAGCCAGGAGCGATTCATCCACTAATCGATTATCGATAGGGAGATTATTTGCCATTCTTGCAAGCGCGGATGACAAGACAAATGAAGGCAATTAAAAACAGCCCGATTGTAAAAGAGAACTTTTTGACTAGTTAGCAATAAATTTTTGGATTGTTTGCGTTCTCAATGGGCCGTTTGTTAGTTACTTTCCTGATAAGAGAGAAGAAAAATTCGCTTAATAGGTCTGTTTAGTTGCCTTAACGTTGGTGGAAGTGATTGTTTGTTTAATGGTAATGAGTCTGGTACAGCGTTCGGTTGCATTAATTGAAAAGGAGATTAAATTCCCCTATCTTTCGGGGGATTTACCATAGTGGTGTATAAAAGTTATTATTTTTAATCCGCGCTATCAGATAAACCTTTATTGATTACTTTCGCTAGAATTTATGCAAAACAATTTATTTTTGTTCATTAGTTATTAATTGGGGCCTGATGGTTGAGTGACTAACGCTCTGGCGTTCGGTGCTAGAGTTTCCTGGTTTGAGTCAAGTGTTGTCATGCATATTTGTAGTGGTTCGGATATTGGATCCCAGACCACTGCGATGTTCAGGAAAACGAAAAGGCATATCTTTAGCCAAGCAAGGATGCAATAAGAACCAACCAGAAAATAAGGTGTAAATCATTGCATCGTTACCAACTGAGAGCTTACTAGATTGCACTGTATTTTTCATTATAATTTTGATATCCCCCAGGAATAAAATATGGAGGTTTTAAATCTCCTTCTATCCTCCTCAAATTTAAAAGTTTTCCATCCTACAGATACACTCAAGAGCCAAAACATTATGACCACCTGTCAATAACGAGTTGGCCCACCTTTGGCGCGCAACACAGCTTCAACCTGCCTTGGCATGGATTAATACCACCACTTAATACCAGTTAAATACCACTTCCACATGATCACGTGCCTTCCACGTCATCCAGGCGAGTTCATTGCAAAATGTAGGGGTGGTCATAATGTTTTGGCTCTTGAGTGTTTGTCATGTCCATCAACTGCGTAAACAAAATAATTTTCATTATGACTTCCCTTTTTGAATTTCAAACTGATAATAATACTTTATATTAATATTATCATCATCATATAATTCAATTTACTTTAAGCAGTTTCAATTTTTTTTTATTTATCACTATAAATTACTCTCAACTAATACTTTTGAGACAGTATTTTTTACACATTACATTAAAATCATTCTACAGGATTATAAAATGGTTTATTCGTTTGAATAATATCCTCTTCCCAAATTGAGAAAAATACTCATTACTATAACGCAAATTTACATATATTATAATGGTGACATCAACAACTGTCAACAACATCTCTGGAATCACATTACAATAGTAACTATTCTGCAAAGTATTATTGTACGAATGCAATGAACATCTCAT
Organism: Caerostris darwini; assembly: GCA_021605075.1. Lineage (NCBI taxonomy): Eukaryota > Metazoa > Arthropoda > Arachnida > Araneae > Araneidae > Caerostris > Caerostris darwini. Next base: position 458,252 of record BPLQ01012298.1, read on the forward strand.
TGTAATTTTGAACTAATTAATGACGAGCACTAATTTTGAACGAGCACCTCCAGAAATAAAATATGGAGATTTCGAATCTCCTCCCATCCTCCTGCAATACAATTTAAAAGTTTTCCATCCTATGGATGTATCATGTCTGTCAACTGCGTATACTAACAGTCAATTTCACTTCTATTTTTGAGTTTCCAACTCATATTTATATTAGTATTATCACCATCATATAATTCAATTTTCTTTACGCCAAATAATTTTACTTACCACTATAAATTCTTTCAACTAATACTTTTGAGACAGGGTTTTTCTATTTCCTTAAAACCATTTTACAGCATTATAAAGTGGATAATTCGTTTGAATAACATCCTCTTCCCGAATTGAGAAAACTACTCGTTACCATAACGCAAATTTACATATATTGTATTGGTGACATCAACAACTGTCAACAACATTCATGGAATCATATTAAAATAATATTCAGTAAAGTATTATTGTACGAATGCAATGAACATCTCATTGTCTTCTAAATGCCACATAATCATAACAATACCAAGTTTCAAAAACCTTTCCATACTCAAATGTTTTATTCAGTAAAACCCTAACGATCCTTTCATCAATTTCATTATGACAAAGCTTTCATCTGCACCATCCCCCAAATGCCTTTTCGAATAAATCCCTTTTCGATATATCCACCAGAAAACCAGCTCTCATTTAAGCAGTTCACCTTCCTCTTTATTTTCTTCCAAATAAATAACCCGGGCTGCGGTAGCTCGTTAAATTTATTGGATACCAACTATTAAGAAAATTGTGAGTCACTCGTTTCGATGATTATGCATTTCTGGTTCCGCTGTTAAAGTTAAAAAGTCCCCTCTTATTTTGTGTTTCAAGTTATGCATCTAATTTCGAAGCAAATATGCCGTAGGTGGAATGGGGCCATTTGTCACACTGCTTGAATAATTGATTCATCCCAGTTTCCCCTCACTGGGTTTCTCCCAGGGATATTACTCTTCCTACAAGTCAACTGTTCCTCTTAGAAAGTGGGCTTTATTCCACAGTCTTTATATTTCGAAACCATGTCTTTATTTCCGAGAAAGTTAGGTTGTTCGATAATCAAAATAGCAATTCCGGATTGAATGATATTGCCTTTTAAGATGGAAATAAGGTATTTTCTATTGTTGTGGTCTTTTTTGTGGGGAACAGTGCTTTGATTGTTATCTGGTATGAAAAGGTAAACGGGATCCTTTATTAGTGTAATAAAATAGAAGTGAAATATTCTGGTTGTTGGTGTATCACGTTAAAGGCATTGAATTTTAGGTTGCTTCAGGTTTTGGCAACAATTGAAGGGATCATTAGTATTTAAATATTTAAATCCTTTTTTTATTCTTTAAAATCATGTTTCGAAAGAAATCTGACATTTTCAATCTTGATTTCAGATTTCGAAACATCTCATGTTTCGAAATCTGTCGCCAAATTGGCCTTGACTTATTATGAAACTGTTGTACCAATGAAGAACAAGTTATTAATCAGTATGACACTTTTATTGTTTTTGAATGTTGGGCATTTTAAATTGTAGTCATCCACCACCTGAAAGGCATACGCATGATAATTTTCCAAAATAAAGGTATATGAGGGAGAAACAATTAAGGCGTAATCCCATTCCTCATTACCAACTGAGGGCTTACTAGACTACGTTATATTTTTAAACTTGCTTTGAACATACAACCCGCCAGGAATAACGTATGGAGGTTTCGAATATCTTCCTATCCTCAAATCTAATTTAAAAGTTTTCCATCCTATAGATATAACACGTCCGTCCCCATGCGTATACAATATAATTTTCAGTTTGACTTTCCTTTTTGTGTTTCGAACTCGTATGTATATTAGTATTTTCATCATCATATAATTCAATTTACTTTAGGCAGAATATTTTTATAAATTACTTTCAACTAACGCTTTTGAGACAGTGTTTTTCTATTTCATTAAAACCATTTTACTGCATTCTAAAATACTTCATTGGTTTGAATAACATCCTCCTAAATTGAGAAAAAGACGCATAATATAAATTAAAATTTACATATATTGTAACGAGGACATCAACAACTGTCAACAACATTCCTGGAATCACATTACAATAATATTCACCAAAGTATTACTGTATGTATGCAATGAACAACTCCTTGTCTTCTGAATACCACATAATCATAATAATACAAAATTCAAAACCATTCCATACTCAAATGTTTTATTCAGTAAATCCTAACGACCCTTGCATCAATTTTATTATTACAAAGTTTCCATCTGCACCATCCCCAAAATGCCTTTTCGAATAAATCCCTTTTCGATATATCCACCAGAAAACCAGCTCTCCTTTAAGCAGTTTACCTTCCTCTTTATTTTGTTCGAAATAAATAACCCGGGCTGCGGTAACTCGTTAAATTTATTGGGTACCAACTATTAAGAAAATTGTGAGTCAATCGTTTCGTTGAATATGCATTTCTGGTTCCGCTGTTAGAGTTAAAAAGTCCCCTCTTATTTTGTGTTTCGAGTTATGCATCTAATTTCGAAGCAAATAAGCCGTAGGAGAAATGGGGTCATTTGTCACACTGCTTGAATAATTGATTCATCCCAGCTTCTCCTCACCGGGTTTCTTCCAGGGATATTACTCTTCTTGCAAGTCAACCTGTTCCTGTGTTAAGAGAAAGGGGGCTTTATGCCACAGTCTTAATATTTGGAAACCATGTCTTTATTTACGAGAAAGTTAGGTTGCTCGATAATCAAAATAGCAATTCCGGACTGAATGCTATTGCCTTTTAAGATGGAAATAAGGGATTTTCTATTGTTGTGGTCTTTTTTTTTTGGCGAACAGTGCGTTGATTGTTATCTGGTATGAAAAGGTAAACGGGATCTTTATTAGCGTAATAAAATGCAGCGAAGTAATCTGTAGGTTGGTGTATCTCGTTAAATGCATTGAGTTTCAGGTTTTTTCAGGTTTTGGCAACAATTGAAGAGATTCAATAGTTTCAGAATAGTTACATTTTTGTTTTTTAAATCATTTTATTTATATTTCTCATCTCCATTTCTTTCGAAACATCTCATGTATCGACATCTTCCAGCAAGACGGTCTTGACTTATGAGATTGTTGCGACGATCAAGAACAAGTTATTAATCAGTATGACACATTTTTGTTTTTGAATGTTGGGCATTTTAACTTGTAGTCATGCTCTACCTTAAGGGCATACGCAAGATTATTTACCACAATAAATACATGTGGGGGAGAGACAATTAAGGCATAAATCACATCCATCATTACCAAGTGGAGGCTTACGAGAATGCATTGTATTTTTCTCCAATTTTGAACAAACACCTCCAGAAATAAAATATGGAGTTTGTAACACTCTTTCCATCCTCATCAAATCCAATTTAAGAGTTTTACATCCTACGGATATGTCATATCCATCCCCTGCGTATACCAAATGTCTTCATTATTACTTCCCTTTTTGAATTTCGAACTCATAATAATACTTTAAATTATAATATCATCGTTATATGATTCAATTTACTTTATACACGATATTTTTACATGTTACTATAAATTGCCTTCAACTATTGCTTTAGAGATAGTGTTTTTCTATTTCATAAAACCCTTTTTGCAGCATTATAAAATGGTTTATTAATTTCACTAACATACTCCCCAAATTGAGAAAAAGACTCATAATGTAAACACAAATTTACATATCTTGTAATGTTGACATCAACAACTGTCAACACCATTCATAGAATCACATTACAATAATATTCCCCAAAGTATTATTGTTTGTATACAATGAACCTCTCATTGTCTTCTGAATACCACATAACCATAATACCAAGTTCCAAAAATCATTTCATACAAAATTTTTTATTCAGTAAACCCTAACGATCTGTTCATCAACTTCATTATGACAAAGCTTCCATCTGCACCATCCCCAAAATGCCTTTTCGAATAAATCCCTTTTCGATATATTTACCAGAAAACCAGCTCCCATTTAAGCAGTTCGCCTTCCTCTTTATTTCCTTCGAAAATAAATAACCCGGGCTGCGGTAGCTCGTTAAATTTATTGGGTACCAACTATTAAGAAAATTGTGAGTCAGTCGTTTCGATGATTATGCATTTCTGGTTCCGCTGTTAAAGTTAAAAAGTCCCCTCTTATTTTGTGTTTCGAGTTATGCATCTAATTTCGAAGCAAATATGCCGTAGGAGAAATGGGGCCATTTGTCACACTGCTTGAATAATTGATTCATCCCAGCTTCCCCTCACCGGGTTTCTTCCAGGGATATTACTCTTCTTACAAGTCAACCTGTTCCTGTGTTAAGAGAAAGAGGGCTTTATACCACAGTCTTTATACTTCGAAGCCATGTCTTTATTTCCGAGAAAGTTGGGTTGTTCGATAATCAAAATAGCAATTTCGGACTGAATGATATTGCCTTTTAAGATGGAAAATAAGGGATTTTCTATTGTTGTGGTCTTTTTTTTTTTATGGGAAACAGTGCGTTGATTGTTATCTGGTATGAAAAGGTAAACGGGATCTTTTATTAGTGTAATAAAATGGAGCGAAATATTCTGTATCTCGTTAAATGCATTGCATTTCAGATTCCTTCAGGATTTGGCAACCTTATTAGTTTCAAAATATTTAAATTTTTCTTTATTAAATCATTTGCTTAATCTTTCCTCTTTCCAGTCTATTTTTTTCTTTCTTTATGTATTGGGTTGGCAAGTATTAAATTTGTAGTTAATAATATTTCAATTTCTTATTATTTGACATTGGCTGAATATTTTACCATTCTGTTTCTTTTTTTTTTTTTTATTAAAAATATTACTCATCTCACCTGATTAAAAAAATCATTGTACATTCTATAAAATATTAAATATATTATTTGTTTTCAAAATGGAATGCCAGAAATTCTCACCATTATGAAGTTTAGTTCTTAGTAGAACTACGGCATCACAGACAGAGTGAAGCAATATTAGTATATTAGGCTCTAGTATTACTATGCAACAGACAAATTGGTTCGCCAAATTTCATACAGGTAAATTTGAGCTCATATATTCTTCTTACAAGTCACCATGTTCTTGTGAGAAAGAGGACTTTATACCACAGTCTTTATACTTCGAAGCCATGTCTTTATTTCCGAGAAGGTTAGGTTGTTCGATAATCAAAATAGCAATTCCGGACTGAATGCTATTGCCTTTTAAGATGGAAATAAGGGATTTTCTATTGTTGTGGCCTTTTTTGTGGGGTACAGTGCTGTTGATTGTTATCTGGTATGAAAAGGTAAACGGTGTCTTTTATTAGTGTAATAAAATGCAGCGAAGTAATCTGCGGGTTGGTGTATTTCGTTAAATGCATTGAATTTCATGTTGCTTTTCAGGTTTTGCAGCATTTGAAGAAGTTCATTAGTTTCAAAGAATTATTTAAATTTTTCTTGTTTAAGTCATTTTCTTTATCTTTCTTCTTTTCGAATCTTTCTTTCCTTTCTTTATTTATTGGGTTGGCAAGTATGAAATTTGTAGTTAGTTATATTGCCAATTTTAACAGACTATTATTTGACATTGGCTTAATATTTTAACGTTCTCCTTTTTCAGTTAAACAGTCACACGTCCCACATGTTTAAAGAAATCACTGTAGGTTATAAAAATATTATAAAGTTTTTTTTATATTTAATTTCAACTTGAAAAATAACTAAAAACTCTTGTTTTGTTTTGCTAGTAACTGATAATGATAAATTTTGTCCAATTCATTATATTTAATAAAGTGATATGTATAAATGTTCAACATTTCCCAGATGCAAAATTAGTGACAGAGTCTCAGTAAAAATATAACAAAGAGAACAAATTGAAGAAAGTAGCTTAGAAGATAAGCACATTGCAAAATATATTTCCTGTCTTCAATCATTCCAGGTTGTGAAGTTTCAATAAAATTGAATAAAATAAATCAAGATTATTTTAGCTCTTGGTCATAAAGTATTTTGAACATTCAAAAATGTTGAACATATTTCACTATAATAAGCAATTTATTTTTTATAGCTATTATTTGACTATAACCAAATTATTCAAACTAAATATATACACCAGAGTCTTTTTGGACAAAGCTTTCGAAAAAATAACGTAGAAGACTGACAGAAAGAATGCGGAAAAGATGGAAGGCAAGACAAACACTGTTCGGATTACTAAAGGACCGTCCTAGGAATTTCCATCCACTCCATTCTTATCCCCAAAGTACGCTGACTGAATGGCAAGTACTATAGGACGATGCACAGCAAACCAAACGCTTTTCGCAAGAACTGCATAAAGAATCTTCCGATCACTCCGGGCGGAAAGTATTGGCCATCCGCATCTTCAACCCTTCCCCAAACAGTATCGGGGACCTCTATTCTACCCCCCCCCGAAGTTCGAAAATATATTTTATTTTACTTTGAGGCTTCTTCGTGCTTCGAATAGTTTAGGACCGCTCGTAAAAGGCAATCGAAGTCAGAGAAACCTTAGAAACAATTCGATCAAAATGCCCAGGGCGACTTGAAACCGAAGTATGGGGGGTGGAGGAAAGGGTCTGAGGAAAAATTTTATTTTTTTAAGAATATCTATAAAAATATTTTTAGAGGGAGCCCTTTTTTTTTTTCTTGGTGGGACCTAGAAAGATAGAGGGAGTGCTATCAGATTCCCCTAAAATCAGTAATGCATTTTTACTGGGGGAATGATTTCTTTTACGGTTTGTGGCCAGAGAGGGGTTGTTGGTGGGAGGGTCCTAAAGAAATTGGCCACTTTTCCATCTACTTTCTCCAAGGCCTGGATGGAAAAGTGCTATTCTTGAGGTATCGGTCGTCCTGCTTATATCAGATTTGGAAGCATAAAAGGAAAAGGGACATGGTGGGGTTGGAATCGAATTTAGGGAAGCAAAATTTTAGCAAATACATTTTTCTTTAAATCAAACACTGAAAACGATAGCAGTTTCTTGAGTTTTTGTCTCCTATTCAATTACATATTGATGTTTTATCAAGTCATAAAAAAAATTGCTTCCCTTTATTATTTTTATATGTCTCTTTTATTGTCTTTACTTTGGTAGAAAATCACCCCATTCCTAAAATTGTGGGGACAGCTGTACTATTCAACATGAATATTAGTACAAAAAGTGACGACCTACATGTCCCATGGAATAAATTCTTTGCCATCTCTATGTTGTTCAGTTCTTTGTTACGATACGATGTGCACTGTACTTATAATACACCCACATATTGTATTGACTGGAGCATAGTGCACAATTTTGGTAAAATACTGATTACGATAAATTACTGATAATTACGATAAAATACTGATTACGTTATGCAAAAATTATTGAATGAGTGATACTTTAAACAAAGAAAATAGAGCTTCATTCAAATTATGTTTTCTACAGTTGCTGAATTTGAAATCGAGAGAAATTGAGTTAATCACGTTTCATTTTGAAAACTAGGTAGCTTTATTATATTGATAAAATCATTAAGTTCATAGTACTTTAGTTTTAATCAATTTATAAAGAACAATTTTTGAAAGGGAATAAATATTTTTTCAATATTTTTAATAATAAAATTTTTGGAAATTTTTCATAAATTTATGAATGGATTACCAATTTACTATCATTAATTAAACAACTACTTATTAATCGTCATACATTTACCAATGGTTTATAAACATTATACATTACCTATCATGAGTTCCTCAACGATTTCACAATTTATCATCTTACATTAATTAATGTGTTATCTAAGTACTAATGATTTAACAATTTGCCATCATTAATCAATTAATCATAAATTTATCAATGACTTATAAATTTACCGTTATAAATTTTAAAATTATTTAACAATTTACCATGATTTACCAATTCATAATGATAAATTTACCATTTATTTACTAATTTATTATCATAAATTTACCAATGAGTTAACATGATAAGTTTACCAAGTTTAATTTACTAGTTTTTTAAAATTATCAATAATTAACCATTTTACCATCATAAATTTACCAATGATTAACCAATTTGCCATCATAAATTTTTCAATGATTTACCAACATAAATTTACCAATGATTAACCATCATAAATTTTTCAGTGATTTACCAACAAAAATTTACCAATGATTAACATTTATAAATTTACCAATTTATTGTCATAAATTTGCAGATTTAACATCATAAACTTAACAATGTATTACCATAAAATTGCCATTAATCACAAAAATATTTATTAATTAAAGGTTAAAAAACACAAAAAAAAGTAACTATTCATTTTAAACTTTAATTTTTTTTTTTCATTTCACCTTTTATTAACAACCAAAACAAGTATGTGCTGAAACATTTCAGCTGTGGTCCAAAATGGTGCCACCGGAGGATGTACGCGCATTTGAAGGGTTGAAAGTCCTTATTCTGTTGTTGATGTTGAGGACTTGACGAGTTACTCTTTCAAATTCGATCCTAAGCACTGCAGGGAGAAAAATGAACACTGAGGTCACGAGGCAATCTTTCATTACACTTCGGTAAACAGTCACACGCGACCTCAAAATCCATTACGCCAATGGGAAACTCATTAACGTAAAAGATCACAAACGTTTATTAGTTTATTGAGCGACAGACAGGGGGGGATCTATGTGGGTGCAGTCACGGAGGAACGATACTGCACTGACTTAATTATGTTTTGCTTCTTCTTCTCCAACACTTTTTGTTCCTCTTTCCACCCATTAAACCCTGTTTGGATTTGCATTTGTTTAAACTGTTTTTGGAGGATTTTTCACCCATGGGCAGATGAAATATTCAAGATGCTGGCAGAATCGTGACACACCACAGTGAAGAATGATTGTTGATCATATTGGTCCAGACATAATGATTGCTTTTAATCGACATGGAGTGTTCATTATGAACTGTTTTATGTTTTTTTTCTAGTGTTCGATTTTAGATGCTGCAAAACGTAATGAGATAAATGTTTACACTTCGTCAAAATATACTTTAAATTATGTGCCTAATGGATTACGAATTTGAGTTAAGAAAGCATGAAAATAAATATATGATGATGATTTTTCAGGGACTGGTTTATAGTAAGTAGTCGCTTTTCCGTGATGTTATTAGAGCAGCTTGGAAAATATTATAATATGCACATCGAAGGCTTCTTATAGTGTTTTTACAAACCATCACATCAGGCACTTCTAAATCGTCTTGGTCACGAAAGTCTTTAGGAGTAACATATTTTTGCAGATCACGCACTTGGCGATTTGATGAGTTTTCTCTGTTGACCTCAACCGCAGACTTGTTTGACTTCAGTCTGCATATTAATTGTGTGTTATTTTATGGAGCAAATGTCGCTGAAGATAATTTTTGTTTTTAAATCTTTATTCTTCAAAAGAAATATTTCTCGATATCAAAACATTAAAAGCTGCTTATTATCAGGAAGAAAAATAATTTTGTTCACTATCTCCTTCATAAATCAATCTGTTATTATTTTTTATAGAATGATAAGGGATATACTGTGCCACTTGGTAATGATTTAAAGCTGTTGTAAAATATTTTTATAAATGTAGTTTGATTAAAATATTTGTTTCTTATGGTAGTGTTTAGAAAAACGTTTTTATTTCAAAATTCATTTAGCTAATGAAATTTGACATTGACTTGCATAAAAATATCTATCATTTTTGTTGAAAATATGCATAAATTAGATCTCTATTTTGGTTATTTATTAAACCATTTCATAAAGATGTTGCGAAAAGGCAACATTGCATAAAGAATTTTTTTCCTATTTTCCATTTGTGATAATTTGCTTAAATATTTTTGATTACCTGGTATAATTTTAAGTCACTGATGATTTTTCGTAAGAATTAAGTTTTTTTAAACAATTTTTTTTTTTTTTTTTCTATATCCTTGGTTATTCTTATACCGATTATTCTCATACTCTGATTATTATACCGATTATTTTTATTATCTTGATTATTCCTATGCGATTATTCTTATAATCTTGATTATTCCTATGCGATTATTCTTATATACTTGATTATTCCAATGCGATTATTCTTATATACTTGATTATTCCAATGCTATTATTCTTATATACTTGATTATTCTCATACCTATTCTTATTCTCTTTATTATTCTTCTACTCTCGATCAATCTTATTTTCTTGATTATCCTTATACTCGTACCAGCCAAAGCTGTTTTAATTTTATCAAACTATAACTACATGTAGAAAGTGCAAAATGTCTTTAAAAAGTATAAATGTTTGAATACAAGTTCAAAAAAATTTTATTTAATTTCATTTAAAAATTTTTTATCCATTTCCTTAATAATTTTTTTTTTATTTTTATTCTGGTTACCTCATTTAGCTTCTTATAATGTTTGAAAAATATAAATTTCAAGGATTTCATTCAAGTGGAAAAAGGTTTCACCCTTCATAAATTAAGGTTTGACCCTTGATTATTATTCCTTCAAATGAAGAAATATTTTCAAACATTCCAATATATGCACGCTTTTAAAGATATTGTTATTTTTATATTCATTAATTATTATTTATCAGTAATATATATATATATATATTACTATATATACAGATATATATCTAAATATTCTTGTTTTGTTCGATAATTTTATCATTATCTGGAAACTAAAAATCTTTTGATTTTCTCTTTTGGTTTTGGATAGTTTGTTCGAATATTATTTCTATTTTCAAGTCTAATTTAAAATTAAAATTTGAAAACACAATTTGTTAAAACAGATTGTTGCTGTAGCAACTGTAGCTGCACTGCAATTGCAACTGCAGTTGAAAAATAATTTGCTTTTCAACTACAGTTGAAAAAGCAATTTTAAAAAAACTATATTTATATTACAGAAACTTTTGTTATTAATGCAAATTTAAATGGATGAACAATAATAACAAATGTGTTTAATCTCTAATATTCTAAACTTAATCTAAATCAAAATCTTTAAATGCTTTGATGTCTAATAACTTCTTCCACAATCATAAACAAAGAAGTCGATTTTTTTTCAAGATATTCACCAACAAATCAAGCATTTCCTCTGCTCGCATCAATACATCCAAAATGTCTGTTTATAAAGAAAACTTCCAAACGAAAAAGAAAAAAAGTCGACTCAAGGTATTTTTCGTCATAAAATGAATCATAGAAGGAAAAAAGGAATGATTTTCAAAAACTTTGAATTCGAATTTCCGTTCCTTCGAGACTTCAATTTTGTTGTTGAGATTTTTATTGTCCAGCATTCGAATTCCATATCCTGGCTCCATTTTTTCCCCGTTTCCGTTGGAGCTAGTTTTGGGAAACATAATTTTATACATTGCCTTTTTATCAGAGAAACCGAAGGATATTTTTATGTTAAATTGGAATTGACTTGATAAAACTGTTTTCGTTCTTTGCTGTAATGAAACCTCGGGAAATTCTTTTTGACTTTATTTTGTTTGGCTTATTTGTTTTTTTTTTTAACTCTGAAGTTTAGTTTCCTTGTATTATATGTCTTTCGAATTCCGTCCATTCAATTTATTTTTAGAATTTTATTTTATTTATGTTTTTTTTTTCCTCCAAAAGATTATTTGTAAAAGAATTGGTTGCATAAGAATATTATATTAGAAAAGCATTAACTTTTAAATGTAAAGAAAACTCCTAAGGGTATTTTTTTGCATATAAAAGTTTAAAAAAGTTTTATTATATAAATAATATTAATAATTAGTCTGTATATTTGTTACTGATAAATATAGTAAAAGCTAATTATTAATTATAAAGCAAAACATGTGATTTAAATACAAAAAGTTTAAACTAAATAAAAATAATTGTGAACTTTTCATTCAGATAGCAATGTTTGTTTTTGTTAAAAAATAACATTGAAACATATTTGATTTTAATTTCACGTTCTATTCACATTCTATTCAACGTTTAAATTAAATAAAAATAATTGTGAACTTTTCATTCAGATAGCAATGTTTGTTTTTGTTATCAAAATGACAATGAAACATATTTGTTTTTTCTATTCCAAGTTCTATTCAACGTTTAACTTAAATAAGAACAATTGTGAACTTTTCCTTCAGATCGTAATGTTTGTTTTTGTTATCAAAATAACAATGAAACATATTTGTTTTTTCTATTCTAAGTTCTATTTCACGTTCTATTCAATGTTTAAATTAAATAAAAACAATTGTGAACCTTTCATTCGAATATCAAGTTTAGTTTTTGTTATCACAATAACAATGAAACATATTTGTTTTTCTATTTCACGTTCTCTTCAACGTTTAGATTAAATAAAAACAATTGGATCATTTCATTCAGTTAGTAAGTTTAGTTTTTGTTATTAAAATGACAATGTTCTATTCAAAATTAAATAAAAACAATTGTGATCATTTCATTCAGATAGCAATGTTTGTTTTTGTTATCAAAATGACAATTTCATGTTCTATTCAACGTTTAAATTAAATAAAAACAATTATGATCATTTCATTCAGATAGCAATGTTTGTTTTTGTTATCAAAATACAATGTTATGTTCTATTCAACGTTTAAATATAAAAAATAATTGGGATCATTTCATTCAGACAGCAATGTTTGTTTTTGTTATTAAAATGACAATTTCATGTTCTATTCAACGTTTAGATTAAATAAAAACAATTATAATCATTTGATTTAGATAGCAATGTTTATTTTTGTTATCAAAATACAATTTCATGTTCTATTCAACGTTTAAATATAAAATACAATTGTAGTCATTTCATTCAGATATCAATGTTTTTGTTATCAAAATGACAATTTCATGTTCTATTCAACGTTTAGATTAATTAAAAACAATTATGATCATTTCATTCAGATAGCAATGTTTGTTTTTGTTATCAAAATACAATTTTATGTTCTATTCAACGTTTAAATATAAAATACAATTGTAGTCATTTCATTCAGATAGCAATGTTTTTGTTATCAAAATGACAATTTCATGTTCTATTCAACGTTTAGATTAAATAAAAACAATTAAGATCATTTCATTCAGATAGCAATGTTTATTTTTGTTATCAAAATACAATTTCATGTTCTATTCAACGTTTAAATATAAAATACAATTGTAGTCATTTCATTCAGATAGCAATGTTTTTGTTATCAAAATGACAATTTCATGTTCTATTCAACGTTTAGATTAATTAAAAACAATTATGATCATTTCATTCAGATAGCAATGTTTGTTTTTGTTATCAAAATACAATTTCATGTTCTATTCAACGTTTAAATATAAAATACAATTGTAGTCATTTCATTCAGATAGCAATGTTTTTGTTATCAAAATGACAATTTCATGTTCTATTCAACGTTTAGATTAATTAAAAAAATTAAGATCATTTCATTCAGATAGCAATGTTTGTTTTTGTTATCAAAATACAATTTCATGTTCTATTCAACGTTTAAATATAAAAAAAACAATTCTGATCATTTCATTCAGACAGCAATGTTTGTTTTTGTTATCAAAATGACAATTTCATGTTCTATTCAACGTTTAGATTAAATAAAAACAATTAAGATCATTTCATTCAGATAGCAATGTTTGTTTTTGTTATCAAAATACAATTTCATGTTCTATTCAACGTTTAGATTAAATAAAAACAATTAAGATCATTTCATTCAGATAGCAATGTTTGTTTTTGTTATCAAAATGACAATTTCATGTTCTATTCAACGTTTAGATTAAATAAAAACAATTAAGATCATTTCATTCAGATAGCAATGTTTGTTTTTGTTATCAAAATACAATTTCATGTTCTATTCAACGTTTAAATATAAAAAAACAATTATAATCATTTCATTCAGAAAGCAATGTTTTTTTTTTTTGTTATCAAAATGACAATTTCATGTTCTATTCAACATTTAGATTAAATAAAAACAATTGTGATCATTTCATTCAGTTAGCAAGTTTAGTTTCTGTTATTAAAATGACAATGAAACATATTTCTATTTCTATTTAACGTTCTATTCAACGTTTAAATTAAATAAAAACACTTGTGAATTCTTCATTCAGATAGCAATATTTATTTTTGTTATGAAAATGATAATGAAACATATTTGTTTTTCTATTTCACGTTCTATTCAACATTTAAATTAAATAAAAATAGTTGTGAACTTTTCATTCAGATAGCAAGTTTTGTTATCAAAATGGCAATGAAACATTTTTGTTTCTATTTCTAAAAGTATAATTATTTTTATATTAATACGACCCCAAATTGCGTAATTTTACGTATCTAATTTTAAGTATCATTTTGATAACATATAACTTTATCTACAATTTTTAAATAAAATCACTTTTATTGAAGCAAAATAACCATGAAAATAGAAATATGTAAATGTATACAAAACTTGAAAATATCAACCACTATTCAATCTTCCTTTATTTCGATCTTTTTAATAGTGTTACAAATTGGTTTTTGTTCTATAGAAATATTTCTTAGCTCAAGAAAAACATATTACTTTATATTCATGTATTCTTTAGACGAAGGTAATATGTCTTATATCTCTGATTAAGAAATGCATAAATCTTCCAAATAGCTATAACCACAATAACCTTTTCAAAAGTGGATGAAATAATTTGTATCATACCAGTTTTAATATAATTATTAGTTTATAATTAATAATTGATATTATTTTTATATTTTTGTTGTAGGATAAATTTTGTTTTCTGTTAGAAAAAAGAACATTTTTATACATTGTAAATCCTATTATGATTCATTGTGTATGGCATTAATTAAATTTATTATAAAAAAAATTGCTTTTTTTAAACTATTAATAAAAACAATAATAGAATTTATCAAATAGGAAAGGGTTTATTGTATTTCTTTTCTAAAGAAAATTCAAGTCTGAAATATTTAAGCTGTGTTATTGATTTTGCTCATTTTTTGTTACAAATACAGATAAATATAAATAATTTAAGAACATTATTATTATTTAACAATATATTAATTTTAACATTATGTGCATTTTTATTGCAGTCGCTGTTTACATAAACGAAAAGATTCGAAACCTAATGTGAACAAGTTTATTAGTTTCTTTCAGAATGTTCTGGTGATAATTTTCCAGTTTTTCCACCGTTAAACACACAAAATAGAATGAGTGTTCCTTAAATTATTTTGTAGTAAATCAAAATCTTGTTTTTATGCTCATTCGGAGCTGCTCTTGAAACACAAATTATCTGGTTTAAAAAATAGGAAAGAAAATTCATAAATTTCTAAGTAAATTTGTCGATTTGAGAAATAATGCTAAAACAAATGGACAAGTACATGAATAATTTATGTGAAACGTAAAAGCAGTAAAGCAAAATATATATAAAGTATTGAAATAAAAAACATAATATCAATAAATAGGATAACAACTTCTAATCATTAATTAACACTTAAAGATAATTACATATCAAAAGGTGATAAAGTTTTTTTTGAAATTTATTAAAATACCAAGCAGAAGAGGTCTAAAAAAGTTCTATTTTATATGCGCGTAAATCACTTTTTAATTATGTATATTTTTTTTTTTTTTTTACTTACCATCAATAAATACTATAATTTCACATAGATAAAATAGAAAATTGCCATGGTAAAAAATTTTTATGATCAATATAATGCTTTGATTAAAATATTTCGCTTTAATTTCATAAGGTTCAAAACACTATTGTCATATAGGCTCTTTCTTTTTATAACATAATGGAATTTTTAATACAATTTAATTAACATTCATTTTTTATGAATGCAATATAGCATTCATTTTTTAAGAAAGACAAAATTCTAAATTAAAAAGTTAACATCCATTTTATATTAATGACAATTTTAATGTTAATTTACCATTCATTTTTTATGAATGATATTTTTAATGTTAAATTAACATTCATTTATTTTATGAATGGCAAATTCTAAATTAAAAGTTAACATTCATTTTAAATTAACCTTTATTTTTTATGAATGTTAGATTGATAATTGTTAATATTCCAAGCAAACAAAAGACTTTAAGCAGATTTTATAGCAACATCATTTCAAAACTTTCTACACAAATACATCGAAGAACTCACATAAAAATAAATCTTTCTAAACACAATTTTCTTTAAATTTCAAAAAGATAAAACTACAGTAGAATTAAAAAAAAAAAAAACATCAAAATATTTTTTCTTATTTATCTCCAAAAATAAATGAACAGAACTTGACATTTTTGGCTGAAAAAAAAAAAAAAAAAACACTAGAAAATAATGATGCCACCGTAACTTATTAACGTCAAATACTTTCAATAAAAAAATCGTCTGCATTAAAATCGAAAAGCAGAAACAGATTCAGCAAAAATAATAATAATAATAATAAAAATCACCAAACGACATTATCCCTCTTTCGATTTGCATTTGAAAGGAAAATATTATTTTCCCTTTATTTTTCCCCTTTTGGTATTTGAAATTCCCTTTTCCGCTATAACTCATTGCTTTGTCAAAAACAGATTCCTGTTCAATTCGGCACGTCACATTTATTTACCAACCGAGCAAGAGATGCTATTATCCGGCCAAAAATGTCGCCAAGACCCGAAAATAAAAGGAGGGATCGAAATGAACATTTTAATATGTCGAATCGAACGAAAGTTCGTTCGTCAGTTTAGGGATATCATTTTTTTTTTTTTTTTGGAACAAATGCCAAACACTTCCAACGATTCAAAAATCGTGGACTGTGATATGACAGAGCAAACGGTTTTCAAAACATGTTTGGCGCCTGGAGCCATTTTGATTGTTTTGTTTTTTTTCCCTTGGTGATGTTTTCCTAAACTTGACGAGTTTATTTTAAAAGAACGGAAATGGATTTATTTATCTTTATTTCCTTTGTTTTATTTAGTTATTTAATAGGAATTTGTTCTCCATACTGGTGTATAAAGCATCCGGTATATTGTCTTTTAAGAAAGTTAGTAAACCTGCATTTTTACAAACATAAATTCCTGAAACGTGTGTTTCAATGCTGAATAAAGCTGATGTTTACTTTTTTGGTTTATAAATAAATAAATAATCAAGTGTTAGTTTCCTATGTGTACATAACGTTCTTTTGTACAGAAATAGACAGGAAAAATGTTTATATATGTTTGTTATATAAACATTTATATATTTATAAATATGTTTATGATTATATCGTAAATGTATGACTATAACTAAAATGTTTATGACCAAATCTAAAATGTATGACTATAATTAAAATGTTTATGACCAAATCTAAAATGTATGACTATATCTAAAAAATATGTCTTAGACTGTATCTGAAATGTATAGAAAATATTTTTATGATATATCTAAAATGGTGCTAGAAAAAGTACCACAGGGTTCATGGGGTGACTAGCATGGATGTTTGTGGTGGTTCAGAATCTTCATTAAACCGTAGGTCCCGGTCTAATAGGATAGTTGAGCATTGTGGGGGTAGTGTTACTCGTGTCCGCAGCATATCTTCAACCTACATGTGCCCCTTTGGTAGTGCTAAATGAGCAACAACGGTGCAGATCTTGCTTATGATATAAAGATTAACTGTCCCTGTATTGCTAGCTGCATTAGAACATGTCTAAAATGTAATGGTATAAAAAAAAAGATATTACACAATAAAACAGTAGTAATTATTAGTAATTTGTGCTTACAGTTTCATGGGGCCTGATGGCCGAGTGACTGGCAGTCAATGCCATAGTGTTCGAGTTCCGATAGTACCATGGATGTTTGTAGTGGTTCGGAATTCACTTTAAGTGACTCTGCGACGCTCTGCTGTCTCATATGATCACAGAGCGTCACAGTGTCTAATCAGATTTCTTCTTACCCACATCATTCCCAAACTGTATAGGGGCAACCCAGCTTTAGGCACAGTGATGGGATGTAATAGTAGTAGTAGGTGGACGGCGTTGGGCCACCATAGGACTGTTGAGTCTATGATGATGGTGATGCATAGAGTTTTAGTAATCGTAATTTATCACATTTTCTAATTTAATTTGAAAATTAAATAAATATATAGTCAGGTATCAATAAATTTAGCATTAAAAGTCCCAGAAACGCTATCATTTAATAGATTGTGCCCTTATTATTAACAATTATTTTATATCAATTGATTAATAAAAAAATTGTGAAATAATAATGCAATTAAGATATATTAGAAAAAAGGTATTACAAAAAGTATGTAGTACAAATATTGTATATAGATTAGGGATAAATAAATAATAGAATAAATAATAAATAAATAAAAGGAAATTTACAGCATAAAATATAATAAATATTCCAGTTATATGAAGAAATTTGCATACATATATTATTTTTAAATTAATTATAAAAAAAAATATTATAATTATTATAAAATATATTATTTTTAAATTAATTAAATTTATTAAATAAAATAAAAATAATAAAATAATGTAAAAATAAAAATAATAAAATAAAATAAAAATAATTAAATATTAATAAAAAAAGTTTTAATAAAATAAAAAGAAAAAAAGAAGAAAATATTAAAATACGATAAAAAGAAATAATAAAATATTTTTTTTTTAAATTTCCAGATTTTTTTTTTTTTTTTTGCAATTGCGATTGTGGAAATTTTGAGAACAAATTCAAAATATATTGAATCTAGAAGTTTTTATTGTGAACATAAATATGTTTAAGAATAAATTAAGATAAAGTACTGTTATATAGACAACAGGAATCCATATTATTCAACTTAAGTTAACCATATCCTAAGCAAGGTGAATCATCATCGTTGAAATTGTCACTGGATTAGTTGACAGACATAACTTGATGCTATGGCATATAGTACAACGCTATTTCGTCAGTTACACATGTATTAACTTAACTGGAATTTGTCGCCATTGAATGTGAATCTTGTGACAAATAGTTATAACTCAGTATTGCTGTTGATTGCAACTCAATATAACTTTGTCAACGTTAAATGCATAGTAGAAATAGGAGTTTATTGTTGATGTGATTGATGCCACTGATTCAGTTGATGGTCGTAATCTAATATTGTCACGATGGCGCTGTTATTGATTTCAGTCCAGCAAACAGAGATTGCAGCATTCTGACATCATAAGTGCTAAATTCATCATAAATGTTTCCTAGATTAGCGGATGTTTTTCAGCCCAGTTTTTTGGGTTTCATTAAGATTGACATTGGAATTAATCAATCTTACACCACATTTGTCGTCCAACAGTTAAGTTTCATCACATTCTAAACACTGAAGTTGAAGGCAATGATGAATTATTTAATTTTTTTAATAACAATTTTATATGTACTTAGTCCATTTCTGAAAACCAGTGTTTTAATTTAAATTATACGTTTTAAATGAAGTATAAAATTGTATAAAATGAAACTGATTTTCATGTTGTTTTATTAATGCAAAACACTTTAACCTAATACATTTCCTGCTGTAATGCAAATATACAGCAAATTCAACGGTACAGGCTGTACCAAAGTGGACCTGATAAGCTGCATCAATATTTTGATATTAAAATTTTAAATTTATTAAAAAGATTTTATGTTTTTTACATATTTTTATGTATTATTATATTTCAATTTTTGCATATTTAATTATTTATTATTATTGTTATTTTAATTTTTTATTAGTATTGGTATTTTAATTTTTATATTTTTATTTAAAATGTTCCCCTACAATTTTTTATTATCATTGTTTTTTTCCGTTAATTTTTTTAAGTTACTGCAATCTATTTTTGTTAACACAATTACTTTTTAATTTTTTTTAAAAATATAATTGCATCAATATTTTGTTATTACAATTTTTGTTGTTGTTGCAACCTTTTTTTTTTTTTTTTTTGTTGTTGCTGCATCCATATTTTGTTACTTTAATTTTTTTAATCTTTTTTTCTACATATTTTTTTATTTAAAATTTTTTTTTTTTTGCCCAGTATTGACCTCTACAGGGCTCACATCTTCCTCACTTTTAACCTTGAGCTCAATAGAAGGTTATTTCACCTTACAGATTTATGGTTCCCATCCCCTGCATAGAGATAGGATTTTAAATCTGATTCTCCTTGAGTTTGGAATCTAACATACTATCCATTAAACTGCACAAGAAAGTCTTTTTTATAAACTGGTTTATGGCATAAAATGAAATATTTCAGCCTTTTGATTTAAATGAAAAAATTGGTATAAATTGCTGAACATTATAAATTTTTTAAAAAGGGGATTTTTTTTTTTCAACTTAAATATTTTTAAATATTTAATATATTTAATAATATATGTAATATATTTTTAATAATATATATAATATATATTTTAATATTTTTAAATAATATATGCAATATATTTTTAAATATTTAATATATTTAATAATATATGTAATATATATTTTAATAATATATATATATAATACATTTTTTAATATTTTTAAATATTTAATATATTTAATAATATATGTAATATATTTTTTTAATAATTTATATAATATATTTTTTAATATTTTTTAAATAATTTTTGTGGCATATATTTTTAAAATCATATTTAATACATAATCGTTGATAAAGATTATATAAATTTATAGTTTCATATTAAAAAAAAATTTGCTCTCCTTGAAATACGATGTGTTATGAAGCATTTCTAGTTTTTATGTCATTGTCATAAAGTAAAAGGATTGTCAAGTATTACTAAAATCCTTCAGTATAATTCCTAAATTAGTATCTGAATAAGTTATTATCAACTTGCTTTTCTCAAACTCAAAGCAACACCAAACTCCTATTAAGAAAAGTAATAAGGACTTGAAGATAGTTCAGTTTAATCCAATTCTTACATTTATGTTTTAATATCGAAGGAAACCTTTAAGATTTTTTTATTACGTGTGGTTTAAGAAATCTCTTTATTTTCTTATTCTTATTTTCAATATTGCTAACAGCTTTATTGCTCAATATCTGTATTGCAGTAAACAATAAATTATAAAAGTTATCTTTTATATTCATTTTTCTGAGATTTTATACCAGTAATAAAATTAAGATACCAGACGCAATTAATGGTCGAGTGTCTGACTTCATAAAAATATCTTCTTAAGTCTATTCATACACATTTTTTGTTTTGGAAATTCATACGTTTTCAATATAATTTTGACCTAATAAAGCCATTTATTGTTGTTAAAGAACCTCATAAAATTTCTTTAAATTGCCGACATCTTTTATTTTACGAGGTGTTATTTCTGTCTCCAAAGCTACTGTCTTTGATATCTATATTGAAATTGGTCAAATCTGATCTTAGTTTTGTCCTTCATTTATATCCTTGATTTTGTCCTTCAAGATTATCAATGTAAGTCCGCATGTTACCAAGTAAATATGGCATTTTACTTATTTGTTAAAATTTTACGATGTTCTTTATTTTAACTTGATTGCAATTCGTTCTGAAGTAGTGTAGTGGATAACGCATCAGGATTTTGAACTGAGATGTTCAGTTCGAAACCCCAGCCTGAATTGAAAATTATACTATGTATACCTGGAATAAGCATAATAATTCGCCAAACTCGTGCCAGATAGCATTGAACCCCAAATATCACCTTAAGGTGTTTTTCCCCAAATTTGAAAGGCATAATGTATGTGCTTTATAAAAGGTCGTTCGTGGTTAATCCTAGCTAAAGTTGAATCTTCTACATACCTAGTGTTTGTATAATTCAGTGATAGTTGGTTATGTGTGTTATTGTGTCTAATCCTCAGTGTCCAGCAGTGCGGGATGGACATCCCATGAGTAATGGGAGGAGGGGCAGTGGGAGCTTCTGTTGTGATGGAGCATCCATAGTTAAAAATCTGACTTGGATCCGTGTCGCTGAAGATGGAGGGAAGTGTCTTTAGATTTTTAAGGGTAACTACCCAGTATTTGTATACCGTATGGGAGAATATCCCAAATGCCATCGAGTCTTTAGCATTTTGAAATAGTGTCTGCAACAAAGTGGCCAGCAGATTCAAAAGTCAGTCCTAATGCTCAGCAGCGCACGTTACCACTGAGCCACGAATCGGGCGTGATAGTTGGTTACGTAATCCGATGACGAATAACCTCAAATCAATGAACTTAATACTGATATATAAACAAATTTATAGGATTTCTGTTAAATAATTTTTAACTTAAATAATTTAGTATTGCTTTTTTAATTTTAATCTCATTCGTCCATAATATTTTTGCCTTTTTAAGTAACACTTTGAAATTCCATAGACATTTCGAAATGTTTAGAATTGACTATGAGTGTTTTGAAACTGCCTTGAGACATTCAAAATACTAGTTAAAATTTTAAAAGAAGTTCGTTTTTAACATTATGTTCATGATCATACAGAGATGGCTTATAAAATATTGTCCATTTAAATAAATTTCAAAAATGCTTAACTATATAAACGCTTTTTAAAAACTGTTCCTTTAAAGGTAATTTCAAAGAATCTTTTAACCAAGTTGAACAGCTAAAACAATTGCAAGAGTAAAGAAATTATTGCCGAAATCCACATAGTCACCATATATATATTTAGAGAACCTTTAAATTCAAAACACTTTAGAAATTCAAAAGCAAACTAACTGAACAAATTGCTAACTTTTGCGAACAAATTCTCTGAATAAACGAATATTTGAATTTCAGTCTAGACAATCTTTGTGGGCAGCATTGAAATCCTTTCCCCACTATAAATATTTACATTGTTACGTAATTAAATGATGAATACATCTTATATATGAAATATAATGCGCAATATTTTCAGGCCAGTATTTAATACTTGCAAATAGGCAGATAAATTTTTATTACCATTTGCTCTCAAGTATAAAGTGCATAACTAGATTTGACTGTGAACCACAGTCCGATTTCTAAAATAGTTAGAAATCGATTCGTATTCGTGTTTCTTAATTTCTATCTAGTTAGTAGAAATTAACTAATTAACTCCCTGGCACTTCAGCCCATGGTGGGCCATGGTCTTCTGCCTAGTGGCAGATTTCGAGACAGGAGATGGTCTCTATTTACTGAGTAGGGTTGCCAGCCTTACGTCCAACGCTCTGCAGTCGTATTAGACCGTGCATGAATGTCTAGCGCTCTGACTGTTGGTGCCACACGTTTCGAGTTCGAGTCCCAGTGGTGCCGTGGATGTTTGTAGTGGTTTGGAATCCACTTTAAACCGTAGTTCCCGATCTAATATGATTATAGAGCGTTGGGCTAACAACCCTAGTCCGTAAAAGAAAAACTGATTCGCAATGTGCCAGTCGGCAGACGACCATGGTCTAGCATGGACTATAGCGCCGGTAGGTGAGGCCTGAATGGACGAGTGGCTAGCTCCCTGGCGCTCGGTACCACAGGTTTCAGGTTCGCCATGGATGTTTGTAGTGGTTCGAAATCCACGTAAAACCGTAGGTCTCCTAAGCCGTAGGTCCCGGAGTGTCACAGCGCCCAATCAGACTTCTCGCCACATTATTCCCAAACTGCAAAGGGAAAACTCAGCTCTAGGCACAGTGATGTGCTGTGGTGTGGTGTAGTAATAGTAGTAGTCGTATTAGAACGGGACGGGGATTTAAAGTGGATTTCGATCTGCTATGAACATCCATGACACAGCCGGAATTCGAACTCCGTAGTCCAGAGCGCTAGTCATTCGGCCATCAGGCCGCTGTAATAAATAGAATATGCAAAAATTTGCGCTGTGAGTTGTGGTTAATTACTTAGAAATACAATTAGAGCCAGTGGTGATTGTAAGATTTTAATATCGATATTGACTAATAGATTTCTTGTTTATTTTGTTATTTGTATTGAAATATTAGGATACTTATCCCACAATATCTTCCTGGAAAACTGGCCTCTTCTTTTTTGGTCTTTGTTGAATAATGCCCATTTTTAAATGCATCGAAGGAATTGTCAAGAGCCAATGATGAATAAGCCCGAAACGTGATCGATTCGTTAATTCCACAGTTAGGTAAAGGAGGACTCAAATTCGTGTCCTCTGGAGGCATCATCAGAAATCGCTGCTTTCATAAACGAGAAGCCTCTGTAGCGTGTACAAACATCTCGCATCGATAGTCAAGCCACCTGATGGGATTTTCTAGTGTTTTCCAGTGCGATATGCGAAATTCGACAATTTTCGCTAACAGTTCCTCTCCGGAAGACACTATTATCCAATCGCCATCCATTATGTAATGTATACGTAAGTGGGAAGTAAAACCAGTAGACAACTAGTTCAATGATAATGTGTGTAGTTAGTATAATCATGCTTGAATCTACTAGTGGTGCCTCTTGCATTTTCTGATTTCCGATACGAAGTGATAAGGGTAATTTGACGTCAGTAACGGTAACTTTGACATCGTACATAAAATAACTCACATTAATACTCAAGCTGTCAGGTGGGGATTCACCAAATTTTCACTCTTATTGAAACACGAATTTAAGGCAGTTACACTTAAAAGTTTTGCCAGAAGGCAATGTCCTTCTAGCGTTATCTGTTAGTGGGTTGTTTGTTTTAAATGTAATTGGTACACAAGGCCCACCGATGTACGCTCTTTATTACATTGGAATAATAAATATATTTAAATATTCAGATAAATGAATTAACTGAAATCAAATAACATTTTTGTGAAAAGTCTGATATCTTAATTATTTTCATAAATGCAAATATAATTCTTGCTTATGTTATTAAATTCCAAGTTGATTCATTTAATATTTAAATATGTATACAAGAAGTATTCATGTATACAAACTTAGGGAACAAACTTAGGGGGTGGGATTGCCTAGACCCCCAAAAGCCCATAGGTAAACTGTGTACAAGTATTAAACTTATGTGTGTTAGTGTAATCATGTTTGAATCTATACTAGTGGTGTCTCTGGCCTTCCATGATTTTAAATACGAAGAGAAAATGGTAATTTGATATCAGTAACGGTAATTTTGACATCGCACATAAAGATGGTACCTAACATCTGACATCGTACATAATAGAGCCTAAGTGAGCTATTTCTCATTTAGGCTATATTTCTATTAAATATTGAATGCTTCAATAAATGATTTTTTTTTATCAATTTCAAACTTATTAATGCACCAGAGTTTGATTTAGCTTGCGTTTTTCCTGGCTTATTTTTCTTCAATATACCTCGAAATATAATCGATTGCTGTAATGTTTCTATAATCGATGACGAGAGAAAAAATATTTATTCTTAATTTATATATTTGGAAATTAAATTTTTGTGTTTTGCGCAATACTTCTTCTTAATTTTAATGTTATTTTTTATGTATATTTGAATAAAATTAGTGCAATGTAAATATTTTCATTAAAATAATTAATGTATGAACTTTCGACTTCAGATATTTTTCAAGTTACTTACAGTTTAGTAATTTATGAAAGTTCAATAGATTTTTTAAATTAATCGCAATTAATCTTTGTTTGTTGATGTTGTTGTCCTCCTTCCTCAAGTCCAAAACCTAGGTGCGCGCTTGTACTTTGTATGCATTGCCTTTCCTGAAACTAACCAGAGTATCAAAAGCTAGCAAATATACAAGCCAATTGTTCTAAAGGCCTTCCGCGAAGCTTTTAGTAGAAGAGGAATTTAAAACAAACCACCAACAATACGTCTTCTGGGAAGTGCCTAGACAATAAAAAGTCTCACTTTCCAACTAATGCTCGCTGCAAAACGAGTGGAGTTTTATCTCCAATTCAGGTGTCGCTGTGCCGAAGAGGCCGTTACTTAATGGCGAATACACCATCCAGCCTTCTTGGTCGTCTGCCAGATCTATGTCGGCGGTTTCTGTCAAGACCATCCCTCCCAGAAACCGATTCCATCTGTCAGGTAGCAACCCTCCCCGCCACCCCTTGCTCTAAATGGTCGGCGACTTCAATTACTTTGCTGGTGAAAGCAGAGAGGATGTCCTGGTGGTATTGTTTTTCTAGGATGCTTTCAACCCTTTCAAGAAAGCCGCCCCCCGGAAGTTTGGTCTTTTGATCTATTTCGGCCATCGTTCGAATGCAGCGTTCTGGTAAATTCGGCGCTAATTTTAACGCTTCCCGTGGGAGTAATCTTGGTTTAATTTCCTCAGGTTGTAAAGTGGAAAGGATGTTTTGATTTGGAGGGGGAATTTTTCAGTCCATTTTAAAGTATGCTTGTGGTGAGTTATGTCATAGTGTTTTAATGTAGATATGTTGCCATACTTTATTCTACATTCGCATTTTTTGTCATTGATATGTAATGAAATCTTGTTGTTTCTTATCCCACTTGCTCAACATCAATATGTAGATCAAGGCCATGAACCGGACTGACGAATTATGATAAAAGGTAAAAAATGCAGCTTATTTTTGTCCTCGACCTTCCGGCACTAAGACATGAGACATCCAAAGGGGGAGTCTGACTTTACCCCATCCTGTTATACACCAGGAACATTGCGGAGATTGGGGATGGGTATTTTTCTGTTCAGTTCATAGTACGCGTGTGGTGAGTTGTGCCTTAGTGCTTTGACGTTAGATATGTTGCAATATTTGTTCTTGATTAGCATCTTTTGTCATTGATATATAATGAAATCTTATTGTTGTTTGTTGTAGTTTCTTATTCTACTTGGTCGACAGCAATATCTAGACCAAGTCCGTGAACCTGACTGACGAATCATCATAAAGGGTAATAAACACAGCTTCTTTTTGTCCTTGACTTCCCGGCGCAAAGACATGTGATACCCAAAGGGAAAAGTCTGACTTTGCCACACCTGGTTATAGACCACAAACACTGTGTACCCATTTTAGTCGCCTTTTACGACATGCATAGGCTACAGTGGGGCTATTCTAACCTGGACCCACAAGGGGTAATGAAAGTTTTATCGGATTTTTAAACCGACTCCTTCAAAAATGTTCGATTACCAACTCTGACGATCCACCTCTCGTTAATATACTACATTACAAAATTACTGTTCATTGTCTTTTTTTACTATACCGGACATCAGGTGATTTAAAACTATAACTTCTGATGGTAGTAGATTCATCATCACTAAGTAAGAATCAGACACTGAATTGTACCCACATTTTGATTACACATGCTTTCACTTTTTGGAACAAATACCCCATAGAGATATCCGAATTCTCAATATCTTCCCCACCTTCTTAGCCCAATGAAAAAACTTTTATATTTACTTATTTCTTGTAACTATCCCATGCCAAAATTTTTATTAAGTTTCACTTACCAGGTTGCGAACCAAACTACTTTAGATCGGAAACTCAAAGTACTGATCACCAGGTTGCTATGACACGTGCTGCCTATACAAGATTCAAAATAAGTGAGTGCATTCCTGTCGAAGTATTCCTGCAGAAAGAAGTAGTAGTGAATCCTGCATTCCTGTACCAAGTTGTAGAAGTCCGTTAGGAAAATTGATTTTGAAATAATAGCCATTAAAATGGCTTTTGGCCAATTTAAAATTTGAATAAATGAGCCAAAGTATCAATCAGTTGAAAATTTCACTTTTTAGACTAATTTGTGTCCGAGTTGATGAGCCATTTGTTGAAAATGTACCCATTTACTAAAACCCTTAATGGATCTCATTTTTATGATATCCGTTGTTATTTTATTTGGCTACAGATTAGAAACAGTTTTTAATAAAAATTGTTATTTTTTTTAAAAATTTAAATATTGAGAAAAGACTGAAATGCTGTAAGAAAATTTTGGCAAAATCATAAAATTCTGAAAATTATTATTTTCGATATTGATCAGTTTGTTAACACTAATAGTTATAATAATAATCAACACTCTTAACTAAATCTAAGATCTTTATTACAAAATATTCAAATTATCTGAGCAATAAACAATTAGCTGTAATAAATGATGCACCGTGTTCCTTCTTTGTCAAAACACCATTTGGGAATTGTGTAAGTCAGCCATTCATAAAAGCAGTCTGAAGCATTGGATGAGGATTTTCGAAATACCAATTCATTTCCCCATGCTATAAATAATTATAATTGCATTATATCCCTGAAAAATGTTTTATTTGATATTAAAGCAATTATTACGAAACGTGACTAAATCACAAATGTATTACAAGTTTATTGCAAAAGTTTCGTCTGGAAAATATATGTTTAAAAGAAAGATATAGCCTACATATATTAATAAACAAACTGTTTTAAAGATATTCCATTTCAACATTCGTCAGTTAATTGTACCCCGTAAGCAAGCATTAATGTATGACATAAAGAAGTAAATTGGAATGTGACTAACAGAAGCAGATGGAAAAAATGTACAAACATTCATTTACTATTGAAATGTCTGCAATTATTAAATGTGGCATATTTATTCAGAATCAAAAAAGAGATGATAATTTATACCCCACAAATGAAGTTTCATAAGAATATCTACGCATTATAATGCGCAGAATGATAAGTATTACATTTTAGGTTAAAAATGCCTGAATTACAAAAATTAAAAAAGTTTAAAGTTAATACATAAATACATAATGCATAAAGTTAATACATATTAAATAAAATAAATTTAAATTTAAAGTGTATATATAAATTCCTGCTCGATATATGACTTAATCCAAGGTCTCAAACTTGGATAACTTGGATCAAGTCATATATTGAGTAGGAATTTATGGTCAAATGGCATAACAGAACAGGACTGCTTTGCCACTTAATGTTTCTGCAATCCTGTACCATGGCGGCTCGAAACAGAAGGTTGCTATATTATATCGAGATGTCAATGTCATTGGAATACTTCTCTAGATGTGTAATTGAGTTGGATCCGGTCATCAGAAGTAACATGATTTATAATATCTTGAGGGAACGAATTCCTTGATAATGCCACCGTAAGAATGTTATAATTCATTTCTATAAGATTTACAAATTTATATCGGGTTTTACGAATTTCTCAGACATCTTTTTTTACACTCTGTCATTGTATATTTATAAAAAATGTGTGTTGTTTTTGGTCTGCCAATATAGTTTTGGCAATCATTCTTTTGATTTATGTGTTTATTATATGGTTTTCATTTACGTCGCTTTAGCTTATGAACACTTCTGATCTTGAACAATTTCTTCTTTTTCTTTGAGAAGTTTGAATGTGAAGCACCTCAAAATTTTAATATTGCGAATGCTGTGATGGTTTTGTTTATACAATTTTTGTGTAGATCGTTGTAGTAGCTTTTGGAGTGCGAGATGGTCGTGTAACTGATTCAATATTTTTGTTCTGCGTTGGTTTTGTGTCCTATATATATATATATATATCGTAAAATAATAGTAATTCTAATATTTTTTTATTTACTGACTAGCATATGAAGAGCATTCTAGTATATTTTCACAAATGATTTTAAAATGAAGAAGTTTTGCCATTAGTTGTAGTGATTTAAATAATTTGAAAATAAATTCTTAAAAATAATATTTGAAAATAAATTCTTAAACTAAATAATTTTACCCTTCAAAATTATATTTACGAGCTTTTGAAATTTATCAATGTCATACTTGATCTTTCGTGGTGACTTTCGCACATTAATTTGAGATATAAATTTAAATTTATTCGTAAATTATCACCTTATCTGGTTTATACATCAAACGATATTTATCTTATTCAACAATATTTAATAGCAAGCAAAAAAGTTTTTTTCTTATGTATAAAGATCGGCTTTCTTTAAAATGAATACAATTTTGTTTATTTATCTATTTTGTTTTTCCTTTGTACTGATATATTTGTACTGATAAAAGTTATTCTCCCTTAAAATAATAATATTAATAATAATAAATAGTATTATCAATTGAAAAATTGTGGTATATATATATATATATAGATACATAGAGAGAGGTAGTGACTTTTTTGTGCACTCATAAAGCTTTGATGTGATCAACTCGAACAGAGAAAAGAATAAAAAAAGAAAGATCATGAACGACATTTCGTAGATGTCAAACTTCATGAATTATCCGTCTTTTCACGTGAGGAAGTTTCTTTTTCTGCCGTTTCGAACTCTCTCACTTGGAGTCGCTTGAAGAAGGTGTCTGTCCGTCCGTCATCATTCTTCTTCCTCACTTCATCTCAGTTCTCTTTTCGAATATTCTCGAATAAAAATGCCATGGGAAAACACTAGAATGGGATCGGGGAGAGAGAAAGTATGAAAAGAAAAACGATTTATCAGCATAATTTTTTGTTCTGTTTTTTATTACACATGTAAAAAAAATGAAAGAATATTTCGTATATCACACCTTATCGTTATTGTATTTGTTCTTATTTTGTTTGATGGTTATTTTTTAGATTACAACTTCGAAAGTTTTTGATGAGAAAGACTGTTATTTGTTACATAATATATGTGTTTTACATTTCGTATTCATAACATAAAATAACAGCTTTGACGAGGTACTATCATGTCTGAAATATTATGCATTTGGTGTGTTTAGTATAGTAATCCTGTTTATTTGTGATATAAAAGTAATTATTTATAGTTATACATGGTTATTAATTACGAAATTTAAAATTTAGGAATTTATATAGATACATATTAATTATTTAACATTAAATTCGTACGGATATTGTAGAATAAAATTGCTATATAGTTATATAGCTAGTATAATGATAAATTTGTTTTTCAAAGAATGAAAAAAAAAATGACCGATGAAATAATTGATAAATTTTGTTTTAAATTTCCTTCCATACTATGTAAATAAATAAATCTCGACTATATATCAGGAAAAATTATTATTTAATTTTTAATTAAACATTCACTATTTATTCTTAATTAAATTATTTTGTGCCTATCTGTAAAACAGCTTTTTTTTTAAAAAAGAAATATATTTAAAATTAAAATTAATTTTTTAAAAATTTATATGGTGCGATTGTGTCCTTTTTAATAAATTTTTTATTTGTTTAAAAATATATATTTTTATTTTCTTATATTATGTTTCTAAATAAATTTATTTATTTAGAATTATTTTTTCATTCTAATTTTCCAAACGATAAGTTTATTTATTTAGAATTATTTTATCTTCCAATGTTCCAAACGATAGTTTTAATTATTTAGAATTAATTTTTTCTTTTCAATTTTCTAAACGATAATTTTAATCGTTTAGATTTATTTTTCCTTACAATTTTCAAATAATTTACACATTACACAGACAATTTTTTTTTTTTCTAAAAAAAATTTATAAAAACTATTTTAATTTATTTTATTATTTATGACCAAACAACGTTTGGACATATACGTTGATACTATATAAAAATAAGGAAATTAAATTATCTTTGTTAGTCTTGTTCCAATACAGTCCTTTTTAATAATTTTTTATTTGCTTCAAAATATTTTTTTTTTATTTTCTTATATTTTGTTTCTGAATAATTATTTATATTTTGTTTCTGAATAATTATAATTATACAGAATTATTTTTTTACAATTTTCCAAACGATAATTTTAACTATTTAGAATTATTTTTTCATTCTAACTTTTCAAACGATAATTTTAATTATTTAGAATTATTTTTTCATTCCAATTTTTCAAACGATAATTTTAATTTAAATAGAATTATTTATTATTAGAATTTATTAGAATTATTTAGAATTTATTCATAGCGATTTTATAATATTAAAATATAGCTTTATATTCTTTTATTCAGCATGTTTTTAAAACTTTATTTTAATCATAAATAACTCACTAACTTTCTATTTATTCGGAGGGGAAAGTTTTTAGTTAAATGCTCCATATTTAAAATTACTGATTACTTATTCTTTGTTATTCAACAAAATTGGTCTTTTTTTAAATAAATAAATTGGCTATAATTATTTTCCTTCAAAGCTATAAAAGAAATTGCCTTTTATTGGAATTATTAGTTTTCATAAATCCTAGTTTAATTAACAATGGCTTCTGAGCTGTTCATCATTATGCATGAGTTAAATGCGCGTGAACACAAAACAAGACACTTAACAAACAATGCCTTCAGGAAACAGAGCTAAATAATAAGTGTATTCATAATTAAAATGTAGTTAACGATAAATATTCTGAGTTAATGATTTAATGTAAATGAGGATTTATTAAGATCCATTTATCTTTTATGCAAATACAAACATAATGACTTTTGAGATTTATGATCTGGCATTTAATGTTTTTCAGTAAACACTGGCAACTATTAAAAATATAAATAAGAATGAATATCAAAGAATAAGGATATTTTATGTGTACTATATCAAACTTTATTATTAAAAAAATATTTTTGGTATTAATTTATTTGTATTTTTTCATGAAAAAAAAAAAAAGCAAACTGCTTTCATTTTGCTTTATTTTTTTAACATTTATTCTACTTTATCATATTTATTTTTTTAAAACTAATTTCCAAGTTAATTTTCTAATTTTAATACTGAAAAAAAAAACACTTTTGTTACAAGTTTGATTTATTATAAATATTTAAAAGTAGCATTATTAATATAGATATTTTATATCTACTATTCAAATTATATCTATATTATTAATATAGATATTTTATATGCACTATATCAAACTTTATTAAAAAAATATTTTTGGTATTAATTTATTGGTATTTTTTCATGAGAAAAAAAAAAAATAAAACTGTTTTCATTTTGCTTTATTTCTTTTAGCATTTATTCTTCTTTATCATATTTATTTTTAAAAAAGCTAATGTCTAGGTGTTTTTAATGATTTAAAAAATACACTTTTGCTGAAAGTTCGATTTATTATGAATAATAAATTAAAATGGTATTATTTAAACAACTTGCTTAATACGACAAGTAGCAGTCTTATGATTAATGCGTTGTTCTACTAAACTGAAATTGCCCGTTTGAAATTTTGACAGTCTATCAAATATATTTTGGAGGTTTGGTCAGGTTTAGACATGTCAAATTTACAGGCCTGAAACTCATCCAACGGGAAGTAAGAAGTGTGATGTGTTATAGAACAGTGTAAAACAGTTAGTGCATGGTAAAATAATTTTATTGTAAATTGGTATGGTTACAGAGATAAACATTGATTCGCTGAACATTATTTGCTTTAAAAAAGGGTCAAAATATTTAGGATAAGTAAGAAACAAGATTAAATTGAATTTAGAGAAAGTTGCATTTTATATTTGATTCTGAAATAAATTATAATTATTGTAACACAGCAACTGATGCCCTGGAACACATTAAAATGGCTATACTAGGACAACTTACATCATTTCTTGAACTTATTAAAATAGCTGTTCAAAATATAACTTATATCAATATCAGAGACTGTAGAAACTAAATCAGCTGCGCTAGAGCAACTTACATTATCTCTGAATTTATTTGAATGATTGTACTAAAAGCAACTTGCATCAATATTAGTGTCTGTGGAGCAAAAATGGCCTTAGCAAAGAGTCTTACATCATATTTGGAAGCTCTAAACTCTCAACCATTCAGGCCCGCTTGCAGTTCCTGGTAAAAGGAATGTTACTGGCCGGTATTAAAACCAGTGTGATTCTAATATGTTTTGTTTGTGAATTCAAATTTTCACTTAGCATACTTGCGTCGAACTACTGATGACTCCCTGGCTACTCACTGGCAGTTAAGTTACGCCCCCAGGCGAGAATTTGTCCAGTGAATTTTACAAGAAATTGTCTAAGCATGGCTCAACACTATATGAGTGGTCGGCATAGAAAATAACTATCGAGCTAAGAGTGTACTTATCCTTTTTGTTCGCGAGATTTATTTTGAATTATGGAGTTAACAGAAATAAGCCATCTGGATAGAGTCAGAATAACGAACTTAAAAGCATTCCTGCTTGCTAAGGGACACGTGGGCCAAAGATGTTCGACCAGTTTCGTCTGGAATAGAATGTATTGTTTGAGTAACGTAATTGAACATAAACGAAACATAATTTTCACGCTTTTATTGAAAACGCTCTGAGCATGGCTTAACACTATATAAGTGGAATGCATAGAAAATAACTATCAAGCTAAGAATATAAGCCGTCATTTTTTGTATGTGAGATTAATTTGGTATTATAGAAATGAGCCTTGTTCTGTGAGACACAAAAACGAACTTCAAACCACCACTAATAGTTTAGGAACACGTGGCCGAAAGATTTTCGACCAGATTTCTCTGAAACGGATTGTTTGAGAAAACGTAATTGAAAAACTTTGTGGCCGCAAAGGGAAACAAATCCCATGCATATATTGTATTAAACTGAATGATATTTTACTCAAGACATTGTACCAAAGCAATGTAGATAAATGGTTGAAAAATATAAAATGCCAGCTACATAATAAATTACCTTAACAAAATAATTTTTCTGTATCCCACAGAATCAAAATTGTTAGTTCATGTGTGAAACTGAACTTTCTTTGCCTTGAAAAAAATCCAAAACTAAAAAAAAAATCAGGATCCCTTGGCGGTCGTATAAAGGAAGAGATAGCCAAGCAACTTTGATGGACGTTTTAATAATCAATTCTCTAATTTCTCCTCGAAACATTCTTTGTATCTCACTGAATAAAATATCAGTATCCGTAAAAAAGTTAACAACAGCAACAAATATATAAAAAAAAACTTCAAAACTCCCCTGACAGCTTAAAGACACGTGGACGAAAGATTTTCACACTTTTTTTAAATACGCTCTGAGCATGGTTTAACACTATATGGGTGGTATGCATAGAAAATAACTATCAAGCTAAGAGTGTGGCGTCATTTTTTGTACGTGAGATTAATTTGGTATTACAGAAAGGAAACGTCTCCTGTGAGACACAAAAACGAACGTCAAAACACCCCTGATAACTGAGGATCACGTGGAGAAAGATTGTCGACCAAATTTCTCTGAAATGGATTGTTTGAGTAACGTAATTGAAAAACTTTGTGGCCGCAAAGGGAAACCTATCTATATATAAACCTATATTAAACTGTATGATATTTTATTCAAGGCAGTAAAAATAAAAGTGCACCATAGCAGTGTAGAGAAATGGCTGAAATACAAAACGCCAGTACGAGTAAGATAATAAATTACCTTAACAAAATAATTTTTCTCCATCCCATAGAATCAAAATTGTTAGTTCATGTGTGAAACTGAACTTTCCTTACCTTAAAAAAATCCAAACAAATTCAAAAACTAAAAAAAATCGGGATCCCTTGGCGGTCGTATAAAGGAAGAGATAGCCAAGCAACTTTGATGGACATTTTAATAATCAATTCTCTATTTTCTCCTCGAAAAAATCCTTCGTATCTCACTGAATAATGGATCTGTATCCGTTCCCGTAAGCCACAGCGGGTGTTGTCTCTTCGTTTTTTAATAAAATATGCTTTCCCAGCTGTCGGAATTTCATTATTATTTCGAGGACGAAGAGAAATTTTCGGAGCGGTCATGACTCATGCATACGGCACACATGAGCGGACAAAAAACGAATTTTCCCGCCAAATTTTCCCCGTTTTCTTACCTGCCTTTTTGAGCTGAAATTGCCGGAAATATGCGGAGTACGTACCTGAAAATGTGGAAATAGTTGGAATTGGTGGAGAGAACAGCTTTTCAAAAATGGGGGAAATTTTTCTGTTTTCATACATCATAAAAGTCTCGTCCGTTCCCTTTGCTGATGTGATATATATATCCTTGTCGTGCATGGTTTAGAAAAATGAGCACAAAGCAAAAGTAGGTTCGTGAAGAATAATGATTAAAATACGTGAACTATAACGTTTTTTCTTGTTTTTTTTATGAATTTGTTTAAAAAAAGCAGAAACTCCCAAATATTTATTATAAATCCTTTAATATAAACAACAAATTTTATTTGATTTCAAATTATTTCTTATATGAATGAAGCAACTTATATCAGTCCTAAAATAATTGTTGCAAATATGATCGGTATATTTATATATGTTTGGAAATTTACATATGATTGGAATACTTTTATATGATGAGAATTCTTATATATGATTAGAAATTTACATATGATTGGAATATTTTTATATGGTGGAAATATTTATATATGATTGGCAACTTACATATGAAGGAAATACTTTTATATGGTGGGAATATTTATATATGATTGGAAAGTTTGATATGATTGAAATTTTTATATGGTGGAAACACTTATATATGATTGGAAACTTACATATGATTGGAATACTTTTATATGATAATAACTCATGCAGGACTCATACATACGGCACACATGAGCGGACAAAAACGAATTTTCCCCGTTTTTTTACCTGCCTTTTTGAGCTGAAATTGCCGGAAATATGCGGAGTACGTACCTGAAAATGTGGAAATAGTTGGAATTGGTGGAGAGAACAGCTTTTCAAAAATGGGGGAAATTTTTCTGTTTTCATACATCATAAAAGTCTCGTCCGTTCCCTTTACTGATGTGATATATATATCCGTGTCGTCTATGGTTTAGAAAAAATGAACATAAAGCAAAGGTAGGTTTGTGAAGAATAATGATTAAAATACGTGAACTATAACGTTTTTTCTTCTTTTTTTTTTATGAATTTGTTAAAAAAAAGCAGAAACTCCGAAATATTTGTTATAAATCTTTTAACATATAGCAAAACACATTTTATTTGATTTCAAATGATTTTTGATATGAAGTAAGCAACTTACATCAATCCTAAAATAATTGCTCCGAATACGATCGGAATATTTATATGTGATTGGAATACTTATATATGATTGGAATACTTATATATGATGGGAATACTTACGTATGATTGTAATACTTATATATGATTGGAATACTTATATATGATGGAAATACCTACGTATGACTGTAATACTTATATATGATTGGAATACTTATACATGATGGGAATACTTACGTATGATTGGAAGGTTGCATATAATTGGAATACTTTTATATGATGAGAATACTTATATATGATTGGAATACTTTTATATGATGGGAATACTTACGTGTAATTGTAAACTTACTTAAACTCCCAAATATTTATTATAAATCCTTTAATTTAAAAATATATGTAACAAATAAAACAAATTTTATTTTATTTCAAACAATTTTTTATATGAAAAAAGCAACTTCCATCAATCTTAACACAATTGCTCCAAATATGATTGGAATATTTGTACATGATCGGAATACGTTGTTAATTATGTTTTAACAATTATTCAGAGAGTGACTAAAACAACTGCTCCAAATATGATTGGAATACTTATATATGATTGGAATACTTGTCAATTATGTTTTAACAATTATACAGATAGTGACTAAAACAATTGCTCCAAATATGATTTGAATACCTACTTTTTCACGTATAAATCATTAGACAGTTTCACATAATTTTCTGGCAAAGAAACATTTAATTAAAAGTTTACATCCTAAATAATTTATTTATTCTGTTCAAGTCCACTGACAATACGAGATGGATAACCCTCAGATCGACAAATCTTTAAATCAACTAATGGATTGCGTTGCAGTCACTGTATACGGAGCTAAGTCGACTCGATGATAATTATGACAGCTTTTGTGAACGTTTATTAACGAAAAATGCTTTGTCTAATAAACATTTTTTGATTTCTCTCATATAATACGCAAATGAGGGACGATTACCCTTGAAAGTTCTGGCAGATGTCCATAACATACACATCTCTAATTTTTCAAAAATGGTTCATAGTGTACTTATTATGTTAAAGTCAAAATCCTTGATATTAATAAGGACATTTATTATGAATATTTATTTTACAAATAATGAATAACAATTTTTTTAAGTGGGTGTAGGATCTATTTGCATATCAGAGTTCAGCTCAAGAAATCTTCAAATTCAAACATCTGAAAATTAAAATCTAAAATAATTTAATTTTAATGCAATAAAATAAAATAATTTTTGAATTTAATCAACTATTTCATTATTCTTTTATCGTTAAATTTAATTCAAATGATTAAATAAATGAATGATTGTAAATAACAAAATTTTACATTAAATAAATTGTTAAAATTTACATTACATACAGAAAAAAATTTATTATTACTATTCTAGAAACATAAAGGTATTTCAGTACTGATAGATAAAATAAATTTTTCCTTCTTTATCTATGGCTGATCTATGGCATTTTAATTTAAAAACGATACATTTTAAATATATGAACATATAATGATTTTTTTTAATTATAAAACAAATTTTAATACTTAAATTATAACTGGAGGCTAAAAGGATTTAATATTCTGATTTAATAAATTATTTTCATTTATAAATTGGAAAGAATTTAATGAAATTCAAACAGATAATCATTTTTTTGCAGAATCAAAAAAAAAAAGAATATACTAGCAGAGATATAAAACACAATTATTTTTTAGTATTTAATATCTAATGAACTGCGAGCGATAAAAATATTGTTTTAAAAAAGGATTTAATCTTAAAAAGAAATAACACGTTTAGATTATTTTTATGTCTAATTAATCAAATGTAATCGTACTATTTACAATTTTTGTTTTTAATTTGGGGCAAAAATTCCCTTTGATTTTTCCCTGTTTTCGTCGGTGAGGGAAAAGCAAGGGATTTTTTCTTCATTAATAATATATGAATAAATGTAATTCTTGAAACAAATTAGTTAAAAAAAATTAGACGTGATTTGATGATTAAA
This sequence comes from Caerostris darwini, assembly GCA_021605075.1. Taxonomy (NCBI): domain Eukaryota; kingdom Metazoa; phylum Arthropoda; class Arachnida; order Araneae; family Araneidae; genus Caerostris; species Caerostris darwini. The sequence goes on from BPLQ01012298.1 coordinate 496,721, forward strand.
AATTTGTTTTTTTCATAAATGGTAATGATTATGAAGTGAAGTGTTTGCATTATATCACTTCTGACTTTGTGTCCAACATTTGAAAATTAAATTAATAATAACAGAATTTAAAAAAATTAATGACTTGCTTTTTCAATGTACAAATCATAATACTTAAAAATATAATTTGATATATGTAAATATAAATTGATATATATAAATATAATTTGATATATATAAATATATTTTGATATATATAAATATATTTAGATATATATTTTATATATATACCACTGTGTACAAAAAGTAAGACCATTTTCAATTTAAAATTCCCGGGTCTTATGGAATTTCAATTTTTTTTTTATATTTTGGATTGCTGGCACTGTCCTTGACATCTGTGTGAAATTTGTCGTCAAAATATTCATTCGTGTTTGAGTTACACTTGGCTATATGAGACGCTAAAACTGATTCCGGCGATTTTTGAAATGCCTGAATTAATTGAGCAAAGAACTTGCATTCAATTTTGTTTTGCGGAAACGTATAGAATGTTGGCAGAAGGCATTCGGTGAGCATTCCTATATCGGAAAGAAATGTTTACAAGTGGTATAAACAGTTCAATGAAGGCAGTGAATGTGTTGACGACGATGAGCCCCTGGTCGATCCATCCACCTCAACATGACGAAGCTCACGTCCAAAAAATTAAAGATTCGGTGCTTGCAAACCGCCGATTTACAATTAGAGATCTTGCTGATGATGTTGGAATTTCAAAATTCCATTTTAAAAGATATTTTGGGCCTCAAACGCGTCAAATCTCGATTGGTACCGAAAACACTGAATGCGACAGCTCCCACTGCATTGATTCTTCTTGACTTTTTCGCTAAAAATGAAACACATATCATTCCACAACCACCGTATTCACACCATGGGCCTTCTGGCTATTTCCTAAATTTAAAAGACATCTCCAGGGGGCCCCATTTTGAGTCGATTGAAGAGATTCAACGTGAACCGATGCGCGCTTTGAAGGCCATCCCTGCCATTGCTTTTTTAGCATGCATTGAGGATTGGAAAAAACGTTGCCATAAATGCATTGTGTTCGAGGGGATTACTTTGATGCGGATGAAATAAATTTGGAAGAACAAATAAAGATATTTTGGAAAAAAAAAAAAATAGTAATGATCTTACTTTTTGAACACAGTAGTAATTATATTAAAATGTAATTATATTTAAACCATATCATCATCAGAAATTTAAAATTATTATATTAAATTGTTGATGATTTTAATATCTTTGGTACATATTAATATTATAATAGTTATTATGTTTTAACGAAATAAATTCATTAAAAAAGAATGAACATTTAATTATTAGTTTATATTCACTATTTATTTCTTTAGGAAATTATCCTTGCATCATTCACATTTGAACGAGTTGAATAGTAAATCATTTTAACTAAATATTTTATTAATATTTATTTAAATATTTTATTAATATTTATTTAAATATTTTATTAAAATATTTGACTGGTAATGAATTTGTAAGTAAGATGCAAAAATATATGGTGCAATATATGTCACATACGTTTTTCAATTGTTATACTTCCATTTCGAAGGACTTATAATATATGTAAGATAATCTTTATAAGTACTTTTACATATTAAATAAGTATGTACTTATGTATGTAATAGATTTTTATAATATATGTACTTTGTAATGTATATAAGATCTTATAATATATGTCACATAGGTTCTGCAATTCTTATACTGGCTTTTACAAGGACTTTATTATCCAAGTTGTTCTATGCATTAAAAATTCAAATCTCTGTTCATTTCGCAATCTTTCTTCGACTTGGACGTCTTGTCATCATAAGTTCTCAATTCACTAAAATATTTTAATGCTCTGTCCTTACTCGAATTAAAACCTCATTTCGGTGCCATTCATCAACGTCCTTCTCTCAAATTCCACTCTGCAAAGGAACCGTGCATTCCGCTCACTCTTTTGATGATCACAGACCGACAGCTAACGCTAATGACAGGACACGGATCCTTTACGTCCCCGCCCCCTTCCACAAATTCCCTCAAATCCTGTTTAATGCATTAAAATATCCCCTACCAATCGAAAGGCATCCTCGTCGGCTCGGCTCTTTTGGATTGGTCCCATCCTGCGGAAGACACTGCATCAAATAGCCATTCTGATGGTTTGCTATCAGATTAGGAATGGTCATTTGATGGGCATCGGGGATTCTGTTTTAATAAGACAATGGAGGGTAGATCGAATTGTGGAAAAGGGGTGATTACAAGATGTCACCATGCTGTAAGCTCTTGAGTAGAGATGCTGTCGCAGGAATTAATGGGTGGTTTATAACATTCTAGATTTCAAGTAATTTTGGGTTTGTGCTTGAGTTGACAGAGATATATACAGTGATTAGTCAATGCCAATGAGGTTCTGCTTTACATTAGAGGTTTGTTTGTGTCTGGTCACATATGCATTCATCTTGTTGTTGAATTTATTGTAATTGAAAGACATCTTTATTGATCTGATCACATATATATTCATCTTATTGTTGAACTTATTGTAATTGAAAGACATCTTTTTTATTGATATAACTAAAAAAATTACCTTATTATTTAAAATTATTAAATTATACCATAAACAATTATTTTAGAACAGATGTCCTAGTTGATTAAACCTTTCCATGTTTATACCACATTTTGTATCCACATTAAATTAGTGTAGACATTTGTTGTGCGTGGTTGTTTATTTTTAAGAGTAGTTCATAAAACTAATACTCTATTTAAATAAAAGACAATATGATATTTTTTTACAACTTAAGTATATAAAAAAAAGTATTTTAGTATTTTAAGCAATATTTATAATAATTTTTTTTTACGAAATAAGTATTGTATTTCTGATTCTTCTTTTCCCCCCCTCAAACTCTATAACAGTACACCATTAAAAAATTTATTTTACCTATTTCTAAGTGAACAGATTTAAACTGTTAATTTTTTTTTTCAATTTATAAGTAAACAGTGATAAAAAATACTTTTTTTAGATAATTTATTTAAAAATATATAAAAAGTTTACATCAAAATTGCTTTTGTCTTCATAATGTAAAATATTTTTAACACAAAATTTCATTGCAGCACAACTGTAAATATTTACAAATGTAAATAGTTACACTTCTTGCAAATACTTTCTTAATTTTAATTCGATGTAATTGGATAATATTTAATTGAAAATAATATTTGCGAATTATCAAAAACAATTACAAAAAATGTACCGTTTTTTTTTGAAAATGATATTTACTATTAAAATATGCTGATTTGAAAGTATTATATATAAAAATTGATAACAATCTCGAAAATCATTCCCTTTTTTTTTGTTGTGTTGTTGTTCTAATGCAGCTGGCAATACAAAGACAATTAATCTTTATGCCATCAGCAAAGCTGCTCCCCAGGGAGCAAGAAGGAGAAAATTGAAAATATCGTTCAACATTTCAAAAGCAATACCCAGGAGCAAGTAGGAAGAAAATTGAAAATATCGTTCAAGCTTACAGGGCCAAATTTTAAGGCTTCAGGTGGAAAACTCATTTGTTTAAAGGCGATTTTCAAGATGACAAATGTCGACTTAATATCAAAATTTGAAGTGCAGCAACACGTGGCATGGCGGTCGCCTGCAGGAAACCGCTGTCTTGCGTCCTCCGCGTTGATGTGAGATTTTGCCCAACTTTCATAAATGCTCGATGGGTTTTTCACTAGGCGTAATGCTATTTGGAATTGTCCAGAATGTTCTTTCGAACTGTGAAGGGGTCATAAAAAATTTGTCTGGGTACTTGAAGTCCATGAATGGCTGCAAGTGATCTCCAGTAGCTGAACATAAGCTTTCCAGCAATGTTCGGTGCACCAGAGGACCAAGGAACGAGCCATTACGGAGCCACCACCGTATAAATATGACAGTTTGTTCGTCAAAACGAACTCGAATACCACTTACCAACTGAAAGTCAGGCTACGGTTTTCCATTCATCTAAATTAGAGGGAAGTCGCTGCAAAGAGTGTTCTGTGAAATTCTGCTGGATGTAGCCCAGTGTCAAATTTCTCCGCACAGTTTCTTTTTTTTTTTCTGCGGTTTTTCGCAGTGTTCTAATGTAGCTGGCAAATAGACCGTGATCTTTCGCCATAAGGACTCCACCGATGTTACTGAAATTTCACTTTGCATTACCAGGGGGCGCGTGTCCTAACTTGATGGTAATCCAATAGGTTATTGCCGTCGTGCGGTCATCATCACGTCAAAAATCTTCACATGAATAACTTGAACAGAAATGAAAGGTGGAAAGCACTGCGCATTTATACCAGTTCTACGCGATGCTACTACCATCTGAAAATTTGCATATTGCTATCCCATGACTTTTGTCACTTCAGTGTATAGATTCGAAACTTTTTGAAAGCTTCATGAAAATTTATAGCGATTTTTTTTTTTTTTGGTTATACGAAGATAAAGATAATATTTTTTTTTTTTTTGAAGTTATACGAAGATAAATCTTTTAATTATACAAAGAGATTAATCTTTTAATTATATGAAGATATTAATCTTTTAATTATACAAAGAAATTAATCTTTTAATTATACGAATAGATTAATCTTTTAATTATATGAAGATATTAATCTTTTAATTATACGAAGAAATTAATCTTTTAATTATATGAAGATATTAAATTTTAATTATTAATTAATCTTTTAATTATATGAAGAGATTAATCTTTTAATTATATGAAGATAAAGGTAATATGAAGATATTAATCCTTTAATTATATGAAGATAAAGGTAATATGAAATTAATCTTTTAATTATGAATAGATCTTTTAATTATATGAAGATATTAATCTTTTAATTATACGAAGAAATTAATCTTTTAATTATATGAAGATAAAGGTAATATGAAGATATTAATCTTTTAATTATATGAAGATAAAGGTAATATGAAGATATTAATCTTTTAATTATACGAAGAGATTAATCTTTTAATTATATGAAGATATTAATCTTTTAATTATACGAAGAGATTAATCTTTTAATTATATGAAGATAAAGGTAATATGAAGATATTAATCTTTTTTAATTATGCGATATGAATTAAAGGTAATATGAAGATATTAATCTTTTAATTATACGAAGAGATTAATCTTTTAATTATATGAAGATATTAATCTTTTAATTATACGAAGAGATTAATCTTTTAATTATATGAAGATATTAATCTTTTAATTATACGAAGAAATTAATCTTTTAATTATATGAAGATATCTTTTAATTATATGAAGATATTAATCTTTTAATTATATGAAGATAAAGGTAATATGAAGATATTTTTTTAATTATACGAAGATAATAATCTTTTAATTATATGAAGATATTAATCTTTTAATTATACGAAGAGATTAATCTTTTAATCATATGAAGATAAAGGTAATATGAAGATATTAATCTTTTAATTATACGAAGAGATTAATCTTTTAATTATATGAAGATAAAGGTAATATGAAGATATTAATCTTTTAATTATACGAATAGATTAATCTTTTAATTATATGAAGATATTAATCTTTTAATTATACGAAGAGATTAATCTTTTAATTATATGAAGATAAAGGTAATATGAAGATATTAATCTTTTAATTATACGAAGAGATTAATCTTTTAATTATATGAAGATAAAGGTAATAAATTAATCTTTTTAATATGAAGATATTAATCTTTTTAATTATACTTTTAATTAACGAAGAGATTAATCTTTTAATTATATGAAGATAAAGGTAATATGAAGATATTAATCTTTTAATTATACGAAGAGATTAATCTTTTAATTATATGAAGATAAAGGTAATATGAAGATATTAATCTTTTAATTATACGAAGAGATTAATCTTTTAATTATATGAAGATAAATCTTTTAATTATATGAAGATAAAGGTAATATGAAGATATTAATCTTTTAATTATACGAAGAGATTAATCTTTTAATTATATGAAGATATTAATCTTTTAATTATACGAAGAGATTAATCTTTTAATTATATGAAAGATTAATCTTTTAATTATATGAAGATAAATCTTTTAATATGAAGATATTAATCTTTTAATTATATGAAGATATTAATCTTTTTTTAAATATATCTTTTAATTATATGAAGATATTAATCTTTTAATTATACGAAAGATAATCTTTTAATATATTTAATAATATGAAGATATTAACCTTTTAATTATATGAATATATTTATCTTTTAATTATATGCAAATAATTTTTTTAATTCTATGAAGATAACAATTTAGCAGTACAGTTATATATTAACACTTCTTGCAAATACTTTCTTAATTTTAACTCGATGTATTTGGATAATATTTAATTGAGAATAACATTTGTGAATTATTAAAAACGATAACAAAAGGGTATCATTTTTTGAAAATAATATTTATGACAAAATATTGTTTCAAAAATATGCTGTGTTTTAAAGTTTTATAAAGATTGTATAAAAAGTGCAGAAAATAATAATTATTTGAAAATAATATTTGCGAATTATTAAAAACAATTACAAAAAGGATAAAATAATTTTTTGAAAAAAATATTTGTGATTAAAATCTGTGGAAAAATTATGTTGCCTTTGAAAATATTTTTTTAAACATGAAAATATTGCAAAAACTATTCCCTTTTTTATATTAATCTGCGTCACCATTTACATTATTTATTAAAATAAAAATAATAAAATTTAAATTTAATCACTTTATTTATTCAACACTTTATTACTTATACTTGGTTATTTAATTGCACAATTCAGACAAATTGTTTTACATATAAAAAAAAGTAAAATATTTTTCAAGTTCTATTTCAACACTCTTAGTCACCAAAAGTCTAAAAATACATTGAATTTCAAAGGAGCGCATTCATATATGAAACTCATTTCATTACTCATCAACATAATTCCACCCCAGATGATGCTACAAGACTCCAGATCCATCCTGAATACCGATGATTTCCTCCATTAAAATTTACGACATTGTTTGCATTGCCAAATGATTCACCCACAAGAGCCAGTGGTTTACCACATGATTTGAAATTACAATTCATGGACTTCTAATAGAATTACGCATACCATCCAGCTCCGAACGTGAAACCCATCGGGAACTCAACCTCAAGTTTGAATAGTGCTGGCCAAATACTGGCTGAGATCTCATGCCCATTACTGCTCATTGCTTTTTGGCGAATTGCATCCATGGCTTTGTTGGTTATCATGACTCATGATACTTCCTAGTATGACACGATCCATTAATTTTCAAAGAGGTCTCTTCGAAAGTGAAGATGACCCTTCGCCAAATGGACTATTCTCCCTGGAGTGGGCAAATGGAAGGGTCTTCCTGGAGGAAGGGGGAGGGGTGCTAATCCCTCGGGGGATTAGGGAGAATCAGGTAGGGGGTTGGGGGTGGTTTTTGTGTTTCAGTAGTATAATTGCTGATGCAATGGTCCAGATGCTGAGGGTTGCGGTTTTTTGCGTGGGAATCGCAGGGCTGACTTATGGGGAGTTCATTGTCGTTCTGCTTTTAGGGTAGGGATTGTCAATACAGGATTATACTGTTTGCGATGATTTGGAAATGCTGTGTACGTTTTGGAGTGCCTCTTGTGCATATATGTTCTTTAGATTGAAAAGTTATGAAAAAAAGCATTATAAATGGAAGGGATTATTTTTATCAATCGTTGGTTGAAAAAAAAATTTTTTTTCAACGTTTTAAAATTATTTATTTTATTTTTAATTACTTTCTGTCAGTAAATTTATTATTTAATTAATTAATTAATAATTCTTATTCGATAACAATTCCTGTTTTTAATGAAATACTTATAATTAATTTAATTTAATTAATTAAGTCTTAATATAAAATATTAGCAAACTTAGGGTATTTTGATAACTTATGGTAATCAAAATTCAATTCAAATATAAAATGATATGCATAATTAAAAATAAATTTCAATTAGTTTTTTTTAAATCGTGTAATACCAAAACAGAAAATAAAAGTTTCGAGAGTTTATATTACTTATAATTAAACAGTAAACATCTGTTTTACATGTACACATAAATATAGAGAAAAATAATGTTATTTAGTCTATTTTTAAATAACTTCTCTTAAATAATTGATTTTAATCATTAATTAAACATTAATAATTGCTTCTTATAGCAATAATAACCGTTTTAAAAAACTACTTATGATATAAAAAAACAACTGCTTTTAAATACCACTTCTGACACAAATATCAACTGCTTTTAAATAACCGCTTATGATACCAATAATAATTGCTTTTAATGCTTTATTTACATTTATTGCTTTTAGATTTTATACATTTAATTCATTTAATATAATATGTATAGTAAAAATTATTATATATATTTATTTATATCTCATTATTATTATTATTTATTATTTATAATTCTTATTTATTTTTTTTAAATACTAGAAAGGAGCTGAAGGGAGTAAATTGTAAAAATACTGACATTAAAATCCACCAATACGCTACTTGCTAACATTATTTAATATATTTATTGTCTTACAAATTATTTACTAATTGTATTATTTATTATAACAGTCATCCACATCGTATAATCGATTTTGCTACTAGCGTTTTGACTCAATTTTGCCCTGTTCTGTCTCGCGCAACTTTCGCTAATATTCTAATTCTTACCCTCTTATACTATTAATTATGCTTTTCATTTGTGACAAATAATCAATACTTCAATGTGTCCTTTGCACCAGGCGAAATGCAGAAAAATTAATACATAAGATTTTAAGAAACAAGCTTGAAGATATACAAGTGGTACAGAAAGACAGCTACAGAAAAATAACATTAAAGCATTTATGCATAATATAACACTAAAGTGTATTAAATAGCATTAAAGTACAGTGAATAAAATTAACATTATTATTATTTATTTAGTTTTAATTCTTATATATTGACTAGAAATGAGATGAAATATTGAAGCAAATTGTAAAAATTGTTGACATTAAAATCTACTAATAAGCTACTTACTAGCACTATTTAATACGTTTGTAATCTTTCAATTTATTTACTGTAAAAGTTCATCCAACTTGTATAATGTATTTTGCTACTATTTTTTTTCACTTAATTACGTCCTGTTTAGTCTTGCAGAACTTTCACCTGAATATTATATTACCCACGTATACCATTAAATACGTTTTAAATTATTTTTTTATTTAATTTTCCTTTATGTTTATTTATATTTATTATATTTATTGTTTGCATTTATGGCAAATCATCAATTTCTTCAATGTGCACTTTGTACCGGGCGAAATGTAGAAAAATCAATACATAAGATATAAGAAACAGGCTTAAAGATATACAAAACTTTATAACTTAAAGATAAAGAAGTGGAGGAAAAAGACAGCTAAGGAAAAATAACATTAAAGCATATTATAATATTAAAGTATTAAAGCATAGTAAATAACATGAACATTATTGTTATTTATTTAGTTTTATTTCTTATTTATGTACCGGAAATGAGATGAAATATTGAAGTAAATTGTAAAAATGCTGACATTAAAATCTACTAATAAACTGTTTGGTAAATTATTTAATATGTTTATTATCTTTCAAATTATTTGCTATAAAAGTCCTCCACCTTGTATAATGTATTTGCTACTAACGTTTTCACCCAATTTTACCCTGTTTAGTCTTGTGCAACTAGAATATTCTATTACTCTCTTATACCATTAAGTATGTTTTACATTTATGGCAAATCATCCACTACTTCAATGTGGTCTTTGCACCGGGCGAAATGTAGAAAAATGAATGCATGAAATTCAAAGAAACGAGCGTAAAGATATAAAAAAGGAAGAGGACAAATAACATTAAAGCATTGAAACATACTATAACATTAAAGCATAATAAATAACATTATGTTTAATATTATTTATTTGGTTTTAATTCTTATTTATGTACTAGAAATGAGATACATTGAAATAAATTGTAAAAATATTGAAATTAAAATTTACTAATGAACTATTTGGTAAAATTATTTTTCATCTAAGTTATTTACTAATGATATTGTTAATTATAAGAGTCTTCTACGTTGATAATATATTTTGCTACTAACGTTTTCACTCAATTATGTCCTGTTTAGTCTTGCGCAACTTTCGCTAGAATATTCTATTACCTACTCATACCATTAAATATGTTTTGCATTTATGACAAATCATCAACTACTTCAAAGTGCCCTTTGCACCGGTCGAAATGCAGAAAAATTAATACATGAAATTCAAAGAAACGAGAGTAAAGATATACGAATGTGGGAGAAAGACAGCTAACGAAAAATAACATTAAAGCATAATATTTAGCATTTAAGCAAAAATAAATAACATTCACGTTGTTATTACTGATTTAGTTTTAATTCTTATTTATGTGTTAAAAATGAGATGAAATGTCGAAGTCAATCGTAAAAATATTGAAATTAAAATTTACTAATAAACTGTTTGGTAAATTATTTAATGAATTTGTCATTTTTTGAGTGAGAACAAAATAACATTAAAGCATTGCAGCATAATATAACATTAAAGTATAATAAATAACATTAACTTTATCATTATTTATTTAGTTTTATTTCTGATTTATGTATTAGATATCAGATGAAATAGTGAAGTAAATTGTAAAAATGGTGATATTCAAATCTATTAATAAACTGCTTACTAACATTATTTTATATATTTATCATCTTTCAGAATATTTACTAGTGATATTTTTTATTATAATGTAGTACAACTTGTATAATGTATTTTACTATTAGCGTTTTCACTCAATTATGCCCTGTTTAGTCTTGCGCAACTTTCACTAGGATATTCCATTACCCTCTTTTACCATTAAATATGTTTTGCATTTGGGACAAATCATCAACCATTTCAATGTGTCCTTTGCACCGAACGAAATGTAGAAAATGAATGCGTAACCAAGCGTGAAGATATACAAATGAGGCAGAATGACAGCTACGAAACAATAACATTAAATCTTTACAGCATAATATAAGCATTAAAGCAAAATATAAAACTAAAGCATTAAAGTATAATAAATAACATTAACATTATTATTTTTTATTTAGTTTTAATCCTTATTTATGAGTTACAAATGAGACAAAATGTTGAAGTAAATTTTAATGTCGACATTAAAATCTACTAATAATCTACTTGCTAACGTTATTTATTGCATTTATCATCTTAGTTATTTACTAATGATATTGTTAATTATAAAATTCATCCACGTTGTATAATGTATTTTAGTACAGCGTTTTCACTCAATTATGTCCTGTTTAGTATTGCGCAACTTTCACTAGAATATCCCATTACCCTCTTATACCATTAAATATGTTTTGCATTTATGACAAATCATCAACTACTTCAATGTGCCCTTTGCACCAGGCGAAATGTAGAAAAATGCATGCATGAAATTCAAAGAAATGAGCGTAAAGATACACAAATGGTGGGAGAAGACAGCTAGGGGAAAAATAACATTAAAGCCTTTTGACTTTTGGAAGCATTTTGAAAGGATTCATGTATCACTTTTCTCGGATTACTATTTTATGCAAATGAATCTTCAGTGTCAGGAAGGGAGGGATGTGTGTTCTGTAAGGTTAAAGGAAATTATTCACGCCCTTTGCAAGAGATAAACTGTAACTCTTTGTAATTGTTTGGCAGTCTCGTGCATCATAAAAACTTAGTATCATTTCAAAGATTTTACTTTCGTCTGACTACTACTAGTTATTATCTTCGTCTTACTTTCTACTAGTTTAAATAATTATGATAGTTTTCGTTTTTCCAAGATAATCTTTCGTAACTATTCAGAAATTTAAATATTTTAAAGTTTGGTCTTTAATGCATTTTAGTTAATGAAATAGTTTAGAAAAGATTACATTATATAAATTCTTATTTAACGTTTTTATACCATTTAATAAATATTTATAATGCTGTTTTTTTTTGTTATAACTGCTGTAGAAGCATCATTTATAGATTTTTAGTATTTGTAAGTGATTTCGACATTAAATTATACAAAATATATAGATAATCTTTTTCATTTTCTATAACAACTTTTAAGAAAATTCAAGTGAATAAAAATAAACATTTTTTGAAAAAATACAAAAAAAAAAAAAAATTTTTTTTCCTTGTTAAAAAGTTCTTTGTTGTTCAAAATTATTGTTGTTGTATTACATATTTTGACATTTTTCTTTCATTAAATATTTAAATACTTGCTTTATGCAGTCATAAAATGTTGACAACTATATTTGTTAACATTTTATGACTGCATAACTATAATATATTACTATATATTATATTTATTATAATATAACTAATATATTATTTATATTAACAATATAGACGAAAACAATTTGAGCTCTATATTCTAAAATTAAACATAATAAATACTTCAAATTAGTCCTTACTAATGATATTGTTAATTATAAAAGTCTTTTACGTTGATAATGTATTTTGCTACTAACGTTTTGACTCAATTATTTCTGTTTAGTCTTGCGCAACATTCACTAGAATATTCTACTACCGTCTTATACCATTAAATATGTTTTGCATTTATGACAAATCATCAACTGCTTCAATGCGCCCTTTGCACCGGGGGAAATGTAGAAAAATTAATGCATAAGACTCAAAGAAACGAGCGTGAATATATACAAATGGGGTAGAAAGACAGCTAAGGGAAAAATAACATTAAAGCCTTTTGACTTTTGGAAGCATTTTGAAAGGATTCATGTATTACTTTTCTCGGATTACTATTTTATGCAAATGAATCTTCAGTGTCAGGAAGGGCGGACTGTTGTGTTCTGTGAGGTTAAAGGAAATTATTCACGCCCTATACAAAGAGATAAATTGTAACTCTTTGTAATTGTTTGGCAGTCTCGTGCATCATAAAAACTTTGTATCATTTCAAAGATTTTACTTTCGTCTGATTACTAGTTATTATTTTCGTCTTACTTTTTACTAGTTTAAATAATTATGTTGCTTTTCGTTTTTTCCAAGTTAATCATTCGTAACTATTCATAAATTTAAATATTTTAAAGTTTTCTCCTTAATGTATTTTAGTTAAGGAAATATTTTAGAAAAGTTTGTATTATACAGTACTTATTTAACGTTTTTTATAACATTTAATAAATATTTATGATTATTTTCTTTGTTTTAGTTACTCTAGAGGCCTCATGTATACGCATTAAATGATGTAAAACAGATTTTTAATATTTATAAGTGAATTCTACTTTAAAATATATAAAATTGAAAGATAATCTTCTTTATTTTCGATACCACCTTTTAAGGAAATTCAAATGAATAATAAATAAACATTTGTCTTTAAATGTAAGGATTTTTAAATACAAAAATTTTTTTTTTTTTAATTTGTTAAAAAGTACTTTATTTTTCAAAATTATTATTGTTGTATGATATACTTTCTCACTTTTTTTATAAATATTTGCTTTATGCAGTCATAAAATGTTGATAAATTTATTAATAAACTACTTCCTAACATTATTTAATATATCTTCATTTATATCATATTATATCATTATTTATCATCTTTCGAATTATTTACTAATCATAATTAAAATAAAAGTCGTCTACACAATTATGTCCTATTTAGTCTCGCCCAACTTTCACTAGAATATTACCCTCTTATACCATTAAATATGTTTTACATTTATGACAAATTATCAACCACTTCAATGTGGCCTTTGCATCGGGCGAAATGCAGAAAAATGAATGCATGAAATTCAAAGAAACGAGCGTAAAGATACACAAATGGTGGGAGAAAGACAGCTAAAGGAAAAATAACATTAAAGCCTTTTGACTTTTGGAAACATTCTGAAAGGATTCATGTATCACTTTTCTCGGATTACTATTTTATGCAAATGAATCTTCAGTGTCAGGAAGGGCGGGATGTGTGTTCTGTAAGGTTCAAGGAAATTATTCACGCCCTTTGCCGAGATGAATTGTAACTCTTTGTAATTGTTGGGCAGTCTCGTACATCATAAAACCTTAGTATCATTTCAAAGATTTTATTTTCGTCTTACTACTAGTTATTATCTTCGTCTTACTTTCTACTAGTTTAAATAATTATGATGCTTTTCGTTTTTCCAAGATAATCTTCGAAACTATTCATAAATTTAAATATTTTAAAGTTTGCTCTTTAATGCATTCTAGTTAATGAAATAATTTAGGAAAGTTTACATTACGATATAGTGTTTATTTAGTATATTTTTTTTTCATTTAATAAATATTTATAATTATGTTTTTTTTTTTTTTTTACAATTACTCTAGAGTATAATGTATACTTATAAGATGTTGTATAATAGATCTTTAATATTTGTAAATGACTTCTACATTAAAATGTACAAAATTAATTGATAATTTTTTTTTATTTTCGATATCACCTTTTAAGGAAATTCAAATGAATAATAAATAAACATTTGTTTTTAAATGTAAAACTTTTTAAATACAAAAAAAGGTTTTTTTAATTTATTAAAAAGTGCTTTATTGTTCAAAATTATTATTGTTGTATGAGATACTTTCTCACTTTTTATTATAAATATTTGCTTTATGCAGTCATAAAGCAAATATTTATAATGTTGACAAATTTATTAATAAACTACTTATTCACATTATTTAATATATTTATCGTCTTTCAAATTATTTACTAATCGTAATTATAATAAAAGTCGTCTACACAATTATGTTCTGTTTAGTCTTACTCAAGTTTCACTAGAGTAGTCCATTACCCTCTTATACCATTAAACATGTTTTGCATTTATGACAAATCATCATCTACTTCAATGTGGCCTTTGCACCGAGCGAAATGTAGCAAAATGAATTCAAAGAAACGAGCGTGAATATATACAAATAGTGGGAGAAAGACAGCTAAGGGAAAAATAACATTAAAGCCTTTTGACTTTTGGAAGCATTTTGAAAGGATTCATGTATCACTTTTCTCGGATTACTATTTTATGTAAATGAATCTTCAGTGTCAGGAAGTGTGTTCTGTAAGGTTAAAGGAAATTATTCACGCCCTTTCCAAGAGATAAATTGTAACTCTTTGTAATTGTTTGGCAGACTCGTGCATCATAAAAACTTAGTATCATTCCAACATTTTACTTTCGTCTGACTACTAGTTATTAACTTCGTCTTACTTTCTACTAGTTAAAAATCTATGTTGCTTTTCGTTTTTCCAAGATAATCTTTCGTAACTCTTCATAAATTTAAATATTTTAAAGTTTGGTCTTTAATGCATTTTAGTTAATAAAATAGTTTAGAAAGATTACATTGTTATAAGGTACTTAAATATTTTTTTGCCAGTTCATAAATATTTATAATTATGTTCTAAAAGCATCATATATACACAGTAAGGGATGTAGAACAAAGTTTTAGTATTTGTAAGTGATTTCTACGTTAAAATGCATAAAATTGATACATAATTTTTTTATTTTTGTTAAAATTCTTAAAGGAAATTCAAGTGAATAACATATATTAAAAGTTTTTTTAAATATGAGGACTTTTTAAATACACAAAATGTTTTTATTTTGTTAAAAGAAGAATTTTATTAAGCAAAATTATTATTATTGTATTAAATAATTTAGCACTTTTCTTTTTATAAATATTTGCTTTGTGCAATCATAAAATGTTGACAAATATATTTGTTCAACTTTTTATTTATGCCTAACTATAAATTAAAAATTTAAATTTATAAAGGACAAGAAAAATTTATTTTTGAATTAAAATAACTATTGACTATAACTATAAATTTTTATTAACGAACAATATTTTTTAACATGTTGGTTATGAACGCGTTGTTCAAGAAATTCGGCCATCGTTAATAAATGAGTGCAATCAACAAAGAATATTGCTACATTTGACTGCTGATTGCTAAAACTGTGAGTTAATTTTTGAAAAAATCTTTTATTATTGTTTTTTTTCCTCTATTTGAACGCCGGGTAAAAATATTTCTTCTTATAACTTCATATTATCTGTATTTTTATTTTTTTTATTTTATATTTTTTGTATTTTGTATTGTATTGTATTTCCACTTCTATTTCAAATATTTTGACAATGTAAAGCTATAAAAACCCAAAAATATATAAGGCATTATTATTTCAGTATTTCCCTGAAATAATAAAGCAACCTTCAGCCTATACCTTACCCACCAGACGAAAATAATCCTGCAGACAGCCTACATAGAACCTTTTTTGGCTCCATCAATAAAGTAGCACAGAACATGTATTGCTTCCAGAATATCTCAAACGGAGATCATTAGCCAAAAATCAAACTACAATTCCCCTAATAACCGTTGACATGGCTGATTTGCTGCCGATACCTGAATATAGCCAGCAACCTAGCCTAGGTCGATGATAGTGGGGCTGGGCTTATTTCGGCGGTTCAGTTTATTAGCTTAAGAAGGGTTAGCTGGCTCATCACTCAATCCAGATGGGGTGGGGGTGGGGGAAGGCCCCAGCTAATTCTCCGAAAGTCACGTGGCTTCCTTGTCTTTGTCTTATTGTTCGCGAAACAAGGCTTGGTAGTGTGCTGCAGTAAATCCCTTCGGACACCTATGGCTGATGGATGATCTAGGCCATGCCAAGTTCATTGTTTTTGCATAGAGATTTATGGGCTGAATCCCGTGCTTCAATGGATAGGAGTGGTGACCTTTTCTTGTTGGCTTCATGCTCTTGACTCTAGTCATCCAAAATAAAGAATGGAACCTCTGATAGGAAGGTTTTGAAGAAAATCTCGTGTTTAGGTAGGCTGCTGTCATGTTTTAATTTAATTTTTAGGCCTACGAATGTCTGGTATTACTTAGTGTCTATGTTGTGTTTTTCAAAAGTTCCTTATACCATCTACAAAGAGAATGAATAAGGACATTTTTGAATTACGTAGCTGAATATGCATCAAGAGAAAATTTAAGGAAATTTTGAAAAACTAAATTAAGTAATTAAATAATTCCTTCCTCAATTTCGTACATTACTTAGTGTTGATGCTGAATTTTACAAAAGTTCCTTACACCATCTCCGAAATGAATGAAGATTTGAATTAAATAGTTGAATATGCATCAAGAGAAAATTAAGGAAATTTTTAAAAAATTCCTTAAAGAATTAAAAATTCCTTCCTGAACGTCTTGCATTACTTAGTGGAATCAATGAATTCCTTATTCAATTCCTTTGGAGATGATGAAATGAACTTTTGAAAAACTCAGCGTCAGAATTTTTCAAAAGTTCCTTTCACTATCTCCAAAGGAATTGAATAAGGAAATTTTTGAATTAAATAGCTGAATATGCATAATGAGAAAATGTAAGGAAATTTTGAAAAAATTCCTTGCTAAATACAAATTTATTTTATTTATTATTTTTTTTTTTTAGTTTAATACTACGTGACATATGTAGCTGAAATTACTTTGATTTTAAAAAATATAAAGCTTAACTTTCTTACTATTAAAATTTCACTCAAATCCCAAGGAATTCTTTGTTGTAATTAATGAATAGAGCTATAGGTGAAAGGACTTTTCATTTTTAAAAATGAAAGTAAAAAATATAAATCTTTTTCAACTTAAAAGTTTTTGAAATTAGAGAATATATATTTTTCTACAAGTAATGTCTCTTATAATTATTTATGTGAATTTAAGAATATTATTATTTGGAACAAGCGAAATGAAGAAATACAATGGAAAATATATACATGGTAATTTTATAAAAAAAATGCATAAAATCCTTACAAAAAAATTGTGGTGCTTAACAAACAAATCTTTTGAAGATTCATAACAATTAACTAACATCAAAAACTTTGAAACTGATATGGATATTCAAATAAAAAAGCCATTTAAAATTTGATTTAAAATAAAATATAAAATTTAAAAAGATTTAATTAATGAAATAAACCATAATTTCCAAATCATTAATATTTTATCTTATAGAATTACGACTATAAAAACTAATGTCACTTCAAAATTGAAATAAGTCTCAAGAAATAAATAAAATTTAAGAATTTATGTTTAATATTTAAAAGATTAAATGTTATTTACGTATTTTATAAGGTATTATTAGAAAAATATTAATATTTTCGAAATGGAAATAATCAACTATACTTTTCTGAATAAAATATAAAAAAATATTTTAATATTAATATTAGATTAAACTATTTAATTTAATTAATTTTAAAATTTACCAAAGAATATAAATATAAAAGTAAATGTTGTCAATAACTAAAAAGAAACTTTTATAATAATAAACACAAAAATTTATTGCTCCACGTATATTTTAAAGTCTCAATTTCAATAACTTTTATACACCATTTGAATTACTTGTATGCAGAATATAATTTTCAGTAACATTAAGCATTTGCATATTTACTTGATACTTATAATAACATCCCGATATACATGTGAAATTCCAGTAGACATTAAAGAGACATCTAAGATTGATATATTAAGTAATATGTAGGCTCCGTTTGAGTACTGGTAGGAATCGATGGTTTATGATGGCACTTAAATATTTTACGATGACAAAATGAAGTTTATAGAATCATGGGCATCATAAATATTTGTAAAGTACCACATTTGATGCATTTATTTAATATAAAGTTTTATAACGAGATTTGATAAATTTAAGGATATAATTCTAACATTCAGAATGTATATTAATCAGAAACTGAGCTAATATTAAATTATTCTTTACTGTCGTACATTTGTCTCTGAAAGTAATACGGTATTTAATAAAATATTTATTAAAGAAATTCAATTTTTAATTAAAAATATCAAACATTCAATAAAAATTCTTGACTTCATATTTTAGAAAATTAACTGTTAACGTCTATTCAAATGTTGATTTTTCTCATTGAATTGAATTTAATTATTTTAAATTCTGATGATATATAAATAAAATCGGAATTTCAAACCAAATATAAG
Source organism: Caerostris darwini (assembly GCA_021605075.1). Taxonomy (NCBI): domain Eukaryota; kingdom Metazoa; phylum Arthropoda; class Arachnida; order Araneae; family Araneidae; genus Caerostris; species Caerostris darwini. The sequence continues at coordinate 515,685 of BPLQ01012298.1, forward strand.
GCTAATTTTTATTAAATAATGTTTAAAATTTATCTCACAATTTTTTTTTTGATGGAAATTTATAGAATCATGGGCAAAATAAATATTTGTAAAGTACCACATTTGATGCATTTATTTAATATCAAATTTTATAACGAGATTTGATATATTTAAGGATATAATTCTAATATTCAGAATATATATTAACCATAAATTGAGCTAATATTAATTTACTGTCGTATATTTGTTTCTGAAACTAATGTGGTATTTAATAAAATATTTAGAGTTTAATTTTAAGGAAATTCAATCGCTTTTAATTAAAAATTAATTAAATATCATACATTATATAAAATTCTTGACTTCTTAGTTTAGAATATTAACAGTTAATGTCTATTCAAAAGTTGATTTTTGTCTAATTGAATTTAGTTATATTAAATTCTGAAGATATATCAGTGAAGTCTGAATTTCATATCAAATATAAAGCTCATCTTTCTTTAAATATATTAAGTAATGTTTAAAATTAATGTCACTATATTTTTTTTCCATTTTAGATTTTAAGTATTCATATTTTAATTTTGCTCTCTATAAAGAATAATATTATTTAAAAGAATTTTATTACTTTTTTAAAATTTATCCCATGAATTTTGAAACACGTGTAGAATACATGTAAAAAGAATATATATCTCTTAAATAAAATAAAATTTAATTATAATTTAAATTTACCATCATAAAACTTATGATATAAGTGACATTTACTTTTGTTAACTTTTTTAGATGATTCTATTATTAAAAAGTTCATGATTTTTAATTTTGCTACATTATCAAAGAAGTCAATATATATAGGAATATATATATTAAGGTTTGTTACATTGAAAGCAAATACTATTTTTTAAATTTTTAAGTGCAATTTCTATGCGTTTCATATTTTATGGAAAATTTTAAAACATGTATATGATTAATACATATATTAATAACGTACTCGTTTTAAAATTTTCTATTTTAAAACATATACATGATTAATTATTATTAATTATATATATATATATATGCAAATTAGCGAGGGGATATAAATATTTAAATAAATATTTTTAATGTCTAGGTATCCAGCTATCATTTCATATACAAACGTATTTCAAAATTATCTTGTACATTATATAATACACTTTAAATAAATTTAAAAAAAATATTTATTTGTTATTAATAATTTTTATATTTATTAAATATGAAGAAAATAAATTAATAGAATAAATTCCATAATATGAATAATAAAATCCTTAATATGAACATTTATTTATTTATTTGTATAAAATGATAATTAAAAACTTTTTTCAATGTATCATTTTTGCTTATGAGTTTTAATATTAAAATTTAATGCAAAAGCTTTACAAACATATATTTATTTTAATAAAGATCTCTAAAAGACTACTTCTGGATGTGACGGAAAAGATAATTTTATTTTAAATAATTTTTCTTATTTATTTTTTACCCTCATATTTCAGTAGATGCAACCGTGTAATATGTAACGAGTATGTCAAAGTATGTCATATATTATGATAATAATAATATTTATTTTTAAATATCACAAAAGGATCAAATATCAAATTAAAAAAATGTAGTTAATAAAACTTGTAAGCACAATTTGTTTTTTTAAAATACAGATAATTAAAAGAGGTATTTTTTTAATAAAATAGATCATTGTGTGCGTGTGTTTTTAATATCACACCATTATCAAACAAGTGTTACTTACCCCAATTTTGATATTTAACGACAGGATATTAATCCGCGAATAAAATTCCTTGACGCTTCGTTATCCACGCATCATTATTCAAGTACAAGCGGGCCAGATTCGGGCTCAAAAGTGATTTCCGTAACAAGTTTTCGCTTGTATCTGCTAGCCCTAACGATGTGATGGCGGCTTAATTTCCTGCACTTTAGCAGAGTCCAGAAAGTGATGTAATTAACTTAATAATTTAGGAAACTGCCTGCAGCAGAAATTGATCACCAAATTATTCTGCGTAATGATTCTCTTCAATGTTAAAAGTTATTGCAAGCCACACTGCACTGTACTGGTGATGTATGGGCTTGCTTCTATTGATCACAGAGGCTCTGCAACGAGATTGTATTATGTGGCAGCAGTCAATTTTTCTGATATATGGCCCGAAGAATTCGCCTTTAGAATTCGCGGTTTACTTTAGAAAATTTGGGCTAAAAGTAACTGGATATTGAACTGTTTAGGTGGCATTATTAATTATAATGAAGAATTTTACAAGATGATTATAGAGAAGTTTTCACATAAACTTTCCTCTGGAATGTAAATCTTGACAAATTCTGAAATTTTAATTCAACACCATGCTGTTAATCACTGAGTATTTTGGAAGTTGGTGTCAATTTTTCTGAAATTGAGTAAAAGTTGAGTTAGTACTCGTACTTTACTTTAGAAGAGTTAGGCTAAAAGTAGCACCGTGAACTGTTAGGTGGCATTATTAATTATAATGAAGGATTTTACAAGTTGGTTATAGAGAAGTGCTTACATAAACTTTCCTATGATGGAAGTCTTGACAAATTCTAAATTTTAATTCAACATTCTGCTGTTAATTTCTGAGTATTTTGTAAGTTGGTGTCTATTTTTCTTAAAAATAGGTAAAGGCGGCTTTAGTATTCATGATTTACTTTAGAAAAGGTGGTCTAAAACTAACAAGATATTGAATTATTAGATGGTATTATTAATTATAATAATTTTACAAGAGGGCTACAGTGAAGTGTTCATATAAATTTTCTTAGGATGTAAATTTTGACAAAATTTTAATTGGGCATCCTGCTACTAATTTCTGAGTATTTTGTAAATCTGTATCAAATTTTCTGAAATATGAGTCAGAGATACATTAGTACTCTTGGTTTACTTTAAAAAGTTAGACTAAACGTAACTATATACTAAGACATTATTAATTATAATGCAAGATCTTACAAGTTGGTTATAGAGAATTGTTCACATAAACTTTACTGTGATGGAAGTATTGCCAAATTTTAAAATATTAATTCAACACCCTGCTGTTAATCTCTGAATGTTTTGTAAATTGGTGTCAATTTTTCTGATATATGGCCCAAAGACTGCTTTAGTATTCGTGGTTTACTTTAGAAAATCTGGACTAAAAGTAATTAGATATTGAACTGTTAGAAGGTGTTATTTATTATAATGAAGAATTTTACAAGATGGTACCAGAGAAATGCTCTCATAAACTTTCCTGGAATGTAAATCTTGACAAATTTTAAAATTTTAATTCAATACCGTGCTGTTAATCTCTGAGTATTTTGGTAGTTGGTGTCAATTTTTCTGATATATGAGACAAGGTTGCTTTAGTATTCGGGACTTGCTTTAGAAAAGTTAGGCTAAAAGTAGCATCGTGAACAGCTAGGTGGCATTATTAATCATAATGAAGGATTTTACAAGTTGGTTATAGAGAAGTGCTTACATACACTTTACTATGATGGAAGTCTTGACAAATTCAAGAAATTTACTTCAACACCCTGCTGTTAATTTCTGAATATTTTGTAAATCTGTATCAATTTTTCTGAAATATGGGTAAAAGTTGATTTAATACTCAGAATTTACTATAGAACAGTTACGCTAAAAGTAGCATCGTGAACTGTTAGGTAGCATTATTAATCATAATGAAGGATTTTACAAGAGGATTACAGAGAATGGTTCGCATAATCTTTATTTACCATGATAAAAATCTTGACAAATTCAAAAATTTTAATTCAACATCCTGCTGTTAATTTCTAACTATTTTGTAAGTTGGTTTTAATTTTCTGAAATATGGATAAATGTTAATTTAGTAATTATGATTTACTTTGGATAAGTTAGGCTTAAAGTAACTAGATATTGAACTGTTAGGTGGTATTATTAATTATAATGAAGAATTTTACAAGATGGTTACAGAGAAGTGTTCACTTAAACTTTCCTGGAATGTAATTCTTGACAAATTAAAATTTTAAATGAACATCCTGCATTTAATTTCTAAGTATTTTGTAAATCTGTATCAATTTTTCTGAAATATAAGTCAAGACTGCTGTATTGTTTATGATTTACTTTAGAAAAGTTAGGCTTAAGTAGATATTGAACTGTTAGGTGGTATTATTAATTATAATGAAGGATTTTATAAGATGGTTACAGAGAAGTATTCAAGTAAATTTTACTATGATGGAATTATTGACAAATCCTAAGATTTTAATTCAACACCCTGAATTAAAATTTTAATTTCTTTCGAATATTTATTTATTTTTATAAAAAAAAAATTCAATGTGTTAGTAAGCTGTATTACGAAAATATTTATTTATATATATATATATATTTTTTTTTTTATTAACAACGAAAACGCTAAAAATAAATAAAAAAAAAAAAAAAAAAAAAAAAAAACGTGAATTACAAACAATAAAATGAACAGAAAATCCTTTACTTTTTGCAAAAAAATAACACAAAGAGAGCAAATGATTTTTTTTTTAGTTCATCAACTGGTAATTACTTCCCACAATACAAAGATTAAAAAAATCCATAAAAACACAGAAATAATTTGCAAAATAAAATGTTTTGAAAGAATTTTCGTAAAAGAAAAAACTAAATGTTAAAATCGTGAGGGAAAGATAAAGAAGAACAATCGAAACACAAAAGAAAAATGTTTCTGGATTTGTAAAGGACATTAGAAGAATGCTTTAGCTGTACATTTAGATATAATCCAATGAAAAGACCAAAATTGAACAAAGCCAAATATTTCCACAAACACTTTGTACATAAATATTCATAAGACATATACAAAGAGAAAATTGTCAATGTCTTCAACATGTTATATCCAAAGGCAGAAATGGCAAAATGGTTTATTTTTATATCCTTTTTTTTCCGGATCTAAACTAATAAATTATGCATTTATTCAGGACATTATAAAAATCAATGGCTGACATATGTAGCACTGTAATTTCGAATGAAATGTTGCCAAACGAAATCTGACAAACTATAACAAAAGGAAGATATAAATAAATATTTACTTTTGATTGTTTATTTTCTTTATACTAACAGTTTACATGATTCAGAATAATATTTACATATACAGTTCAGTTCGTACATTTGTAACTCGAATCATTTTTCCAAGTTAATTTTCTGCACTATAAGCAAATAAAATATCGAATGAATATATTTGTATAATAAAGCATAATTATTATTTTATTATGCATGATAACGTGTAGTAATCGTAGCATTGAACAAGAACAAATATTTTGCAAAAATTACATATTAATGATATTACATTTAATGAAAATGGTTACTACATGTTAATTATTTGGACTATTATTTGAGATAATAAAATTTCTATTAAATAATTGATTTAATAATTCAGAATTTTTCTTTAAGGCTTTTTTTAAACTTAAGACTATAAATAATTTTTGTGGTAGTCTGCGTTTGTTACGTTTTTTAAGATTTCATAAATAAATATAGAATGTAGTCGAAAGTTTTTAAATTTAATAATTCGAATTGAAATATATTATTAAAAAAGCCATCCTAAAAGACTCAAAGATTTTGCAATTGAAGTTGAAAATATAACGTTTACTGTCAACAATTATTTAAAAATGTTGTCTAGACCAGTCAAGAAAAAAATATATACCAGTGTTACCACTTAATTACTCGAATCTTTTAATACATTAATTTTTTAAGCAAATAAACTCGTTAAACTAGAAATGTGCACTAAATTCTGCTATTAATACCAACTATTTTTACATGATAAGGAAAAAAAAAGTTACATTCTTAAAATTCAGTTTAAATATGGTTTTAAAAATGCAAATGTTAGATTTCGTTAAACAATACAATTAATGGAAACATTAATTGCAATTATTTATAATTAATGGAAACATTATATATTGTATAAAAACGTTATAAAATACTGGAAACTGACGCCCGTTAATTAATATATATGTTTAAAATATATTATAACGAAATAGTAATATATCAAGTAATATATATATGTAAATATATATATATATATATATATATATGTAAATATATCATTAATAGTTAATATATTATGTTAAAAAATGCAATTATTTCATTTATCTGTTGCTAAATGTTTTAAGGATTTTAGCCATTTTTAATTTAAATAAAAATGATTAAAAAAATTAAATGAGTAAAATAAAACTAATATTGAACTTAAAAATATAGTTTTAAATGTGCTTAAAATAATTAAAACTATTTTTATGCATATGTTTAAACTATATAAAAAGGAATTTTAAATATGTTTAAAATGTATAAAAAATAGTTTTAAATATGCTTAAAATATATAAAAAATCGTTTTAAATATGTTTAAAATAAATTATAATGAAAAAATATCAGAATCATATTAATAATAAATGTATCATATCAAAAAATTACAATTATTTCATTTATCGTTTACTAAATGTTGTTTGAATGATTTTTGCTATTTTTAATTTAAATAAAAAAGACAAAAAAATTAAATGTGTAAAATAAAATTAATATTGAACTTAAAAATACAGTTTTATTCACTCAGTGAATAAAATAATTTAGAACAACATCGAACAGTCTGTACACATCAATGAACTTAATTATATTCCATTAAATCAGACGATACTTTGGCAGCAGCGAATTTAAACTATACTACCCATCATCCTTTGAACCAATCACTTCAACTCTCTAAGACCGAATTTAATTGGTCGAAGTCCACGAAACAATCCCTGTTCGAAATCCCCCTTAAGCTACAAAAGTGAAAGCCTTCTCTAAATCATAGTCATTTAAGAGCGGATGCTACTGCAAAGCTCTTCTTCAAAGTCTTCAGGTACACGAATGACTGGAGGAATTTTTCAGAAACTGGGATGCGATAAAATAATTCGGTTAATTGTGTTTTCCAAATGAGAAGGAGTTTTGAAAAGTGGTGGAGTATTTTCGTTCTGTGAGAACGTTGAGAGTCATTATTGGAATTTGTTTTTATTCTTTTTTAGAATTTTGTTTAATAAACTGGCGGGAAAAGGATAACATTCTTAATTAGCGGTAGCTAATTACCACCCTTGGGTATTTTGTAAATTAGTGGTGAGTAATTATTAAAATGATTTATTTTAAATATTCATGATTGTTCTGAATTCATAAGATAGCTTGTTGTTTTAATTTAATATAACATATTTCGTCGCTTTATCTAATGAAAGTTTCAAATGCGATTGCTGGAATTTCAAAATTCATATTTGCATAATTATTTTTTGCTATCATTATTCATACATTATAAATTTATTTTATGATAAAGACAAATTTCTTAATCGATAAATACCATTTATGTAGAAATAAATCAAATCTTTGACGAACACACTATCGTTCCACTATCAATAATATTATTATTAAATGTTTGATAATGTACATATTAACACATGTTCATTTAACGAACTTACTATCATTTGCAACATATTATGTTCGTGCTGATGATTATAACACATTATCATCATCACAAACGCATTATCAGGATCATTAATCATTGAGTCCATTTTTTCACGAACTAAATATGCAACTTTTCAAAATGTTTAATCAAGTGACACCGAATACAATATTTGGGAAATTTTTTTACATTTCTGAAAAATTTTAGAAAATATAATTTCATGAAACATTTGATTATTTAAAAAAAAACCACTTTATTCTAAAATAAGTTTAACAAGCATCTTATGCAGAATCACAATTAATAATAAATATATCATATTAAAAATTACAGTTATTATTTTTTTTTTTTGTCTGTTGCTAAATGTCATTATAAGAATTTTAGTCATTGTTAATTTAAATAAAAAAGATAAAAAAAAAATAATAAATGAGTAAAATAAAATTAATATTGAACTTAAAAATACAGTTTTATTCATTTAGTGAATAAAATAATTTAGAACAACATCGAACAGTTTGTACACATCATCGAACTTAATTATATTCCATTAAATCAGACGATACTTTGGCAGCAACGAATTTAAACTATACTACCCATCATCCTTTGAACCAATCACTTCAACTCTCTAGGACCAAATTTAATTGGTCGAAGTCCACGAAACAATCCCTGTTCGAAATCCCCCTTAAGCTACAAAAGTGAAAGCCTTCTCTGAATCGTAGTCATTTAAGAGCGGATGCTACTGCAAAGCTCTTCTTCAAAGTCTTCCAGGTACACGAATGACTGGGGGAATTTTTCAGAAACTGGGATGCGATAAAATAATTCGGTTAATTGTGTTTTCCAAATGAGAAGGAGTTTTGAAAAGTGGTGGGGAGATTGCAGTATTTTCCTTCTGTGAGAACGTTGAAGTCATTATTGGAATTTGTTTTTATTCTTTTTTAGAATTTTGTTTGATAAATTGGCGGGAAAAAGATAACATTCTTAATTAGCGGTAGCTAATTACCACCTTTGGGTATTTTGTGAATTAGTGGTGAGTATTTATTAAAATGATTTATTTTAAATATTCATGATTGTTTTGGATTCATAAGAGAGCTTGCTATTTTAATTTAATGTAATGTATTTCGTTGCTTTATCTAATGAAAATTTCAAATGCGAATGCTGGAATTTCGAAATTCATATTTGCTTATTTACTTTTTGTTATCGTTATTCACATATTACAGCTTTATTTATGATAAAGACAAATTTCACTATCAATAAACACCATTTATGTAGAAATTAATTAAATATTTGATGAGCACATACCATTCCACTATCAATAATATCATTAAATGCTTGACGTACACACTATCACTCCATTATTAAATATTGCTTACCGTACACATTATCACATATTCCTTTAACGAACACATTATCACATATTCCTTTAACGAACACATTATCATTCACACCACACACACACACTTATTCCTTATAAATTGTGTTCGTAACGTTTTAAACACAATATATATATATTATAACTTTATTTATAACGACAAATTTCTTAATTAATAAACACCATTTATGTTGAAATAAATTAAATGTTTGAATACTACATTATCGTTGTCACAAACACGTTATCGCAAATTATCATGAACACATTATCATCGTCACAAATACATTATCGTTATCATTTATTATTAAGTCCATCTTTTCACGAATTAAATACACAATCTTTAGAAATGTTTAATCAAGTAACACCAAATACAACTTTTGGGAAAATTTTTGGCTCAAACATTTTTTTTCCATTTTTGGGAAATTTTAGAAAATATAATTTCATTATTTATTTCATTCATTCAACCAATACATTATCAATCAGAATGCATCTTATATTTTGCAAAATCATAATTAATAATAAATATATCATATCATATCATATAAATAAAATATATTATATCATATAAATATATCATATCATAAAAATTACAATTATTCGTTTGTCCCTTGCTAAATATCGTTACAAGGATTATAATCATTTTTAATTTAAATAAAATAGATAAAAGTTAGTATAATAAAGAAATTTGACGGTTTTTTTTTATTAAAATGCAGAAATATGTATAAAGATAATAAATAACGTACTTAAATTTGCATTTTTATTGTAACTAATCATTCATAAGCTATGGCATTCGAATAAAAACTAAATGAATCATTCTGAGATCTTTTTTTTCTTTATTTCTTAAAAAAATTGCCAAAGAATTCTACTATTAATCAATAACGTGGTTTGGTTCTGATTTTTGTATGTTTGGTATAAAAAGAATTCTTTACCTGAAGCTGAAAACTACGTATTTTCTTCTATTTTCATTCTTCCTTTTCATTTCTGCTTTTTTATTTTATTTCTATTCTTTTTTTCTGTTCCATTTTTCGTACTTCGGCAGGTGATGCATAATTGATTATGCAGATGGATAATGGTTTTCCAGCTGTATTCAGAAATGTAAAATGAATGTATTAGAGGGGAAAACATTTCCATACTGCAAGTTCAATCTCAGTTAGGATCGTAGCTCATTAATATGAGAGACCTTTTTAATATTCAAGATGATCTAATGAAATACGAACATTTAAAGAATTTTATAAATATTGAATGGGATTTCATGTAAGCTACTATTTAACAGAATTTTTCTAAAAGAATTTGTAGAGGAAAGATGTGCAAAAGATTCAAATATGCATATTTTATTCAAATTTAAAATTATTTTTTTGGAAATTCTTATAGGTTGACAAAAATGAAAGCGAGTTAAATGTTAGGATGTTAATTAATGTCATTATGAAATCTTCAATAGATTTAATTAGGAAACAGAACGTTATATTTTCCTGCAAATAAAATTTGTTCATAAATTTAACATATAAGTATAGTATAGGTTTTCTAAATAATTATAGATAAAGAAGTTTTAATTTATAATTCACTGGATTTATTTATATTGAGGAAGAATCATAAAAATAATGATGTAACTGAGATATTGAGTAACTTAGATATTGATGTAACTGAGCAAAATATATATTTAATATTAAGGTAATATGAAAAATAAAGTACTATATAACTATGACATTTCAGTAATGAAAACAGATGTGAAATTGATCAATTGAATATATCAGATTAGTATGGTAAATTTATCTTTAATATTAAGTGTAATTAAACCATAGAATAAATGCAGATATATGTGATCTTAACGTGTGTCATCATTTGAATAAAGCGAGAACATCATTTTGAATCTTCATTCAATGCTTATTATTAATTATTAAATCACAATCAATGAATTATCATTGCCGCACCGTAAATAAAACACCACAACGAACAAATAAAAATATACTGGTCAGCCTTCGATACCATACTCCCTTACCTCTTGTGTCGAGCAAGTCCTTAATTACAAGATTCTCGTTGCTTTGGGCAAGTAAAAAAAGGTGGTAATAAAGAAAGTAAAAAAAGCATAAAGATAAGCCTATACCAATACACCTACAAAGGAAACATCCCACTGAAAGGGTGGCAATACAGGACTAGATCAAAATGAAGATATAAAAAGCACAACTCCTCAAAAAAATCCTCTTTTATTGTTTCAAATGACCCTTTTGTTGTGACTGGTAAAGAACTAAAGCATAAAAGTAAACGCTAAAAAGGAAGAACATGATAAACATAACACCACCACCAACAGTAAAAAAAGTGAAATTTTAACAATGCCCATTATTAATTATTAAATCAACAACAATTAATTATCGTTGCCTCACCATAAATAAAACACCATAACGAACAAAATAAAAACATACTGGTCAGCCACACTCCCTCACCTCTTGTGTCCAGCAAGTCCTTAATTACAAGATCCTCGTTGCTTTGGGCAAGTAAAAACAGGTGGTAATAAAGAAGTAAAAAAAGCATAAACATAAGCCTATACCAATACACCTACAAAGGAAACATCCCACTGAAAGGGTGGCAATACAGGGCTAGATCAAAATGAAGATATAAAAAAAAAACTCCCCAAAAAAATCCTCTGGCAATAAAGATCAAAATGAAGATATAAAAAAAAAACTCCCCAAAAAAATCCTCTTTTATTGTTTCAGAAGACCCTTTTGTTGCGACTGGTAAAGAACTAAAGCATAAAAGTAAACGCTAAAAAAGGAAGAACATGATAAACATAACACCACCACCAACAGTAAAAAAAGTGAAATTTTAACAATGCCCATTATTAATTATTAAATCAACAACAATTAATTATCGTTGCCTCACCATAAATAAAACACCATAACGAACAAAATAGAAACATACTGGTCAACCACACTCCCTCACCTCTTGTGCCGAGCAAGTCCTTAATTACAAGATCCTTGTAGCTTTGGGCAAGCAAAAACAGGTGGTAATAAAGAAAGTAAAAAAAGCATAAACATAAGCCTATACCAATACACCTACAAAGGAAACATCCCACTGAAAGGGTGGCAATACAGGGCTAGATCAAAATGAAGATATAAAAAAAAACTACACAACTCCCCAAAAAAATCCTCTTTTATTGTTTCAGAAGACCCTTTTGTTGCGACTGGTAAAGAACTAAAGCATAAAAGTAAACGCTAAAAGAGGAAGAACATGAAAAATATAACACCACCACCAACAAAAAAAAAAAAAAAAAGAAACACACACTGATATTTGGCCTTGCGACAATACCCGCAGGAACTAACAGACAGAAAAGGGAAAAATACCATAAATAAATAAATAAAAAAAAAAAAATGGCAGAAGTGCCCGTAACCCATTATTACGATGAAGATGACGGATATGAAAGCGTATCGATTTTGAGCTCTTAGCAAAGAAGACAGAGTGAATCGTAAAGGCTTTGGGATAGCACCCGGATCTTTCTGAACCGGGGGATTTTACTTAGAAAGAATGAAACAAAGCGTATACATCCTTCTTTTCTGTTCTTTTTTTTGTTCGTTTTTAAAAGTATTTTAGAGCCTTGCTTGTCGCATCAAACTTTTTTTACTGCAGTTTGGGTGACATTTATTTATCGTTTTCTCCCTCGAGGTATCTCGTATTGTTCGTGACTTGGAGGTTATTTTCTGTGTCTGAATTAAAGAGAAGTAGATGAGATGTAAGGGATGGAAGAAAATCATAGGTTGTAGTGTATTTTTATCTGTCTTATATTTATTGAATACGATGAATTTTGATGTATGTGTGAAAAGATAATCATGATGGAAAATATGCTGGTAAATTATATGTATTTTTTCACACATGGTTTGGGTTTCGAAGTATTTATATTAATTTTGGGATAATACAAAAAATCGTTTAAAATAAAATGATATTATTCCAAAGGAGATGAGATGTAAGGAAGGGAAGAAAATCATAGGTTGCAGTGTATTTTTGTCTATCTTTATATTTATTCAATATGATAAATTTTAATCTATGTATAAAAAGATAATCATGCTGGAAAATATACTGGTTAAATTATATCATGATTCTAAAATTGTTTTCATATATGGTTTAGGTTTCGAAGTATTTAAATAGTTTTTTACAATAGTTCAAGTCATGAACAATATTTAACAATAGTTTAATATTGTTCGTGACTAGGAGGTTATTTTCTGAGTCTGAATGAAAGAGAAGTAGATGAGATGTAAGGGATGGAAGAAAATCATAGGTTGCAGTGTATTTTTATCTATCTTTATATTTATTCAATATGATAAATTTTAATCTATGTATAAAAAGATAATCATGCTGGAAAATATACTGGTTAAATTATATCATGATTCTAAAATTGTTTTCATACATGGTTTAGGTTTCGAAGTATTTAAATAGTTTTTTACAATAGTTCAAATCCTGAAAAATATTTAAAATAGTTTAAATGAGAGGTTATTTTCTGAGTCTGAATGAAAGAGAAGTAGATGAGATGTAAGGGATGGAAGAAAATCATAGGTTGCAGTGTATTTTTATCTATCTTTATATTTATTCAATATGATAAATTTTAATCTATGTATAAAAAGATAATCATGCTGGAAAATATACTGGTTAAATTATATCATGATTCTAAAATTGTTTTCATACATGGTTTAGGTTTCGAAGTATTTAAATAGTTTTTTACAATAGTTCAAGTCATGAACAATATTTAACAATAGTTTAATATTGTTCGTGATTAGGAGGTTATTTTCTGAATCTGAATGAAAGAGAAGTAGATGAGATGTAAGGGATGGAAGAAAATCATAGGTTGCAGTGTATTTTTATCTATCTTGTATTTATTCAATACGATGGATTTCGATCTATGTGGGAAAAAATAACCATGCTGGAAAATATACTGGTAAATTATATCATGTATTTTTTCCCACATGGTTTAGCTTTTGAAGTATTTATATCAAAAAACAATCGCTTAAAATAAAATGGTATAATTCCAAATGAAACATTATATTTGCAGTTTTGCCATATGATGACCTTTAAATTGATCTTAATATAAATTTGAAGTTGTTATTTTTCAGAAATTTATTATAAAACCTTTAGTGTATCTGGGCAAAGTTTTTAATCATCTATTGTAAGTTGAAAATCAATCAATTACAATATTTAAAGAAAGGGAGGTTTTGAATGATTAGCTAAGATTGCAAAGTTTTTAAGCATGTATTAAAAGTTGAAAGTCAATCATTTACAATATTTTTAGAAAAGGGATATTTTGAATGCTAAGCTAAGTTTTTTGATGAAATAAATAAAATTTAATTATTGAAAATTATTGGATTTACTGATAAGAATGAAATAATTTCGTTTATGCCACAATTCCAAATTTATCAGTGATAATATTTTTATTTTTCTTGACAAATGTTATTGATAGAATCAAATTTATAAGTACGAGTCTAATCTGAATAATAGTTAATCCAATCTTAGATATATTTTATATGGATTATGTACATCATGGCATTTACTGTTTATATATATATATATATATATATATATATATATATATAGATTGATTGATTGATTTTTAGGTAGACATATAGATAAATTGATAAATATAGTTATATTAAAAACCGGTCAAATATACAGTATAAATGACGAGTTTAACTATCTTAATGTTCATTGTTTTATCAGCTATTACAATTCTTGTAAATTTGTTAATTTGTTTTAAAAAAATCGTCTTTTTTATTATTATTCAGTAAGGAACATATAATTCTTATGTACAGACACTCAGAATCATAAAAACGATCATTATATAATTGGCTCATAAATATTCATTATATATAAACACATACGGAACAAAAAATTAATTAAATTTCATATCAAACTTATTGTATAATAACAAACACTATTTAAAATGAATTAATTATTGCTAATGAAATAAAATATAATATTATGTATAAAAAATTAATGCAAAAAGATTTTCTTATATATTTTACAAATTTAAAAAAATAATAACTCATATGTTTATTGAGTCTCAAATAATTATTCTTTTTAAATAAAAAAGTGTTTCGAACAATATTTTTTATTAATGTGTCAGAAAACTAAAAGAAAGCAATTTGTTATCATTTTTTAAAAGTAAGATAAATTAATTTTATATTAAATATAAAGTGTGTAGCATAGCAATTTATTTGAGAACAAGACATATTTATATTTTTAACAAAAAAAAGAAAAAGAAATTTAACCATTAAGATAAAATTTCTTCTTTTTCAAAAAATATTTTAAGAAATATTTATCATATAAAGCAAAAAATAAATAAGTAAATAAATTCCAATCTCATAGATTCCTTTAGAGTAGAGAGTTTTACGCCAGTAATATCCCATAATTCAACCCCCCCTTTTATCAGTGATAAAAGAAAGCAGATGCAAAATATTGTTGGTGTTAAACATCACTATTCCAAACATAACATGTTTTTTTTTCCTTTGTTGAACAATACATCGATCAGTTTCGCCAACACCTGGCGTCCAATGAGGCACACGCCTCTATCGTGTTCTTTGGCGATTTTTTTTTCTTTTTTTGGTGTGCAATTCGAAACCCCTTTAAACACATCTCGCCAATTTCTCAACTGCCAAATAATAATGATGATTTATAGGTTGATTTTCCGGGCTCATTTTTCGTAGTTGGTTAAAAACCAACAAGGAAGAAGTAAACAATTCTTTTGTTGGAAAATGGGCTGGAAAAACAAAAGACGAAGTGGCCGTGGAAAGACAATATAATGCAGTGACAGATTCGAATTTAATGGTGCAGTTTTTTCTTTTCTAAGGTGGCAGTACTGTCCAAGACAGAAATCGTGTTCTTCAGAATAAAATTTGTTAAAAAGAATAAATTAAATTTTAAAATAAATAAATTAGTAGAAATTTAGAGAAACATCACGATGTTATACATTTGGGGAATTTTTTGTATCTGATTTTCATTGTATTACTTAAATTAAAAGTGCTGATGTCAATTTTAAAGGTTCATTTTTATTTCTGGGGTGGCAATAGTGTCCAAGACAAAAATCATGTTCTCCAGAATAAAATGTATTAAAAAGAACAAATGAAATTTTAAAATAAATCAAATAGTAGAGTTTAAGAAGCATATTACATTGTTATACGTTTGGGGATTTTTTGAATCAAACTTTTTTTTTATATTCTTAAATTATTTAATATTATTGCTTAAATTAATTAATTACTCCTTTGTATTACTTAAATTAATTGATTACTTCTTTATATTACTTAAAATAATTAATTGCATCTTTATATTACTTCAATTAATTAATTACCTCTCATATTACTTAAATTAATTGATTAACTCTTTATATAACTTAAGTATAATGATGATATATTTAATCCACATACTTACAGAAATTCACGAAATTTTGCTCAAAAAGTCTTTTGAGAACACTGAAGGTATGAAAATCCCTAAATTAAATGAAAAATTAAAAGAATTATCGTTAAATTTATTTAATTTAATAACATTTGAGGAAACATGCATTTTTTATTCTTTATTGTAAGAAAAATAAAGACATCCAGAAAATATAGAACAGCTTAGACTTGTAAATTTAAGTCTTTATTAGAGTTGTTTAATATATATTGCTATATTTTATTGTTATGAAAGCTTTAATGTATTTTAATTAAAACTGTTTCTTTTTTAATAGTTAGAAAATTGAGAATTTTGTGTGTAATTAATTTATTTGTAAAATACAGTGTTCTCTTATTTTTATAGTGGAGTCTATAAGTTTTACTTCAAAAAGAAATAATTATGAGCTCCTTGTTATTAAATTGAAAAATGGAAAGAATATTTAATATATATTATTGTACAAAAATACAATTTCACAAAGTTTCTTTGAATATGTTAAATTATTAATTTTATTTACTATTTTTTATTTAGTTTTAATTTCAAACACAAGGAACTATTTAATTAAGCTTTCAAATAATTTTTATATACATATTCAATTTTATTATTTTTTAAATAAAACTTTTTTTTTATAAAAAAGTTGTAAAACATTTGTTTTAAGAAAGCGAAAAATTTTGAAAAATATATACTTATTTTTAATATGTGACTTCTAATCTAAACATAATATACAACAAAAATTATTACTGGTTTTACTAAATACAATTACTTACAATATTATAATTATATTAAGCCATTAACAACAAGAACTGTTTTTAAAAATATACTGGCCCTAAATAACTTTGTATAATATTTTAACAAATTTTCTTTGTTATTTTCGAGCCACTAAATACAATTATTTACAATATTATAAATATATTAATTGTTAACAACAACAATTGTTTTTAAAACTATCTTGATCCTAAGAAGCTTTATATAATATTTTAAATAAATTTCTTTGTTATTTTCGAATCACCCTGACATTTTAACAATACTGTAATCTATAATAATATATTACAATATTGTTAAAATGTCATATTTTAAATGTTATATATTAAAATGTCATAAAGTGATATATTTAATAAAATAAAAATAAAAAATAAATAATAAATATCATTTTTATTTTTTAATAATATATTGTATAAAAAATATAAATGACAATTTTTACACAATATGTTTTAAACATTAGTAGTAAATTTCCAATTCACAAGCGTTGTAATAGTATTTCTTAAAATGAACTGTAACCTAGAAATTCTGCTGATGGAACACTTTCTATCGATCGTTTGCATTTACTCTCGCAGACGACTTTTTTTTGTCGCGTGTGTTCGCTTCAAGTATAGTGAGGCTTCTAGAAAGTCAAATAAGGTGTGGAAAATTGGACGAACATCGCATATTGACAATCAGCGAAGACGGGATATCATATAAGTGTCTTCGGGCAATCTTGCATACGGTCTTTTTATTTTTACTATTTCTATGTTTCAATCCAATCTTCTTCAGACAGGAGATGAGTTATATTTCAGAACAGAACGATCCATTTTTATGCTATATTATTCAGGTCTTGGTCTATAACCAATGCATGATATTTTGGTACATGTTCAGAAAAATAGTTTTTGTTTATTATTCTTGTCTGTCAGTTAATATCTAGTAAATATTCCAAGCAGATAAAAAAAAAAAAATCTAACGTTCGAAGAAGTAAAAGTTGTTTTTAAAAGAAGAAGAAAAACATCTGCGGGTATGTTTATCTTAAAATAGCAATATTTGCATACGATTTAAGATAAATAAACATTTAACGAAAATATAGAATACTTTGTAGAAATCGTTTACTGAGTCAATATTTTTTAGTTGGGTCTTTTTAAAGCAATAAAATAGAATTGATTTGCTTTATCGTTGTTGCCTACCAATATGTTATAGAAATAATAAATTTATTTTAGTAAAATCTAAAAGAAAAATAGTGCAGATAAATATAAAAATGAAGACTCGTCAATCAAAAAAGTTCCATTGTAGCAAGTTAACCATTTTATTAAAAGACAAATGTTTTTTACTTTGTGCTTATCACCTTAAGTGCATATGTCAACTTGATTATTCTTTTATTATTACTGGTTTTACATAACGAATGTTTTTTAACATTCTATATAATTTAATATTTGCCTTCAATCTGTTTTAACCAGGAACCATACAATATTGATCGAAAATGTTTTTCCTATGTTTTTTTAAGCACGAGTCTTCCAAACATTATCACAGACTTTTTATTTTACACACTAACACAGCAATAGTAAAATGGCCGATCATATGAACGCATAATTAGCGGATATACATCTGGGTTACGAAACTTAAGAGTGTAATGCTGCTGTTACTGTCGTATTCCCTGAAGAATACAAAAAAAATCAAATATTGTGGTGTTCCAGAATAATATGGGCAATGTTTATTGTCAGCTCGGAGTGTAAATCCTCTTCCGAGAGATGTTCCAGACAATGTATGAAGGATGCAACAGCTGGGTAATCAAAGACATGATGAGGAGTAAACTCGACTTCAGGGCAATTGCCCCATTTTTGGTATTTTTTAACACCATCAGCAGAAGTTTTCGTATTTTCGTGTGCTTCATCCTTAATGTTGTGAGAGTTGCACCTGTTTCACTGTCGACATTTAGTTCTGTAAATTGGTATTTAGTTTTAATATCAGAAGGAATTATAAGTTTATACTTTGCCAAGACATTTGCATCTGCAAGGGAAGTAGGAATGGCAGTCTGATCCAGACTTCTGGCATTCTTCGCCAAAGAATCCATTAAATTCAAAACCCACATGAGCAGGGAACCATTAAAGGATACACATTTTGTGCAAGCAGTCGATTTGTTCTAAAAGAGATATAATGTTCAAGATCATACTTGAAAATTGTACTACTTGTTCAAGATCATATTTATAAACATATTTTATTAATTAGAGTACAATAACATTGTTACTCATATACAATGTGCTTTGTCATTGTCAGGTTGGCTGTATCGATATTTTCTTATTTTCCATATCGTGTAATACAAAAGTGGACCAGTTCTACTTAAAGAAAGAACAAGGTGTGAGCAGAATGTGATTACGTTTCGTATTAAAAAGATGTTTAACAAATTATCACAATTCTAAGTTCTAAGGTTCGTGAAAACCTTTGTTGTGGGAAAAAAAGGCAAATGTTTATAATTCCAAAATTTTGTAAAAGTTGTTATTTAGAATTCGCTTAGTGTAAACTATAAACTGATTTTAAATTTATATTTTGCTGTAATTTTTATTAAACTGATCAAATAAATAAGTCAAGAAATCAGTACTTAAAACTAGCTCAGAACTGTAAATTAATGTTATGGGTATCCAAAATCCAAACAAATAGTTAAGAAATTTTTTTTTCAGATTACTATTGTGGAGATTTTATTTTTACCACCATATAATTTATGATATCAGTACAATAATCTTCGAAATCTTAATAGCGTGATAAAAGTTTGGTATAATAAAAACGCCTTGATTTATTTTTGTACTTTCTTCTTTCTTACGATGAACTTTTTCTTTAAGCTGAAATTGTTTTATTAGAAAAAAAAGAAAGAAAGACCAAAACGTGCCGAGAAAAATCAAGAAAAAGACAAACATCCAGCAAAAAAAAGGGATTTTTTTCCCCTACTGGCTCTCACAATTTTCCCCAAATACATTCAAATTAAATACACAGATTAAAGCACGGCAACACTTTTTTGCTTCTGAACAATAAGAGAAACCTCCCGCCTGAAAGTAAAGAAAGTTGAACGAGTCACTTTAATTTCCGCATAAAAGAAGTGAAAAGAACCAGATACTCGATTGAACCTTATGATTCGTATCCAAAATACCAGGATACTCCAACAAAAGAGAAAAGATCTCAAGTTTTCCAGTTTTTTCCCTTCTTCTTCTTTTCCTTCCTTTTTTCTTTTACCCCAACTCCAGTTTTTTTTTTTTTTTTTTTTTTTTTTTTTTTTTTATCTTCCTTATTTCGGGTTTTTTACAGTCTCTTCTCTTACCCCGAGCGTTTGATGAACTTCGTTGACGAATGCAAAACTATTCATGGAAGGCCATTTCCAACGGAACACGCAAGTGAGAGAGAACATCGTATTATTTTCTGTTACTTCTTCTTTTTTTCCCTCTCTGAGAAAGAAGAGATATGAAACAGGGGACGTCCACAAATGACGAGACAGTAGTATTTGATACTCTTCAATATCCGTCACTTTATAGACAAAATGATCAAATAATTTTTAAACATTAAAATTTTGTTGTCGAATGTTCAAATTTGAAAATATTGGATCATATGATCTAATATGATAACCGTTGGTCCAATATTAGTCCAGTGGTAGAACCGTAGGTCCAATATTAGAACTCCAATATTAGTCCAGTAGTAGACCCGAGGTCCAACCCCAATATAAGCCGAGTAGTAGAACCGTAGGTCCAATATTAATAGCCGTAGATTCCTGTCTAATATAATCGTAGAGCGTTGTGGGGGTAGTATTACTCGCATCCATAGCATATCTTCAAGCTATACATACCCTCTGTTCCAATATTAGTCCAATAGTACAACCGTAGGTCCAATATTCATAGCCATAGGTCTCTGTCTAATAAGAGCATAGAACGTTGTGGGGGTAGTGTTACTCGCACCCGTAGCATATATTCAAGCTACACGTGCACCCTGGTTAGTACTAAATAAGTAACATCAGTGCACCGCTTGCTTAAGACATAAAGATAACTGTCTATTGCCAGCTGCAATAGAAAAAAATATATAAATATGATCATCTGACGTGCTTTTAACTTGTGATTTTTTAAAACTGTAGCAGCAGATACATAATAGAATCACCATTGTTAGCCTGTTCTACTTTTATATGTTTTGTGCCTAATCATTTGCTTATAAATGTGTAAAAAATGTAATTAATCTATTATTATTAGAATTTTAGTAAATATTACTCAAAAAATATATGGGTATTGTTTTAGGGAGAAGGGATTTTTAATGTCTTTCACCACATTCAATTTTGGACATTTTCATTCAAATTTGTAATTTTTTTATATAGTAATATTTCTTCACAAAATAATTGAGTAATTATTAAATAATTTAATAAAAAATGTAATTCAGAAAAAAAAAATTGTTGTAAAATTCGACGGTGATCGATGGTTAAAAGATCGTCGGTTGAACGTCTTATGAAATATATGGGTATTGTTTGGGTGAGAGGGGATTTTTCGTGTCCTTGACGACATTCAATTTTGGACATTTTTCCTGAAATCCGTAATTTTTTTTTTTAATCTCTTTCACGAGCCTTTTTTTCAAATTTAGCTCATTAGCTTTTTTAATACATAATATTTATTTACAAAACAATTGAGTAATTATTAAATAATTTAGTAAAAAAAATAATTCAGAAAAAAAACTATTAATGTAAAAATGTTTTAAAAGATCGTCTGGTGAACGAAAAGAAATTTATTTCAAAGTGAAAAGAAGATTGTTCCAAGAAAAAAAATCGTTTGTTATTCTATATACTATTTTTATTTTTAAGATTGCTGTTATGCGCTTTGTTCTTACAGTAATTTTTTTATTTTTTACTCTTTTTATACATATTTTTTTTACAAAATAATTGAGTTATTAATAAATAATTTAATAAAAAATTAAATTCTGAAAAAAAGAATTATTGCAAAAATATTTTAAAACATTCGTCTGTTGAATGCTAGAGTAATTTTATTTCAAAGTGAACACGAGATTTTTCCAAGAAAAAAAATCGTTTGGAATTCTATATATTTTTATTTTATTTTAAGGTTGCTTTTATGTATTTCAGTTTACATGAAATTTTAAATTTCATTTCTAACTTATATATCTTCCCATCAAATTTTAACTAAACATTTTTTAAAATTAAAATATTTATTTATAATAGACCTTTTGATATTTATAAAATTCATTTTGATTTTTTGTTATAAGTTCTATTAAGTTCTTCCTTCTAATAAATGCAGAAATTCTTAAAAATCTTTTAGTAACATAAAAGTTGACAGCAAATTTAGAAATATCGTCGAAGGAAATTTGAGAAATAATTTTAAAAAATCTTGCATTTACTTTGAGAAATAAAAATAATTATTTGAAATTTTTATGCATAGTGCTATAGGAATAAATTATTATATTTCAATAATTATATTAATAGGATTTTTAATTCTGTTCAGTATTTCTTTTTAAATAATAATAATTATATGATTAATTATTTTATAATTTTATAATTTATATAATTTTAAAAATAATTATAACAATTTAATTAAATTTATTATAATTATAATTTTAATCATAAATTCATTATAATTATAATTTTAAACATAAGAAATTAATTATAATTTTTATAAATTTAAGGCAAATTATTTCATTTTTTAAAAATATCAGAAATTTAATTTTTTGTTTGTAAAAAATTTTAAAACATAACATTTTTTTTGAAGTCGATTTTTATATAAACCCTTCAAAAGAAAACATAAATAAATAAAAAGATGAAAAATTTTTTCATGTATTTTTTTCTACTTTTTTTTGCTACTTTTTGTGTGGAAATGTAAAATTGGATTTTGCCCAGTAAAATATAAAAGCAAACAAAAAAACAAGTATCGTTTCCATCAGTTTGATGATTTCTAGGATGAAGGTAATATATTCCCCCAGTATTTCTTTCTCACCCTTTTAAATACATCGATATGATTTTCCGCTAGAATTTTCCACGTTGTAATCTGTTTTTAAATCAAGTGTAGTATGCATATCCGAACGAGAAATAGAACCTGATTTGCAATATCGATTCTTTGCTAAAGCAGAAAAGTTTCATCGATTTAATTAGACTGTTTGCACCTGCGCGTTGATGACGTATTCGATTTCCATTCGAAAACGAAAAGTTATTTCATAAAGGCGGGAGAAATTTTGATTAAAAATTGTTGTTTTCGAGTTTAGACTGGAAAGATATTCGAAAATATTTGCACACGAATTTTTGTTCCATTTTTTTTTGTTTATAAAAATGTATATTCTTTTTTTTATATTTTTCATATAACTCTTTTGTAATTTTTGTATTTGTTATTACAGTGTAATTATTTGAATATATTTTCAATATGGCGACGAATAATTTTTTTTTGTGAAATCGTTTGCTTTTATTTTCTTTTTCAAATTAATTTTTTTTAGTCTTTTCATTGCATTTCTGATAAACAAATATCTATATGC
Organism: Caerostris darwini; assembly: GCA_021605075.1. NCBI lineage: Eukaryota > Metazoa > Arthropoda > Arachnida > Araneae > Araneidae > Caerostris > Caerostris darwini. The sequence goes on from BPLQ01012298.1 coordinate 539,076, forward strand.
ATTTATTTTTTATACAATTATTAATATTTTTTAAACAATATTTTTTAAATATAATCATGTATATAATATATTTTTAAAAATAAATCAAAATATAATCATGTGATAATAAATGCATATTTTTTTTTATTTATCGTATAATTCGTTTCAATAATCTTTGTATTTGTTATTTCTTTGTAATTATTTGAACAATATTTTCAATGAGGTGGATAATCAATTTTTTTGTGAAATCATTTGCTTTCATTTTTTTTTCAAATGAATTTTTTCAGACTTTTTATTGCATTTCTGATAAACAAATAATCAACTGCATTTATTTTTTTTACATTTATTACTATTTTTTTGAAACAATATTTTTAATTATTATCATGTATATAATATATTTTTAAAAATAAATCAAAATATAATCATGTTAAATGCATATTATTTTTATATTTTCGTATAATTCGTTTCAAAATCTTTGTATTTGTTATTACTTTTAATTATTTGAACAATAAAAGGTCGATAATCAATTTTTTTGTGAAATCATTTATTTCATTTTTTTTTAAAAAAAAATGAATTTTTTGACTTTTGAAATTTCTGATAAACAAATATTCAACTGCATTTTTTTTATACATTTATTAATATTTTTTTGAAACAATATTTTTAAAATATATAAATATTGGATAGATATAATATTAAAAAACTTTTTTTTTAAAATAAATATGACAATCAATTATTTAAAAAACTATGGAATTAGAGTGCAAGATTTTTCATCTTGGCTTGATTTACAGTCAAACGGTGCTTGACTCAACTACAGTAACATTAAAAAAAATTTAAATGTACCTTTATAAATTAATTAAAACGTATAGTAATTTTAGTATTATATTTTGATATAAATGACATATGCATTATTATTGAAAAATTGAGAAAAATTCTTAAAAATATGTCTGACGTATTTTTGCTGTGAATTGAACAGTATTTTCAATATGGCGAAGAATCACTTTTTTTGTGAAATCATTTGCTTTCATTTTTTTTTTTCCAAAGTAATTTTTTGTTAGACTTTTCATTGTATTTCTAATAAACAAATATTGAACTGCGTTTATTTTTTATATAATTATTATTATTTTGGAAACAATATTTTTAAAACAGATAATTTAATTATAAAAAAAAGGAAAATGTAACATTGGAAAGATAAAATATAAAAAAAACCGTTTATTATTGCAAATAATTACAACAATCAATTGTTTCAAAGACGATGGAAAATTATTAAAAAATGGGGGTTTTTTTTTCATGGCGTACATTACAAGCAAAACGGGTAGGGTAAATTACATTAGCATTGAAATAATTCTCTAAATAATTCATTGTAATAAAGTTTTCAATTATTTACAGTATAAACCTTTTTGTAAGATAAAAAAACCACTTTCATTTATTATAAACCACTGCCTAAATTGCCATAAATGCAAAATTAAAAATTGTCTAACAAAGCTATTTTTAACTAAATTCTAAATTTTGTATTTATGCCACTTTAATGAAAGGGACCATATATTTATTTAGTAGAAGTTAAAATATAAATAAAAACGCCCGAAGATATAAAAAACAACAGAAAAAAATCATTTATCGAAAGATTTGTGAGCTAAAAATAACAAATTTTCTATTTGTTTGATTTTTCTTCCGTTGATAAAAATAATAAAAATGATAGATTGAAATTGTGTATTTTCTAAATGTAATAGAATAACAAATTTATGTTACTTTCTTTGAAAAGATTCGTATTGTTAACTATATTTTTATTTTTATTTTTGGGAAGAATATGGTATTGAATATTATTATTTCAATTTGGAATGGAAACCATTGGATATTGAAACTGATGCAATTTAAACATAGAAATACATTTACGATAATATGAATTTTGTTATATATTTTTCAATAACGATAAAAGAAAAAATTTGTTTTTGAATTTAATTTTTTTATAGAATTTATTTGTATATTTTTTTACATTTTAAAAATATTTTAAAAATTATGCAACTTATTTCATAAAGAAAGTAAATGTGTCGAAATTTGTCTTAAATTTAGTATCGTAGAAAATTTTTTAGGTATTTAAAAATTTTTTAAACTATTTGAATAATAATATTTCATAAATAAATAAAAATTAAAGGTTATAATAATTTAGAAATTTTTTCTTATTTCTCTCGTTGGTTTCAATAAGAGGTTATTTTTTTAATATTATCTGCATTACCCTGTTTATTAGAGTACAAAATTAATATTTCTATTTGAAAACTTGAAAAATTAACTAATTGTATTATTATTTTAATGTACGGGGTTCATTTTTATTCTTTTTTTTTTAATTCTTTTTTTTTTTTTTTGCTTCTTTGAAATTACCATAAAGTAGTGTATATATATATATATATATATAGTAGTAAAATATTCGCAATAATATTATATTAAAATCAAAGTTAATTGTTTCTTTCCTGTTCATCCCGGCCACCCCTGTTCGAAAGGGACAAATAGTTATGGAAAATATCTCTCGTCCTTTTCGTACTGTAGCCTGATAGCAAGTGGCTAGCGCCTTTGTTAGGTTCAAATCCTGGCGGTGGCATGGATGTTTGTTAGTAGTTCAGAATCCTTGTTAAACAATAGGTCCCGGTCTAATTATTCTAAAGTACTCGAAAAAAGGACTTTAGAGCTATAAACCAAACGTTTTCGTATTGGAGTTGGCGCTATATCTGTTATTGAAGAAAAAATTCGTTATCGGCTTATACATAAACAAGGACTGTAAATATTTATTGAGACATTACAGAATTGCGAATATTTTAAATTAATTAAAATGTTTATAGATTACATCAAATTCATAAGAAAAAAATTACGTTAAAAATGAATCAATAATCCGTTAATTCATCGTCTTTCGTTACTTTACATTTTACTGGTCCATGTCCTTACCATTCCAATTAAGTTAACTACGAAGTATCCAAACCTTATTGGAATAATCGAAAATTCTAAGAATTTCATCCCAATCCTGAAAGGAGCTGCTGAATTAATGTAAATTGGAAAGAACCACATTCTAACTATTACACTTAGAATAGTTTGGCGCGAATTAATTGTTTGCACCAAACACAAAGTATATGCATGTCAAAGGTATTCTAAAGATACTATATGTTTAGAGGTGTTAAAAGGCGGGTAAATCTTTCGCCAATGAAAACCTTTAGCTAATGAACTAAAACTTCAGTTTTGCACAAAGCGAAAGTTCCTCCCTTTTGTCCGTTGTTGTTACAATCTTGATTTGAATTTTCTTTTTGGCGATATCCTTTATTATAGCAGCAAGTTTGTCAAGCATACTAACGTCAAATAATTTTCACTATTTCTTAACTATTCTCTTAGCTTCATTTGGTTATTAACGTTAATTACTGTATTGATTTTTCTCATTTTCGTTCTACTGAATTTGCATTGAAAAGCAGATAAGGTATTTATAATATCTAGCATTATTGACTATTGTAATATTTGGCGACTTATAATAAATATTTGGCGACTTTGGCTAATAAATTGCAACATAGGCGCTCTCTCTTTGGCGAGGTTTGCCATAAATATTGTTATGAATATAAAGGATGTTAGATGAAAAAGAGAATAGCACTGGTAGGAGTGATGTCTGTTCGGATCCATATTTCTAATTCAGATAATTGTTTGCACGAAACACAAAGTATATGCATGTCAAAGGATATTCTAAAGATATGTTTAGAGGTGTTAAAAGACGGGTAAATCTCTCGCCAATGAAAATCTTCAGCTAATGAACTAAAACTTCAGTTTTGCACAAAGCGAAAGTTCCACCCTTTTGTTCAGCACATTCATGGTTGTTACAATCTTGATTCGAATTTTCTTTTTTGGTGATATTCTTTACTGTAGCGGCAATTTTGTCAAGCGTACTAACGTCAAATAATTTTCACTATTTCTTAACTATTCACCCAACTGCCTTTGGTTATTTACGTTGACTACTATATTCAATGTTGTATTGATTTTTCGCATTTTCTTTCTGCTGAATTTGCATTCAAAAGCAGATGAGATATTTATAATATTTGGCGCTATTGATTGATTATGTAATGTTTGGCGACTTTGGCTAATAAATTGTAACATCGGTGCTCCCTGTTTGGCGAGGGTATCCATAAATATTGTTATGAATGTAAATGAAATTAGTTCGAAGAGAATTGCACTGGTAGGAGTGATGTCTGCTCGAATCCAATTCTAATTTAGATAATTTTTTGCACGAAATGTAAAGCATATGTCAAAAGCATTCTAAAGATATGTTTAGAGGTGTTAAAAGGCGGGTAAATCTTTCGCCAATGAAAACCTTTAGCTAATGAACTAAAACTTCAGTTTCGCATAAAGCGAAAGTTCCACCTTCTTTTTTTTTCAGCGTATTCTTGGTTGTTGCAAACTTGATTTGAATTTTCTTTTTTGGCGTTATTCTTTACTGTAGCGGGCATTTTCGCCAAGTGTACTGGCATCTAATAATTTTTAACTATTCTGTTAACTTCATTTTATTATTTACGTTAATTACTATATTCAATGCTATATTGTTTTTTCACATTTCTTTCTACTAATGTTGTATTCAAAAGCAGATAAGGCATTTATAATGTCTAGAACTATTGACTATAATATTTGCGTCTTTGGCTGATAAATTGTGACACAATCGCTCTCTCTCTCTCTCTTTGGGGATGATAGCCAAAAATATTGGTATGTATCTAAAGGAAGTTGTCAAGGAAAGGAAAAAAAAGGTTCGCACTGGTAGGAGTGATGTCTATTCGAATTCAGTTCTAATTTTTGATAAAGGAAACATTTTTTTGTTATTTTTTTAAATAATTGTCTCGATTATTTATAGAAAAGGACATGTTACTGTATTACTTTGATTACTATTGGTGAAAGCAATGAATTTCTCACAATTAGTTAATAATTTGTTTGATCTTCTTATGTTAAACACAAATTAAATGCATGGTTTATATTCATATTATTAAAAATTCATATATTAAATCCATTATAAGCAATTCATATATAAAATCCATTATAAGCAATTCATATATAAAATCCATTATAAGAAATTCATACATAAAATCCATTATAAGAAATTCATGTATAAAATCCATTATAAGAAATTTTTATATAAAATTTGATATAAGAAATTCATACATAAAATCTATTATAAAAATTCATGCATAAAATCCATTATAAGAAATTCATGTATAAAATCCATTATAAGAAATTTTTATAAAAATTGGATATAACAAATTAATGTATAAAAATCATTATTATAACATTCAAATTCTTACATACTTACTATAAATATTATTGTTCAAAAATCTATTTTGCTTTATTTGTATATTAAATATGTCATTTGCATAATTTCGTATCATTGATCACAAAACAAATATTGCTGAATAAAATTCGAACAATCAATGCATTATTCTGACAATTTCCACCTGTATCACTACATTAATTGAAGTTATTTATTTTATAACATATGATGATGATATCAAAACAAAGGCTGTTATGAGTTTATCATTATAACAGCCTTTGTTTTGAAATAAAATTATTTTATCATAAGCACCTCTAAACAAAGAAATTTTGATGTTAATTACTAAATACATAAAAGCTCTGTTATTATTTAAAATACTTTCATATCCAAAGTTGCTCTTATAAATCACATTTATATTTGTTGATTATTGCCTAATATAAGTATTTTTATTATTTTAAGAAATAATAAAAGCATGAGATGGAATTCAAGTGAAATAAAAGTCGTTTCCTCTTCCAACTGTTATTAAACTTGAATTAAAAGAGAATGTAAATTTACGTAAGCACGTCGTAACAGCTATTTAGAAATATACTGCATATTTATAAATTTCAAGAAGAAATTATAGTGATTTTTAGTTAATTGATATTTAAAAACAAAATTTTCTTTTTGAAACTTACCATATCATTTAATTTCATGGATAGGAAACAATTGATAAGTATTTTTTCTTGCGTATGTAATTATAACTGAATGGGTCTTTTTGTATGGGTCTATGGTATACAATTTTTTCACATATTGTAATATGGAGATAACCCCTTATTAGAAACAACCAGTTTAATTAGTAAAAACTAATGAAGTAAAGCTATAAAGTATTTACATCATTTTTCATTAAATACACAATCAAAAAATGTACTTAATCTTATAGTTTTGTTTCTGACATCAATTACAATTTTTTAAATGTTTATTTATATATTTTAAGAAGTAATAAAAGTTAACTGTTATTAAAAAACAAAATTTTCTTTTTTTGAAACTTGCCATGCTACATTTTATTGGGAGGGGGAATAATTGATAAGTATTTTTTTTTGCATCTTTAACTATAACTGACTGGATCTTTTTGTATGGCACTATAAAAATTTTTCAAACATTATAATATGGAGATCACCCCTTATAGAGGAAACCAGTTTAATTAATAAAAAAAATAATGAAGTAATGTTCATCCTTTTTTATTAAACTCATAATCAAAAAATTTACGTAATCCTATTATAGTTTTGTTTCTGACACCAGTTACAATTATTTTTAAATAAAAATAATAACAATAATAATTTAAAAATATTATCATTATTATTATAATATATTATATAATAATAATAAAATTTTTAAATAATAATAATGTAATATGAAGATCATCCCTTATAGAAGCAAAAGTAAAAAATAATTAAATAATGCTATAAAATATTTTCATCATTTTCATTAAACTCATAATTAAAAAATTTATAGTTTTGTTACTGACATCAGTTACAATTTTTTAAAAAGAAATTATTTATATATTTTAGTAAATAATAAAAATATTAGATGGAATACTAGTAAAACACATATTATTTCCTAAATTTTTCTTAAACTGGCATTTAATTAAGAATTATAAATGTCAAACATAATTAGAATCGATTTTAATTGATGTTCATTTACTGTTAAATAAGCATGTGTGTCTCTATGTGTCTGTGTGTCTTTTCATTATCAATACCTTCCCTTCTTTTAAATGTGTCTTTGCATGCCTTTGTCTGTGGCGTCCTCTTACAGCATTTCTCTTTTCCTACTTATAATGGGGATGGCAAAAATCCTCTCAAACGAACTGAGAACTTCCACCAGTCTCTATCTTTCACTGCCTCTCTTTCTGAAAAACTTTTTCTCTCCTCACTGCTCTTTCAAATAAATTCTTAATGGAATCAAATTAACAATGGATTATTTAGTATTTAAAATATGCAATGTTAACATATGTGGAAAGAAAATATAATTAAATTATTACACTATAATACAAAATTTACATACATAATTCGGTTCTAGGTTAATATTTAAAATTGAAATTAATGTTTAAATACAAATCTAAGATTGCTATTTCTTATACAAAAACAAAACATTTAAATCCTAAATATTTTAATAAATTTAAAACATTTCCAAAAAAAAAAAAAAATTTATCCTAACTACGGAATTAAAAGCATTTTGAAAAATTTTACTTGCCATTAATCATCAAAAATAATATTCATATGTATTTTATTATCATACTAATGATTAAAATAATAATTATTATTGCAATTGCATACAAAACATCATAAATGTTTAAATTAAAATAATTATGGTTATTAAAATTTTAAATAATTAATAGTTAAATTTAATCTTAGAGATTAATTTAAGTGTCTGAATTAAAAAAAAAATCTAGGAACAATTTTAATTTACCTAAATATACATTTTAGTAAGAGGGAATTTAATTTTGTTTGAGGCAAAAGAAAAATATTAGTTTGACAATTGATTAATTGACAAAAAATTTATTGACATCAACTAATTTAAATCATTCGAAACTTTAATGTTTAAAACTCAGAAAAGTCTAAAACTCCTACTAAGGTTACTACTTATAATCTAAAAATCCAACTAAGGCATTTCAGCCGTTAAGGCTTTTTTCTAAAACTTTTTCAATTGGATACTATTTTCTTGACAATATGCAATATTGGAAGTAATTTCGCTGTATGACCACACTGCAAGTTTAAGAATTGCCCTGTTTTTGGAAACCGCTGTTAAAATTCCTACATCTCGCCTAAACGATAATAATAATAATAATTGACTACATCAATTTTACCTTACTTATACACGATGAACTCAAATGAATCAAATTTCAATTTGCAACTTTTATATTTGGTATATGACGCTATAATTACTATGCATCCAAACTGAAAACACGTCACATTTTTAAAGTAAAAACCAAAACATATTGCACAATATCAAAAATACCAATGTATTAATCAATCTTATATCATTTACACATAGTATTCTTTATATCAATATCAAACAATGTTCATTTTTCGTCCGATTCCTAAATCTTTTTTTGTTTTTTTTTCGTTTTTGGCAGAACCCCCTCAGATACTGGTGGGAGTTGCCGGTTCTTCCCTGGACTTACCCTGCAACATCACC